>CM060705.1:138568311-139018311 GCA_030686995.1 Artemisia argyi
GATAGGAGTATTCTTGAAGTTGAATCCATAATCCAAAAGCTGATTTTGCAACCAAAGTACTTGTGCACAACAACTTGCAGTAGATATATACTCTGCTTCTGTGGAAGATGTTGCTGCAATTGTTTGCTTTTTGCATTGCCATAAGACTAATCTACTTCCAAGGTATTGGCATCCTCCAGTTGTGGATCTTCTGTCATAGTTATCTCCAGCATAGTCACTATCTGAAAAGGCTTGTAGATGGAAAGGTGAGTCCCTAGGATACCATAGTCCAAGCTTAGGTTGTTGCCTAAGGTACCTAAAAATCCTTTTGACAGCATTCAAGTGTGAGACCTTGGGATGAACTTGATGTCTTGCACATAAACATACAGCAAAAGTAATATCAGGTCTAGATGCAGTTAAATACATGAGATAGCCAATCATAGACCTGTATAATGTGACATCAACATCTTCTCCTTCTTCATCTTTTCCCAAAGGTTTATTAGTATCCACTGGTGTAGATGTAGGCTTGACAGTTGTGAAATTGAATCTCTTAAGAATATCTGCAACATACTTATCTTGACAAATATAGATTCCACTGCTTGACTGTTGCACTTGCAGTCCTAAGAAGAATGTTAATTCTCCCATTGAACTCATCTAAAACTCTTTCTGCATAAGATCTTCAAATTCATTCACCATAGATTGCGTAGTAGCACCAAAAATGATATCATCTACATAAACTTGCACAAGCATGATATCCTTCTTATCTCTCTTGATGAACAAAGTCTTGTCAATAGCTCCTCTCCTATAACCATGCTGTAATAGAAAATTTGAAAGTCTTTCATACCATGCTCTTGGAGCTTGATGAAGGCCATACAGAGCCTTGATAACCTTGTAGACTTTGTTTGGGTGTGCAGGATCTTCAAAACCAGGAGGTTGTTTGACATAAACTTCTTCTGTAATAGTGCCATATAGAAAAGCACTTTTAACATCCATTTGGTATACAGGAAATCCCATATAAGATGCAAAAGCCAAAAATAGCCTTATGGCTTCAATCCTTGCCACAGGAGCAAAGACTTCATCATAATCTACTCCTTCTTCCTGTCTATATCCTTGAGCCACTAACCTTGCCTTATTCTTAATAACATTCCCTCTTTCATCTCTTTTTACCCTGAAGACCCATTTTGTTCCAATCAGTCTCTTACCATCAGGTAAATCACATAATACCCATACTTCTTGAAGTTTAAACTGTAAGAGTTCTTCTTGCATAGCTTCAACCAAACTCTCCTTGGCTAATGCTTGTTTGATATTCTTAGGCTCTTCTTGAGATAGAAAACAAGCAAATAAACACAACTTCTGATCCTTGTGATTCACCCTGTTTTGTTTGTAGATGAAACTAAGTAAAGAAGTATGTTGTTGAGACATATTCTTAGCTTTAGTTCTTGTGAGCACTCCTGAAGCTGAGGGTCCAATTATGTTGGAAACAGGATGAGTTTTGTGAATTCTTATAGTAGGAGTTGGTGAGACTTCAAGATTATCTTCCAGATTAGTTAAATCAGGATCTTCATTAGAATCTGAGAAAATGCCTTCTTGATCCAATTCATCATCAGTGTCTTCTAAGGTAATCTTGTTTGGATCATTCAAGTCATCAGTATCTTCTAAGTCAGGAATGTTAGGATCATTCACAGTATCAGTATTTATCCAATTTGAAGTATCTAAAGGATGAAAAGTACTTTCAAATGGATCAGCAGTACTTTGGGGTAAAGTATTGTCAGTGCCTTTGGCCTTCTTCTTTGCTGCCTCATAAGCTCTCCTTTGATCATCTTCATAAGATTTAGCCATTGTTTCTTGAAAAACCATCCTACTAAGTTCATCTTGAATGGCTTGGTCTTCATCAGATACTGTGGTTTTTGGTGGAGCAGTATTTTGAGGATCAACAGTACTGTTAGGTTCAATAGTACCTTGAGGCTCAGAAGTACTCTTCTTCTCATTGTTGACTTTATCATTAGACTCATCTTCAGATCTTAAATTAACATCATGAACAATGTACTGTGCTTCTTCTTCAGTGGGAGCAACTTGATTTTCTTCCCTTACAGGTACATAATTCATAGATGAAGACATTAAATCAAGATCAAACATCCAATCAGGACCTTTACCTTTAGAGTTTTCTTGCTATTCTAGAAAATCAACATGAATACATTCTTTAACCTTCTTGGTAGCCCTGTTGTACACCCTGAATCCTTTGCTATTGGTACAATATCCCAATAAGTATCCTTCATCTGACTTCCCATCAAATTTGCCCAAATTATCAGCAGTGTTTAAAATAGTCAGGGGACATCCAAAGGGTTTCATAAACTTGATACTAGGCTTCTTTCCCATGAGTAACTCATAAGGTGTCTTCATTTGAGGTTTTGTCACTGATACTCTATTCAATACATAACAAGTAGCACTTACAGCTTCAGCCCAGAATGGAACATGTAATTGGGAGTGATGATGTACCCTCCGATTAGCTCGAAGGACACCCCTTCGAGTGTAATCATAACCTGCATAATCGAAGGCTCTGGCTAGCCTCCTTAAACTTTATTTGGCGTAAAACTAATCATCAATGTTCTAGTTACCAAGTGGGAATTCACCAATCAAAGGATCAAGCCCTTCGGGGTATCTCTCGATAAGTTTCAAGGACGGAACAATGCCAAGTCCACACTATTAATAATATTAAGTAAACTTAACACTATTAATATTGAAACACTATTTGACCTTGTAAAGTATGCGGAATCTACTAACAGAAAGCTTAAGAAGAACTTTTATATTAAACCAAACTTGAACCTGCTTTGTTACACAGATTCACTAACAATCCCTAACTATTATCGAATTTGAACAACTCTAAGACTCTTAGAACTTCGACTAAAAACATATATCCCTAATACCATCATAAGGCTCCTTATATAGATAACCTTAAGTCGGTTTACATCATCTAACTTGAACGACAAGTCATTATCCCTAACTAATTCTAGAATATTCATACAATGTTACACATTAATCCTTTAACTAATATTGCACTTAAGTCCTTATATTCTTCGAAGTACTTTGAACAATCTTCAATAAACAGCAGTACTTTGACTTTGATCTTCAGCAGTACTTTGACTTTAATCTTCTAGCAGCAGTACTTTAACATACAGAAGTACCTTGATCTTTTATATCCCAACAATAACTGCATGAAGGTATGGTGATCAACGTAACTTCATCATGAGGCTCAAGATTCAGAGACATCAGGAGTCTAAGTCGAACTGATATAAAAGACAAACACACTGAAACAACAGAACTTCACGTCTTAGATATCGGCAAAGAGTTCACTTGTTTGAACAAGGAACTCTAGCACAGTCACTAGGGAGTCAAGGACAGGTATACCTTGATGATCTCTCAGCTCTCTGATCAAGACCAAGGTAGTTAGGTAAGTCAATAGAGTTTAAGCGAGAAAACTCTTGGGAAGATAAACTTTGATCCTTTTCAAGACACAAAAGAAGCTCACGAGAAATCGTAACTGTCAACTCCGTTAAACCAAAAAGACATCAAGGATAGATGTATAGGCTTGTGCCTACCTACGAACAGTCGGAAAGTTCACTATTCCCACGTGAAGCAACAGTAACCACTCCGCTATATAAATCTGTTCAAACAAAGCAGAATGTGCGCATTCAACGAGAGTAAGAAGTGAGAATTCAATTAGCATAGTTAGAGTGTTAGAATTCTCAACACACTTAGAACCCAAGCCTAGCTTGCTTCTTCGTGTTCCTTAATTTGTCTCTTCACGGGGATAGCCGCTGCAATTAATATTATCCCCTTGAAAAGCCAACCAAGTTATTAGAGTGTCTAAGTGGGTTCTTGATTAACCTTGTAATTCCACCTTATCATGAATCATAAAATTGTTATAAGTTCCATGTCCAAAAGCCACATGTTTATATATATCTTGTCAATTCATGAGTTGCTCATGTCAAAACGAACCAACAATGTCTTAACATCTAATATATCCATCAAGGCTCAAACCTTTCTAGAGCTCTTTTGACCATTTTCTGTTCGGCGTTGGACTTTTTTTTAAACAAAATTATGTTCGTTTCTTTTCTCTATAGTTTACTTTATATGATGTAGGTTTCAATCGTATTTCACAAACAGTTGTGGCGAATTAGATTACCTTATCTCTATCCATTCCGTAACTTAACATGGAGCTACTATATACAAGCATTACAAATACGAAAAAAGTTGAAAGTGACAAAATACAATAAAATCAAATTTGAAACCGAATATATGCTTTAACATTTCATCGCAATGCGCAAGTGAATATTTCCTTGTTAACAATATACAAGGTGGTCAAAGAATAGTAACCATTTTGTAATTTTGTGTAAGGGGTCTAACTTCAAGTTTTAATCTTGTCAAATTTTACTTTTATTATTTTCTTGCTTAGTTAAAGCATTAGACCATATATAATTTTTCTCTTGGCGAAATGGTGAATTATATCAAAATTCAAACAATATGTACAATATTTGAAGTACATCCAAATTAGTACTATGACACATCCATAGTTACCAAATGGATGTAAGAAAGCAAATTACAAAAATTCAATATTATATTTATACCATTCCAATCATTTACTATTTCACATTAAACAGAATAGTTTCACCAATTCACCATAGCTACTTTCACTTTTACAATGAATATAGGTTGAAGACATGTTGTAGACTGCATCTTCATACACATGTTTTTAGAATATATCCAAAGAAAGTCTTCATCCCTCCTTACATACCAACCATCCTCCTGATGGCAATGCAACCACTAATAACTGCATTTCCTATCCCGATAAGACATATTAAACTATAGACTGTAATTATGATCTTCACATATCTAAAGTAATAGCAAAACAAGATAAGCATCATTATAAGTGGGGGGAAAACCACTCCTCCACTGAACATTCATAACTACCATTTACTAAATTTCCTCAACTAGATTCAATTCCCTCATGACCAATGTTGCAGCTTACTTCTTCACAAAAATTGATGAGAAAATAAAGCACCAACAAGGCATCATCAAGGATAGAATGAATCTAGTGGGAACCAGAAAACATACCATCTCCTAAATGCTCTTTAGAACAATATACAAATCCATCTACACTCCACTAAAATAGGAATTTGTTAGAGCAAAGTAGCTTCATCTTTCATAGCTCACTAGCCCCCATCCATCCATATTCACTTATCCAATTCTCACTTATGCAACCTGTAGTTTCATATCTTTCCTTTGTAATTGCCAACATTCAACAACTTTGACCACAACTTTGGATTTCTTCACCCTAAGACCCATGATTTTGGCTTTTACATTATCTGTAATTACTTTTACCGATACCTCCTCACTCATTTAGTCTTTCCTAAATTGTTGTAATTCCTTTCCAACCAAATATAATATACAGTTGCTATAAGGACAAGTCTATCCACAATATTCTTTATGTTTTATTTAGATGGATAAGCAACCAACTTAATTGTTTACTTTAGTAATTCTCAAGTAAAAACAAGCAATTGGTGAAACTTGGCAATTTTAGACGAAATATGGAGCAAAATAATCAAGATGGAAAAGTATACTGAAATCCAGAAGATACGTCGCATCATTCTAGACAGATGCGCCGTACTATCATACTTAGATGAATTTGAAGACCATTGCCTGACTTTGAAGCATGCACAGCATCAGATTATATCATGCGCCGCATATTAAACTTTGTTCAACAAAGAAGAACCAAATTGTTCTACTCCAGATACGCCGCATCACATTATCGACATACGCCGTATCTATATCAAGACTTCACCAAATATGATTCAAGATACTGAAGGACATGCGCCGCATAAAGATTTAAGTTACGCGCATCTGAAGACGGTGTACGAATATTCCAAAATTTATTAATCTTGGACCCCACACAAAGTAAAGTAGATGCGCCGCATCTACTTATTCAATGCGCCGCATCGAACCCTCAGACAGAA
Source organism: Artemisia argyi (assembly GCA_030686995.1). Taxonomy (NCBI): domain Eukaryota; kingdom Viridiplantae; phylum Streptophyta; class Magnoliopsida; order Asterales; family Asteraceae; genus Artemisia; species Artemisia argyi. The sequence continues at coordinate 138,574,302 of CM060705.1, forward strand.
CCTATAAATACCCTAAGAGTCAAACGAATTTTAAGAGAGACAAAAACCCTAAGGAGACAAATTCAGACGACTTAGCAACACAAGACACACCCCATAAGAAGATCCTAGAGCAGTAAGAAGGTCCTGCATGTATTTAATTCATTAAGTAGTTTTGTTTTATCTGTAATAGTAAGCTTTAATTCATAAGGATCGATGGGCTTGTGGCTACCATACTACTGCCCTTAAAATTGCTTTCCCATCAAGTAAAGTTTATATGTTGATATTTTTGGTGACTTGTATATGTACTTTGATAACGTTTGTGTCTAGCTGAGTTTTGCTTGGGCTGCCATACCCCCTCCTCACCTACTTATCTAGCGTCTAGAAAGTGGGATAGGCATAAGTGATCATTAAGATTTTACTCGCCTATATTTATGATCCAACGAGACAGATTAGATTACGATACACAACATATAAAACTAGCAATAAAACAAATGATAAGCTACTTAACAATCAGGACATGCCTTCTATCTATATCTATTATCTATTTGTGTACGTGTTTGCTATTCGCTGATTCATTCTCATTAGTCTAATTTACTGTTTAACTACCAAATCGTGCTAGTCTCTCAGACTAAACCCCCTTGCGTTAGATTAGATTGTAAAACTAACTTAGAATATTAAAATACTGATAGACTAACTAGGAATTACGTTCCACTCTTAGTGATCGACACTCTGCTTACTACTATATACATATTGATCGGATACACTGTCCGTTAGTGTGTGCGTTATAGGATAAGTTGGCTAAATATAGATGTGAAACTTGAAATAGGCAAATCACCCTATACTATACCGTGACACGCTGCACACATCACTTACTCACAACATAAACTAGTTTTCCTTGGTGTCCACCAATCACCATCTTTCCTCTCGTTGTCCTCCACTGTAACACCCCAAAAATGTATGCTTAGTTTAAAAAAATTCAGAAGACCGCCGGTTTTGGTTATAAAACTGTCGGTTTTTAGGGCAGTTAGGAAAAAGGACTAATGGTGCAAAGATATTTAACGTCATATACTAAATATAGTTTCCCCTATGGTTTTATGACACATTTTATTCCAGAAATCTTCTCATAAACAAAAGTGTCATGTATCTATGTTTCTTTTTGGAGGGAAACTTGGCTAAGAAAACGAAATGATGAAGTAATCGACCTTAAGATGATTTCAAGGTGATTTTGAGGTGTATATGATATTCACATGATGAACTAAGCTTCCTTTAATAATACCCATCAAAGGTATCTGATGATTTTAATTTATTTTCATGATTCATGGTGGAAATATGTGGGTTTTGATATGTTAACATGTTAGTTATGATCTTAAACAAGTTTATGAGTTTTTTGCATAGGTTCAATGATCTAAGACCATGCCAGCATGTTTTGTGGTTTATGATCGATTATATTACAAAGTTTAGTGGTTAGAAGTCTATAGATAAATCAAGTTGAAAATGATCTAGTTTGATAACGCTCAAATTGTGCATGTTTTTAGTGGCGTTATTCGTATGTTTTTTGGCTATTTTTATATGCTTTTGTCCCATAATCGTATCATAGTGTGTTTACAAGCATTTGTAGCTAAAAACAGGAAAAAGTGAAGAAAATGAAGGAAATGTCATTCTCATCTCGAGATTCAATTCATTCAAGTATTTCACAAAGAAGAATCCAAGTTTTCATCATTCCAAAGAACGTTGACAAGGAATAATCAAGTTTGGACAAAGAACGAAGAGCCAAAGTAAAGATCAAGTTTGTTGCTGTCAGAACAAAAGTAACCGATCGGTATTCAATCTAACCGATCGGTCAGAGGAATTTGTCACATCCAACCGATTGGTTATAAGTTCAACCGACCGGTTAGTCACAGAGGTCACAACCAACCGATCGGTCAGAGCCCGATATCGATCGGTTGGTCAGCTCGTTAAAGTTTTGTAAGATGTTTTCTATCTCATTCTACCCGATTCTAGGCCCTTCTCTCTGCCATTCTAGGTCCTTCTATTCACCTTGGAGGCCAAGTTGTTGCATTGATGAACCAAGGCTTGAAGAGTAGTATAAATAGTGGCTTTGCAATCTCATTTCAACACACAATTTCAACACAACTATTACAACTCAATACACCAACAACAAAGCAATCCTGTACTAGTCTCAAAAGTCTCAAATTCGTCCATAAAAGTTCAGGAAGCACTGGAAGTCTAAAAAGTCAACATCCAGAGGTCAAATTCTCAAGAAGTCAACACCAACACTTAGGAAATCATTTCCTATTCATTTGTAATTATATTCCAAACATTTGTAATACTTAAATTATGATTTCTAATGTTCAATATTCTGAGTTTATGTTCATGTTTGCTATGAGTGGCAAGTAACCTTTTTGCATTTGCTTAGATGATGTTAATTACTAAATGATTAGTCTATGATTGTTATAACATGTTTTAATTCAATTTCAAGTTAATTCTAAAACCCAATTCGACTAAAGTTTCATAGTGACATTTGTTGAGTCAAGTTTAACAAGTTGCTTATAATATCATTGGCCAAAAGGGTTGTTATCATTCAACTAGTTATAATCTTCTGTCTATGAAAGATTGTTTTTAACCATAATTATTCTTGATTAAACAAAGGAACTAGGGTGTAATTGTAATGAGGATACTTTTTGTTAATCAAATCGGATTGGTTATGAATGCCTAATTGGTCAAAAGTTTTAGTAGTTTATAATCAATTGTAACCTAGTTGTCTATGATTCGGTTACCTTTTGTATTGACCATTTCTTAAGAGTATTTGATTAAACAAGAAACTATTTTTGTGTTTAAGGTTGTTAATTCAACTTTATGAACCTTGAATTGATCTTGAATTGATTGGTCCAAACCTAATGCTTGTTTTTATAAACTTAAAACTTGACGAAAATTTAACTTGTCAAAACGATAGATTAGAACACCAACTAATTCTAAATACCAACATGTTAAGGAAGTTATCACAATCATGCTTTTCTTATGAGTAGTTAACTAGTCTAAGCAAGTGTAGTTTTTAATCATTTGAATTATCTTATAATCATTATCGCTAGAATTAGAGATTTAATTTTAAACTTATGCTTAGATTCACTCACAAATCCCTGCGAACGATCCCGACTTACCAACCCAATCTTGCTATAGCGGACGAGTTCACTTGCTCGTATGTGTTATTTCTAGATCCGGTAATCGTGTTTATAAATTTAAAACTTGTACACACATTTAGCACATCAAGTTTTTGGCGCCGCTGCTGGGGATTTTGATTGTGTTTTCTGTAAGGTTTAAAGTTCCATTTCTTTTCTTGTTCGTTTTCTAAAAAAAAAATCCGAACCAACCAACCGATCGGTCTCTCATCTAACCGATCGGCATTTCAAATTGTGCAATCCAACCGATCGGTATTCAATCTAACCGATCGGTTCCTTTTTACCTGATTTTCCAAATTGTTTTCATTCTTTGCTCGATCGTTCCAAAGTTTCCGAGATTCACTCGGTAATTGTATGAACACTCGATCAACCGGAGTAGAACCAATTTCACCTCTTTCTAATCCAGAAAGTCTGATTCGTAGACCAAGAGGAAGAAGAACACCTTTTGTTCCACCAAACAACCGTGTACCAAGAGTACCAAACCCACCTTTGATAACCTTTCCGAAGCTTTAGTTTTTTATAACCCATTCACCAATCAACCATTTCCAATGGCCGATGACCAACCCATGTGGGCCACAAACCGAACCGTAGCACCCACTCCTGGAGCTGCTATTGTTGCTGTTAACCTTGGTGATAACTTCACCGTGAAGGGACACCATCTTTCTATGATCAAAGACCTTCAATTCGATGGCCGTTCGAGGGCCGATCCTCACAAACACATCGTCGAATTCATTGAAATTTATGGCATGTTTCGATATGGCAACACCGATGTCGATGCTATCAAACTCAAACTTTTTCCATCATCACTCACCAGAGATGCCAAAGTGTGGTATAACGAATTAACCCCAAGAATTATAAATACTTGGGAGGAGATGAGGCAAGCTTTTGTAAGCCGATTCTTTCCACCTGCCATGTTTGATCGTCTCATGGGAGAAATTCGTGTTTTTTCACAAAACCCCAATGAATCTCTTGTCGAAGCTTGGCTTCGTATGAAAGATTTACTTCGTAGTTGTCATTGACATGGTTTAGGACGAGGAACCATTATCTAAATCTTCTACCATGGACTTGATGAAACATCTCAAGGATCCTTGATGCTGGAGGAATTTTTCTTTATAAAACTCCCAACGAGGCATATCAATTGCTCGAAGATCGAGTGCTTCTTAAACTCGACTGGTCAAAAGATTCCAAAACCAAACCTTTACGAAAGACCGTTGCTTTTGCTGAAAGTTCCAATACTTCTAAACTCATGGAGAAAATTGAAGCCTTAACTTCCAAAGTCGACTCGCAATATAAAGATATCAAAGGAGAAATGAAAGAAATGCGAGAAGGTTGTAACAACTGTGGAGGTAATCACACTTCATCCGAATGTGACGACCAACCCATGGTTGGATCCAATGAAAGGGAAGTCAATTATGTTCAAGGAGGATACCGTGGAGGAGGTTTTTGTCGTAATTATTACGGAAGAAATTCTGGAAATTGGCAAGATCGCCAAAGGGATAATAACCGTGATTCTCAACCACGAGTAGACAATCCAAATCCACCAAATTCTGACAAAAAACCAGAAGAACCTGAGTTTGAAAAAATGATGCGAGATTTCGTGACTGCTCAAAGATCCACAAATGAATTTGTTAAAAACCAATTTTTAAATCTCAAAACCAAAGTTGAGCAAGGTCAAAAAAATCATCAAGCTTCTATTCAGGATCTTGAACAAAAATTTGGTAGACTCTCTGATCAATTTTCTTCACGAACACCTGGAACATTACCAAGTAATACCTAATCCAACCCAAAGCCTTCTGGATCAAATGACAAAACGTATCATCCACCACAAACCAGAAATGAGCATATCAACGCTGTATTAAAAAGAAGTGGTCTTTCTTACGATCCACCACCCAATCCCAATGAAACTCAAGTCATCAATGATGATAGTGAAGAAGAAGAAGAAGCTTAAACAGAAAAGAAAGATATTCCTAAAACACCAACCCATGAAACAACCCAACCAATCAAAGCATACACTCCAAAAATTCCGTACCCATAAGCTCTTAGAAAAGAGAAAAAGGAGGAGCGTTTTAAGAAGTTTGTTGAAATGATCAAAGCAGTTAGACTCAATATACCTCTTGTTGATGTTCTAGCTGGAATGCCCGAATATGGGAAATTTTTGAAAGAACTTCTTAATAACATAAATAAGTTAGAGCAAATATCTGTTGCTTTCCTAAATGAAGAATGTTTAGCCATTATTGAAAACAAAGTTCCACCAAAACTGGGAGATCCCAGAAGTTTTTTAATCCCATGCACGTTAGGAAACAACATCACATGTGATGCTTTAGCCGATCTCGGTGCAAGTATTAATTTGATGCCCTATTCGTTGTATTCTAAACTTTCCATCAATACTTTGAAACCTACAAAGATGAGTATACGATTAGCTAACCATACATACCAATATCCTGTTGGGGTTGCTGAAAACATACTTGTCCAAGTTGGTTAATTTGTTTTCCCAGTGGATTTTGTAATCCTAGAAATGGAGGAAGATAGACAAGTACCTTTAATCTTAGGAAGACCTTTCCTAAACACCGCTGATGCCATAATCAAAGTTAAAGGTAAAGAACTCAATTTAGGAGTTGGAGAAGATAGAATTACCTTTCTAATCGACAAAGCAATGAAATATCCATATACCAGTGATGACACTTGTTTTAACATTGATGTAATCGATGAAGTCACTGAGGAAGAGTTGGATGCATTACTTGACGATTCTGATCCTTTCACAACCACATCTGAGAAAATAAATGAAATGAATTTTTATAAAGAGTTCGCTGAGTTTATGGAAGTTAAATTTGAAGAAGATGATGAAGTTGAGGAAGGAGAAATAGTTGAGGAGAATTTCGAAGAAATTACGATTAATGATCAAATGAGGATCAAGACATCTCTTCAAGAACAACCCACCAATCTTGAGCTTAAACCACTTCCAAATAATCTCGAATATGCTTACTTGGAGGAGAATTCACTTCTCCCTGTAGTCATATCTTCGTTGCTCAAAGATGATGAAAAAGAAAAACCCGTTTCAGTTCTTAAGAAGCATAAACGCGCTTTTGCGTGGAAAACTTCTGATATCCCAGGAATTAGTCCTGATTTTTCTAAACACAAAATCAATTTCCAAGAAGGTGCTAAACCTGTTGTTGAAAGACAACGTCGACTCAATCCCAACACGAAAGAAGTTGTCAAGAAAGAAATCATTAAACTTCTTGACGCTGGAATCATATACCCCATAGAAGATAGTCCTTGGGTGAGTCCTGTTCATTGTGTTCCCAAGAAAGGAGGAATGACTGTAGTGACCAATGAACGGAATAAATTAGTTCCTACTAGAACAATCACTGGATGGCGAGTATGTATTGATTATAGAAAATTGAACAAAGCCAGCAGGAAAGATCATTTTCCTCTCCCATTCATGGATCAAATGCTTGAAAGATTAGCAGGCAACAAATACTTTTGTTTCCTCGATGATTTTTTAGGTTATTTCCAAATTCCCATTGATCCTTCTGATCAAGAAAAGACCACATTCACATGTCCTTTTGGAACCTACGCTTATCGGCGTATGCCTTTTGGTCTTTGTAATGCACCTGCCACTTTTCAAAGGTGTATGATTGCTATATTCCAAGATATGCTTGAGACATCTATGAAAGTTTTCATGGATGATTTTTCAGTATTTGGAGATTCTTTTGAAGCTTTTCTTTCAAATCTAGACAAAATGCTTGAAAGATGTGAAGCTGCACATCTTGTTCTCAATTGGGAAAAATGCCATTTTATGGTAACCGAAGGAATTGTGCTAGGACACAAAATATCAAGTTCAAGAATGGAGGTTGATAAAGCAAAAATTGATGTTATCACCAAATTACCACCTCCAACTAACGTTAAAGCCGTTAGAAGTTTTTTAGGACATGCCGGTTTCTACCGTCGTTTCATAAAGGATTTTTCAAAATTATCTCGTCCTATGACAAAACTTCTTGAAAAAGATTATGTTTTTGATTTCAATGCAGATTGCATTAAAGCTTTTGAAACACTAAAGAGTCAATTGACTAGTGCTCCGATTATGGTTTCACCTAATTGGTCACTACCCTTTGAGCTTATGTGCGACGCAAGCGATTCGCTGTTGGAGCTGTTTTAGGACAACGTGAAGGAAAACAATTTCGTCCTATATACTTTGCTAGAAAAACACTTAACAATGCCCAACAAAATTATACGGTTACGAAGAAAGAATTATTAGCCGTAGTTTTTGCTTTTGACAAATTTAGATCTTATCTCGTGCTTTCCAAAACAGTTGTTTTCACCGATCACTCAGCACTCAAATATCTGTTTGCTAAACAAGATGCAAAACCGCGTCTTATTCGCTGGATTTTACTACTCCAAGAATTCGATATCGAAATAAAAGATAAGAAAGGAGCAGAAAATCTTGCTACCGATCATTTGTCTCGTCTTGAGAACCCAAATTTGGAAGAATTAAAGGAAGACAAAATTGATGATTATTTTCCCGATGAAACTCTTATGACCATCGATAAAATTGATGAAGAGGAAATACCGTGGTTTGCAGACTTTGCAAATTATTTTGGTGGAAATATTCTCAAGAAAGGATTAACTCATGCTCAAAGAAGTAAATTCTTTTTGGATTTAAAACACTATTATTGGGAAGAACATTTTCTTTTAAAAATGTGTCCTGATGGAATGATCAGAAGATGTGTTTCTGGAGCAGAAACAAGAAAAATTCTTGATAAATGTGTAACACCCCCAAAATACCGCAGCGGAAGACTGTGTCATAGGGGTGCTACTTCATAATACAAAGTACAAGTTATAGAAAACGAACTCTAAATGAGACGTTTTGAAAAGTTACCATTCGATTAATGAATTCAAAGTTACAAACATGAGATTCCAAAGTATGATACATAAATGTATACAAAATGTTTTGAATGGTAAATGATAAAAGCGTAAGTCTTCAGAGTATGCAGCTTGATTCTAAGTTCCACGCACTAGCTATCGCCTTACTAACCTGAGATAAACATGCTAAAGTGTCAACACAATGGTTGGTGAGTTCATAGAGTTTGTCTTAAAACAGTTGAAAAGCCTTAAAAGAATGTTCACATAGCAAAGGCATTGTGAATCCACTCAGTTACAAGTCCCGCCATAAGAGACTTGTAACCTGTGTGTTCACAACCCACTGCTACAATATAGTATAATAAAGACATGTATAAGTTCATCAAAACAATTAAGCAATTAGTCGTGAGTCTACACTTCATCTCCGAAGACCTCACGTTTATGATGTATCCAACATTCGCAAATGTTAGGATGTATCAATAGCCTCAATGGTCATCCAAGGTCTTAATTTGGAGCCACCGGAAGTCTCAATGGTCATCCAAGGTCTTAATTTGGAGCCATCGGAAGTAACACAATCAAGTATAACGCAGTTAAGTATAACACAATCATGTATGTATGAAATCAAGTATAATGCGATCAAGTATAAGACAATCAAGTATAGAACAATCAAGTATAATGCGATCAAGTATTTGTACAAGTAAGCAAGTAGTTGTGCATGTATCCCCCCCAAAGAGTTAAAACAAGTATGAAAAAGTAGGGGCTATGACTCACCTTAAGTCTATGTAATGAGAAATGAAAGTCGAATCGCGAAAGTCTCTAAGAGCAGCCTATAATAGAACGTTGCGACTTAGGTTTGGAGTAACGTCTAAGAATACGAAGAATTGCCTATATATGTCTTGCATAATGTTCATGATGTAGCACTTAGTATATAATGTAAGTTTTTGAATATAAGTGGTCTATGAAACATGTATAGTTTGTATATCTCTTACTACCGTTCGGGCCGACATAATTCAGAAGTCATGAAGTAAACGTTCGAGGAGCCAGGACACTTTAACTCGTAAATCCACAACTCGTCTCGACGGCTTACTCAATGAACTCCTCACATGAGGCTCCCTACTATTGTAGTATTCGATAACATATATATATATAAGCTTTTTGATCTTTAAAAGTTATATGATCTTAGCCGTGGCTTTGCCGTGACCTTGGTCATTGTTACCATGGTCTTGAGACTCAACCTTGGCTTTAGCCATGGTTGTGGTCTTGGCTTTAGGTCATTAGACCTCTTGGTATTTAGTAAATCATAACTATAATATAGTGACTTTGGTCTAAAAATGGGCTGTTAAGAATTTGAAGAAATTTATCACTCAGAAAGCATTTTCAGGGCTCGAGCTTCTTTGTTCCTGAACGAAAACGTCGTTCCGGACAACTTTCGTGTTTTAACTTTTTGATGAATCGGACCAGAAATGGGACTTTCAAATTCACAGAATGCAAACAGTAGGGTTTAGGCAGTTTCGGCGTTTTGGTGTCGCTAACTTCTTATGGCCGTATCTTTTGACTCGTGTACTCGTTTTGGGTGATTCAAATTGCTATGTTTTCCTTTTGAAGTCCTCTTTAACAGTAAGTAAGTGTCAAATATCATAGTTATACTATTTTGGTCGTGGTTCTCCATAAAAATCACTAGTTTGCTTGTTTACTTGTCATAAGTTACCATATATGTACCATAACTTGTTTTATCCATTTTTATACATCATGAACTCAATACAAAGACCATATATAGCATGAAAGAAACATAATAAGCATGATAATGATATAGAGCAAGAAAGTGTATAAGGGTTTCTTACAACTTTTGGCTTTCACTTAAGAAAGGAAGTCAAGTATGATCTAGGACACTAAACCTATGCTTTCAACCAATCACCACCACCTTTGCTAACCCTTGCTATAACCCTTCTACTCTTGTATTCTTTAATGATTTGTGATGAGGTTTAGGTGAATTGAGTGGATCTAAACTCAAGAGAATCACCAAAGTTTTCTAGGGTTTTGATGTATTTTGATGAATGAAAACCAATCTAGGGTTTCTATGTTGATGTTGCTCTTGAATCTTGCTTGTAACTTGGAAGAGAATGAGTTAAGGTTGAGATGATGGTGTGTGTGTGTTGTAGACGTTCATAGAGGGGCAAGGGGGTATTTATATGAGTTTTGAGGAGGTTACATGTTTAGGATATTTTCTTGGTAAACTTGGAGACCAAGTTGTGAATATGTAGTGATCTAAGGGCACTTTTGTAATTTCAAGACACATGTGTGGTGACTCCCCCTCCCTAAGTCGGTTTGGAAGGCTTAGGGAGCAAGGGTTGGACCTTGGTTGATATTATCCTAGGTATAGAGCTAGTTTTGACTCCGTAGGTTGCTAACCGTAAGCTGTTAAGCCTCAAAACGTAAAACCGGGTATCCTAAAAATATGAAACTTGAAAGAATGTCTAAACTTGTCAATATGGTCCATAATAAAATATAAAATGAGTGGTAGGTTCTATCGGGTGCTAAAACCCTGCTAAAAACTGGAAACACGGGTCTAAAACGCGTAATACGTAAAACGTACGAAAGTTGTGTAAAATTGAGAAAAGTAAAATGTAACTTTTCTAATAGGATAATAATGACTTAAAATGACTTATAATGTCTAGGCTGGGCTCAGTCTAGTGTTGGTTGGTGTTAAATGTCTTTTAGACCTAAAACCGCAAGCCTAAAAATCAAGGAATGACTTATAAAATCAAAGAATGATTTTTGGTCAAAGGAGGAGGGAAAAATATGTTGACTTTTTCTAATAAGTTGAAAACTCAAATTGTCTTAGAAACGCGTTTTGTGGTCTAACGGTTAATCGCCCATACGGTTAAGCGTGCTCATGCGAGAGTAGTACAGGCTTGGGTGACCTGCCGGGAAGTCTTTGGTCAAGTTTTTCTCAGTCACGATTAATTCTCAAATAAATCATGAGTGTGTCAAACATTTTTCTGATGCGGGGTCACTTAACGCGGTCGAGTTTCGTTGTACGTAGAATTTCTAAATGACGTTTTACCCTAAAACGTGTAATTCCTTAATAACTTTCACGAAAATGATCTGACGAATGTCAAACATTTAATTTGCCATGGAAATGATTTATCACTCGAGAATATCAAATAAAAATTTCTGAGATGAATAGTAAAAAGTGAATAGTGAAAAGTGAATAGTGAAATTTTCGGGAATAAAAGTTAACCTGAAATTGCGAATTGTTACAGTCTCTACCCCTTAAGGAGAACTTCGTCCCGAAGTTCAGTTGATGTTAACTACTTATGGTGTGTCTAAGAGAATTCGGGATCTCTAATATAGTGGTGTTCACTCTGATTCGTCTAAGGTTCTGGTTAAGGAGTTGTATCGGCTACAATTAAGCCCACTTATATATAACACATTACTTACATAAAGAAGCGTCCAAATTTATGTAAGTAAGGTCTCATAAACTTATGGTTCGGTGATTTACAATTTCTTTATTTAACTGAAGAGGCGTCCCAATCCATTTAAATAAGGAGATTCTAAATCATCCTACTTAAGAATTTCCGACACTAAATCCGCCTTCTGAGGCCGATAGTAAGATAATCCAGTCATCAAATCCCTAAAGCTAAGCAATAATATTATTTAACTCAAATCTTGTGTCTAATCAAACAAGAACTGTCACAAGATCAAGTTAACTAATTAGTTATTACTAAGCTCCATGTTTTTAATGACTCGACGAATCTCTGGGGCTCCTTATAATACTAAAGTCACATCATCTAACAGCGTGGAACTAAGCAAACCTCTAACCAAAAAGCATAAGTGTATGTATTGTGTGAAAGGCAAATAAAGAGGAAGGTCCCAACGTATATAACAGTTATAGTCTAGGCACTAAATGCAACCTAGTTCTCTATAACCAAGGCTCTGATACCAATCTGTAACACCCCCAAAATACCGCAGCGGAAGACTGTGTCATAGGGGTGCTACTTCATAATACAAAGTACAAGTTATAGAAAACGAACTCTAAATGAGACGTTTTGAAAAGTTACCATTCGATTAATGAATTCAAAGTTACAAACATGAGATTCCAAAGTATGATACATAAATGTATACAAAATGTTTTGAATGGTAAATGATAAAAGCGTAAGTCTTCAGAGTATGCAGCTTGATTCTAAGTTCCACGCACTAGCTATCGCCTTACTAACCTGAGATAAACATGCTAAAGTGTCAACACAATGGTTGGTGAGTTCATAGAGTTTGTCTTAAAACAGTTGAAAAGCCTTAAAAGAATGTTCACATAGCAAAGGCATTGTGAATCCACTCAGTTACAAGTCCCGCCATAAGAGACTTGTAACCTGTGTGTTCATAACCCACTGCTACAATATAGTATAATAAAGACATGTATAAGTTCATCAAAACAATTAAGCAATTAGTCGTGAGTCTACACTTCATCTCCGAAGACCTCACGTTTATGATGTATCCAACATTCGCAAATGTTAGGATGTATCAATAGCCTCAATGGTCATCCAAGGTCTTAATTTGGAGCCACCGGAAGTCTCAATGGTCATCCAAGGTCTTAATTTGGAGCCATCGGAAGTAACACAATCAAGTATAACGCAGTTAAGTATAACACAATCATGTATGTATGAAATCAAGTATAATGCGATCAAGTATAAGACAATCAAGTATAGAACAATCAAGTATAATGCGATCAAGTATTTGTACAAGTAAGCAAGTAGTTGTGCATGTATCCCCCCCAAAGAGTTAAAACAAGTATGAAAAAGTAGGGGCTATGACTCACCTTAAGTCTATGTAATGAGAAATGAAAGTCGAATCGCGAAAGTCTCTAAGAGCAGCCTATAATAGAACGTTGCGACTTAGGTTTGGAGTAACGTCTAAGAATACGAAGAATTGCCTATATATGTCTTGCATAATGTTCATGATGTAGCACTTAGTATATAATGTAAGTTTTTGAATATAAGTGGTCTATGAAACATGTATAGTTTGTATATCTCTTACTACCGTTCGGGCCGACATAATTCAGAAGTCATGAAGTAAACGTTCGAGGAGCCAGGACACTTTAACTCGTAAATCCACAACTCGTCTCGACGGCTTACTCAATGAACTCCTCACATGAGGCTCCCTACTATTGTAGTATTCGATAACATATATATATATAAGCTTTTTGATCTTTAAAAGTTATATGATCTTAGCCGTGGCTTTGCCGTGACCTTGGTCATTGTTACCATGGTCTTGAGACTCAACCTTGGCTTTAGCCATGGTTGTGGTCTTGGCTTTAGGTCATTAGACCTCTTGGTATTTAGTAAATCATAACTATAATATAGTGACTTTGGTCTAAAAATGGGCTGTTAAGAATTTGAAGAAATTTATCACTCAGAAAGCATTTTCAGGGCTCGAGCTTCTTTGTTCCTGAACGAAAATGTCGTTCCGGACAACTTTCGTGTTTTAACTTTTTGATGAATCGGACCAGAAATGGGACTTTCAAATTCACAGAATGCAAACAGTAGGGTTTAGGCAGTTTCGGCGTTTTGGTGTCGCTAACTTCTTATGGCCGTATCTTTTGACTCGTGTACTCGTTTTGGGTGATTCAAATTGCTATGTTTTCCTTTTGAAGTCCTCTTTAACAGTAAGTAAGTGTCAAATATCATAGTTATACTATTTTGGTCGTGGTTCTCCATAAAAATCACTAGTTTGCTTGTTTACTTGTCATAAGTTACCATATATGTACCATAACTTGTTTTATCCATTTTTATACATCATGAACTCAATACAAAGACCATATATAGCATGAAAGAAACATAATAAGCATGATAATGATATAGAGCAAGAAAGTGTATAAGGGTTTCTTACAACTTTTGGCTTTCACTTAAGAAAGGAAGTCAAGTATGATCTAGGACACTAAACCTATGCTTTCAACCAATCACCACCACCTTTGCTAACCCTTGCTATAACCCTTCTACTCTTGTATTCTTTAATGATTTGTGATGAGGTTTAGGTGAATTGAGTGGATCTAAACTCAAGAGAATCACCAAAGTTTTCTAGGGTTTTGATGTATTTTGATGAATGAAAACCAATCTAGGGTTTCTATGTTGATGTTGCTCTTGAATCTTGCTTGTAACTTGGAAGAGAATGAGTTAAGGTTGAGATGATGGTGTGTGTGTGTTGTAGACGTTCATAGAGGGGCAAGGGGGTATTTATATGAGTTTTGAGGAGGTTACATGTTTAGGATATTTTCTTGGTAAACTTGGAGACCAAGTTGTGAATATGTAGTGATCTAAGGGCACTTTTGTAATTTCAAGACACATGTGTGGTGACTCCCCCTCCCTAAGTCGGTTTGGAAGGCTTAGGGAGCAAGGGTTGGACCTTGGTTGATATTATCCTAGGTATAGAGCTAGTTTTGACTCCGTAGGTTGCTAACCGTAAGCTGTTAAGCCTCAAAACGTAAAACCGGGTATCCTAAAAATATGAAACTTGAAAGAATGTCTAAACTTGTCAATATGGTCCATAATAAAATATAAAATGAGTGGTAGGTTCTATCGGGTGCTAAAACCCTGCTAAAAACTGGAAACACGGGTCTAAAACGCGTAATACGTAAAACGTACGAAAGTTGTGTAAAATTGAGAAAAGTAAAATGTAACTTTTCTAATAGGATAATAATGACTTAAAATGACTTATAATGTCTAGGCTGGGCTCAGTCTAGTGTTGGTTGGTGTTAAATGTCTTTTAGACCTAAAACCGCAAGCCTAAAAATCAAGGAATGACTTATAAAATTAAAGAATGATTTTTGGTCAAAGGAGGAGGGAAAAATATGTTGACTTTTTCTAATAAGTTGAAAACTCAAATTGTCTTAGAAACGCGTTTTGTGGTCTAACGGTTAATCGCCCATACGGTTAAGCGTGCTCATGCGAGAGTAGTACAGGCTTGGGTGACCTGCCGGGAAGTCTTTGGTCAAGTTTTTCTCAGTCACGATTAATTCTCAAATAAATCATGAGTGTGTCAAACATTTTTCTGATGCGGGGTCACTTAACGCGGTCGAGTTTCGTTGTACGTAGAATTTCTAAATGACGTTTTACCCTAAAACGTGTAATTCCTTAATAACTTTCACGAAAATGATCTGACGAATGTCAAACATTTAATTTGCCATGGAAATGATTTATCACTCGAGAATATCAAATAAAAATTTCTGAGATGAATAGTAAAAAGTGAATAGTGAAAAGTGAATAGTGAAATTTTCGGGAATAAAAGTTAACCTGAAATTGCGAATTGTTACAAAATGCCATCATGGCCCAACAGGGGGACATTACGGTCCTACCATCACAGCTAAAAAAGTTTTTGATGTTGGATTCTGTTGGCCAACAATTTTCAAAGAAGCTCATACTCTTGTTCAAAACTACGATGCGTGCCAAAAATCCGGTAGTCTATCTCGTAGAGATGAAATGCCTCAGAAAAGCATTCAAGTCTGCGAAATATTCCATATTTGGGGAACGATTTTATGGCACCATTTCCTAAATCCCACAAATATGAATATATTCTCTTTGCAATCGATTATGTTTCCAAATGGGCTGAAGCTAAAGCCTTACCCACAAACTATGCTCGAGTAGTTGTCAATTTTCTCAAAAAGCTTTTTACTCGATATGGAATCCCTAAAGCTTTAATAAGTGATAGAGGAACCCATTTCTGTAATAAACAAATGGAGAAAATCATGAAACGATATGGAGTTCATCATCGTTTTGCCACAGCATATCATCCACAAACCAGTGGACAAGTCGAAAATACTAATAGAGCATTAAAAAGAATACTCGGAAAACGGTTAAAGAAAATCCTTCCGTTTGGTCGAGGAAACTCGATGACGCTCTATGGGCCTTTCATACGGCTTATAAAACTCCAATTGGAACAACACCATACAGACTCTTGTATGGAAAAACATGTCATTTGCCATTCGAAATCGAAAATCGTGCTTACTGGGCATTACGAAATTGTAACCCTGATCTGAAAATAGCTGGAGAGAAAAGATTCTTGCAATTGCATGAACTCGATGAATTGAGGCTCCAAGCCTACGAAAATTCTAAGCTATACAAAGCCAAAACCAAAGCTTATCATGACCGAAAGCTTAGAATCAGAAAAGAATTCAAAGCTGGAGATAAAGTTCTGCTTTTTAATATGAAATACAAGTTCAAAGCTCCTAAGCTCAAACCCAAATGGATGAGACCATATATAGTGAAACATGGATTTCCATCTGGATATGTCAAACTCTATGACAAGCATTTTGGAAGTTTCATTGTTAATGGTCACCACATTAAGTTGTATTATGATAAGGAGCAAATGAGTAAAATTTCTATTGAATATCCATCCGAATCTGAATACGAAGCTATCACATTCATGGCACCTCATATGAAAAATATACCATGGGCCAATGAAAAAGGTTTTATCTATGATGCTCTTCCTAGAGCAGGGGAAAAAGTTGAATTGGAAGATATAGATGAAACTGGAGAAGGAATTGTGGTAGAAAACGTATTGTTTATACCAAAATATCTGAAGAAGAAATCCCAAACCGCATCAATGTAGTTCTTGCAAAGTTTGAGTCAGGCTGATGACTCGTAAATAAAACAAGCGCTTCTCGGGAGGCAGCCCGTGTATTTCTTATTTTATTTTTAATTCTTAGTTTATTTTCAGTGATTATACCCCAAAGTTTAAACCACTTGGTTGAACTTAAGTGTGGGGGTATTACACTAATTTTAATAAAACATATAGACTTGTGTTTGTTTGTTTTATGATTACTACAGGAAATGATGAAGAAACTTGTACACTTAGAATAAAGAACCACAAAGGAAAAATATGGTTCATTATCTTATTTCCCTATTTTTCATAGCTTGAAGTTCGTTTATCACATTGAGGACAATGCTTAACTTAAGTGTGGGGAGGTGATTAGGTAAATAAGAATATTCCGTAAATTTCGATTTTAATTTTAAATTTTGTTGCCCCGGTGATCTAGTTGTTTTTCACGCTTTTAGGGTAATATATTAGAATAACTAGATCCAGCCACTGGTAAAAATGGTAACTTTTGAAATTTGAGATGTGTCCTAATTAATATTGCAATCCATTCTGGGATCGATAACATTAGCTAGCACATATTGTAACCATTTCCACTAAATTGTGAGGATTTGAGCCTATTTTTTATATAGCATACATCTTTTATGCTTAAATCTTTTGTTATGAGTGTGCCGGTGATTTTATTTATTCCAGAATTTGTGCTTGTAAATCATTTTGAGACCGTTGTGAGATCACATTTCTTGTGATATAAGTATGCATATGTGATAAGAGGCAATCTTAGGATCTAACCCAAATAGCCTTCCATTTTAATTTTTAGCTAGTTTCATTAACTAGTTAACCACCAACATAACCCTTTTTGTTAGCATTTATTGTTAATGCTAGATACCCCTAGTCACACCTTCTGAGCCTAACTTTTCTTTTGATTAAATCCAGAAAAATACAAAAAGATTTTACACTTTTTAGCCTAGCCTTACCCTTAGTCAAGTCTTAGTTGGTTGCTAGCTATATTACAAGTTGGATGTTATGTGGAAATCAAGAAGTATGAAGAAAGTAGTAATTCCGGAAGAACAATCAAAGCAAGTTAAGAATAAGTCATCAAAATAGATGGTGACAAGTGATTTTATGTTCATGTTATGTTAAAAAAAAGTATATATCGAATAAAATAGCCAATGAGCTATAGTGTTTAGTATAGATCGCTCAAGAATGGAGTTTTAAAGAGTACATGATAGCGGTTCAAGAATAGCTAGCAACATTTGGTTAGTAGACTCTGACTATTTTGTATATTCTTTATCATTTACACTCTATAAATTTATCCCATGTCTTATTCCTACCCTTGACTCAAGTAAAATTATGAAGTGTTTAAAATATAGTGACCATCCGATTTCTTGAGGAAATAACAATGCGCCAGCAATCTAAGGTTATCCTTGGTGACCATCCATTGTGTTGATACAAGAATTCGCACCAACGATCTATTTTGTTTTACATAAGATAGTTGAACAAAAGTCGTTATTATCCCTTTTTAGCTTTAAACCCGAATAAAAGCCCTCTTTGATATGAATACTTGGTGCTTACGCCTTTACGGTGTAGTTATGTTTCTTTTACAAGCATATGGTAATATTTAAATCATGACTGAGCTATGAGTGTGATTTCTCTTATACTTCACCCAAAAATGAGTGTTTCGAGTGAATTATATCTTATTCCTTTTTCGTGAGGTGATTAGTAGTGATCGATTATATTACAAAGTTTAGTGGTTAGAAGTCTATAGATAAATCATGTTGAAAGTGAGCTAGTTTCATAACGCTCAAATTGTGCATGTTTTTAGTGGCGTTATTCGTATGTTTTTCGGCTATTTTTATATGCTTTTGTCCCATAATCGTATCAAAGTGTCTTTGCAAGCATTTGTAGCTAAAAACAGGAAAAAGTGAAGAAAATGAAGGAAATGTCATTCTCATCTCGAGATTCAATTCATTCAAGTATTTCACAAAGAAGAATCCAAGTTTTCATCATTCCAAAGAACGTTGACAAGGAATAATCAAGTTTGCACAAAGAACGAAGAGCCAAAGTAAAGATCAAGTTTGTTGTTGTCAAAACAAAAGCAACCAATCGGTATTCAATCTAACCGATCTGCCAGAGGAATTTATCACATCAAACCGATCGGTTATAAGTCCAACCGACCAGTTAGTCACAGAGGTCACAACCAACCGATCGGTCAGAGCCCGATATTGATCGGTTGGTCAGCTCGTTAAAGTTTTGCAAGATGTTTTCTATCACATTCTACCCGATTCTAGGCCCTTCTCTCTGCCATTCTAGGTACTTCTATTCACCTTGGAGGCCAAGTTGTTGCATTGATGAGCCTAGGCTTGAAGAGTAGTATAAATAGTGGCTTTGCAATCTCATTTCAACACAACTATTACAACTCAATACACCAACAACAAAGCAATCCTTTACTAGTCTCAAAAGTCTCAAATTCGTCCATAAAAGTTCAGGAAGCATTGGAAGTCCAAAAAGTCAACATCCGGAGGTCAAATTCTCAAGAAGTCAACACCAACACTTAGGAAATCATTTCCTATTCATTTGTAATCATATTCCAAACATTTGTAAGACTTAAATTATGATTTCTAATGTTCAATATTCTGAGTTTATGTTCATGTTTGCTATGAGTGGCTAGTAACCTTTTTGCATTTGCTTAGATGATGTTAATTACTAAATGATTAGTCTATGATTGTGATAACATGTTTTAATTCAATTTCAAGTCAATTCTAAAACCCAATTAGACTAAAGTTTCATAGTGACATTTGTTGAGTCAAGTTTAACAAGTTGCTTATAATATCATTGGCCAAAAGGGTTGTTATCATTCAACTAGTTATAATCTTTTGTCTATGAAAGATTGTTTTTCACCATAATTATTCTTGATTAAACAAAGGAACTAAGGTGTAATTGTAATGAGGATACTTTTTGTTAATCAAATTGGATTGGTTATAAATGCCTAATTGGTCGAAAGTTTTAGTAGTTTATAATCAATTGTAACCTAGTTGTCTATGATTCGGTTACCTTTTATATTGACCATTTATTAAGAGTATTTGATTAAACAAGAAACTATTTTTGTGTTTAAGGTTGTTAATTCAACTTTATGAACCTTGAATTGATCTTGAATTGATTGGTCCAAACCTAATGCTTGTTTTTATAAACTAAAATCTTGACGAAGATTTAACTTGTAGAAACGATAGATTAGAACACCAACTAATTCTAAATATCAACATGTTAAGGAAGTTATTACAATCATGCTTTTCTTATGAGTAGTTAACTAGTCTAAGCAAGCGTAGTTTTTAATCATTTGAATTATCTTATAATCATTATCGCTAGAATTAGAGATTTAATTCTAAACTTACGCTTAGATTCACTCACAAATCCCTGCGAACGATCCCGACTTACCAACCCAATCTTGCTATAGCAGACGAGTTCACTTGCTCGTATGTGTTATTTCTAGATCCGGTAATCGTGTTTATAAATTTAAAACTTGTACACACATTTAGCACATCATAGTTCATGATTATGATCATAATGAAGATTAGATCAAACATAAAAAGGGGTGTTTGGCACAAGGCCAAAATAGTGCTTAAATTAGTGAAATTGCTTATAGACCTGTTGGAAAAGGATCTTAACATGTTTAATAAGTTGAAGTATGCGTATGAAAGTGATTAGAATTGGGTTATGTCGATTTTGGTCATTTTGGTGATGTGTGAATCTAGGACAACAAGTTATGCAGAATTTTATGTCAACTTTGAAGAATTGTAGAGAATTAACCATTCGTTGGATTAAGCTGACGTCAAAACCAAACTTGTAGATCTCTGAGTCAACTTTCCAACAAAATTGCTATTTTACATAAGTTAGCAAAATGATGTAGGTTATGCACACGAATGTTATAGCATGTTCTAATGACTATAAAATGATATATTTATGTTTTTAGGTGATTTCGGAAGTCCAGGAATGCCCGAGGAAAGCCTAAGTCAACCGAGGTAACTAACGGTTTTGCTTTAGTCCATGTTATGTGCTTACTAGCTAAAAGACCCGTGAAATTCACGGGTATTTTAAAGAATAGTAGAAAGAAGAAATTAAAATACACAATAAGACGGAAGAACGAAACATGATGGTAAAGTAATTGTTTGTAAATGAAACATACCTATAATTTAAAGTTGTCAAGTAACAACAAATGATTATAACTTAAATAAATACAATTGTAATTTATGGTGTTGCACGTTTTGAGTTGTTGTGGAACCCAAAGGTGTGTAGATGAACTTGTCGATAATTTGAGTTGTCCCTTTCGATGCATCTGGATGTTAACATGATGAATCAAATTGGAGATATAACTCAAAATCAAAAACCCTATAAAGAAATGAGATGAATCGGACAATACAATTCATATGTTATATTGTTGGGTAAATGTGAAATACCTGTGAATACTGATTATGTTGCACATCTTTGTATACAGTGTTTCTTGTAGTATTCGTGACATTACCATTTTTGTAGACACGACACCACAAAGTTGTGCATATATGAAAAACAGTGCGTGGAAAAATACAAACCCAGTTGTGTTTTTCTTATCATAATTATCCAATTCTTTGCATTTGACAACTTGATCAATTACATCTAAAGAATAAGTTTAAAAGTGAACACGAAGTATTGTGATTAAAAGGGGATGAAGAATAAGGAATTCCCCAATAGCTTTAATTTCGCATGCCTAGATTTTTTTAAAAGGTTTTAAATCAGTAACATGGATTGAACCTCTTAAATCTTCACATTTTTTAATCATAGGAGTTTAATAAATTTCGCTATTGTGGTTGGATTTCTCTACCGCCATACAACTGCAAGATCACAACTTGACAGTTTAAGGAGTTATACGGGGCACACTCGACCAAAAATCAAGGTTTTATTCCATGCAAATATTTACCTTTGTTTATGCAAAATATCATATTTCAGCAAGTGTCCAAATAATTTACATAATTTGATTACGCCATGAATAAAAAATGCTCGGGCATTTAATTTTACAACACTTTTTGTGCCATAAATTCTTGAACAAAAGTGATTCAGAATAATGGATTTTACGAAAATCAGGTTATAAGATATAAGGACTTTCTTATTTATCATTAAAAATTGACAAAAAACGGTAGATGATAATTACAATTTACGAAAACCATCGAAGTAAGAAGTTTAATGTATTCTAAACATGGCTAAATTTACCTTGCATGGATCCATTCGTATTTTTTAAGGATCAGAAACAATCATGTAAAACACATTTCATATATTTTTTTTTTTCACATAATATGATCATGTGTTAACAAATCAAATGAACATCACACTATTGTTTTTGAGAAAGCCAAAAGAATAAAAATCATTATGAAAGTTATTAAAATTTGATATTAGAATAAAAGCAACAGCGAAAATTGGCGATGAACAAAGATAATGAAATAACCAAACTTATATATGCAAAAACATTGTTGTTGAATAGTATTAACCAATTAATAACCCAATGCTTCATATAAACTATCATACTTCCATGCAGGGATAATCAGTTCCTATTGCACATAGGAACTTTCAATAACTTATATTTTGTGTATTGTGAACTTTAATAACTTCGATTATGTGTGTCATTACGTCGGTGATATTATGTGACACTACTTTATCCTTTCCATTCAACAAATACGTGTTTTGTTTAAATTATATATGTTATATATTGATCACACATACCCCAAACACCCTATTCTTTCACTTAACCCCCTATCAACTCCTCTTTCTCCTGCCCAACGTCTAATTCATCTCGTACATACCCAAATATCATATAACACAGTGAAAGAAAAACGAAAAACCTGTGGATCAACTGATGATTCGTTAAATCGAAAGATGACCATACCTTAACAAATGTAGGAATCAACATAATGTATCCATTGGAAACACGTTTACGAACCTATTAAACAAAAAGAAACTAAACTTAATATTGTATAGACAAATACAACTAAGTATTAAGATGAAATGAAACACCTCAATGATATTGCCTATCCTTAGTCATCCTATCATCCAGAAATAGTATTGCAGTGGATTCTCAAACAATTAAGATGAAATGAAAGTAGATTGAGAGAAGAAAAAAAAAAGTGCTATTTAATAGTGATACTTTTACTTTATACTCTCAAAGAAAATTGCTCGTACTTTAATTGGGTTACACTTAATTTGAATATATGCACATAATTGTTTTAATAACTACTACCGGATTCTTGTTTCATTTCTTAATGGACTTCTTTCTATCATCTTCATCTTATATCTTCCTTGGAATCCTTATAGGGTACATCCAACTCCTTAGCCTTCAAAGCTAAATTAGGAACAAAAATGAAATTATGTCAACAAAGTACCTTAACAAAATTTTATTATATAAAAACGAATTCAGAAAGATAATTTTTGATAGTCACATGCATATATAAAAGAACATGTGTCACATGTTATACATGAAATTAAATTACACATACATAACAAAGACTTTTATAAAAAGACCAAATCACATATTTCAACCAAATATACACATACCTGTAAAAGGAAATGAGAGTCTTTTTTGTCACATGTTTTTATAGTGATTCATCCAACACTTGCATCAATCTATAGAAGAAACAAATAGTAAAAATAAATAAATAAATATTAGTTTTGTAAAGCAATAGTAACTAAGAAAAAAGCAATAATAACTTAGAAAAAAAATAAATACCAAGTTGTTACAAAAAGAATATATGAAAAGGATGAGAAAACTTCTTGTGCAAGATTAAAGTTTAAATTACTTTTAAAATTTATTAAACAACATAATGAATTCTTTTGATTGACTTCTTCAATTACGTCTTTCGTTAATTTTATGCTAATAATTTCCTTGAGAGTAAAAGTTATCAAAAAAAAAAAAAAAAAAAAAAAAAATTGACGTTAAAAAATGTTATTAAAATTCTCTATTAGACTAATAAAAAATTCCTTGAAAAAAGAAATTCGTTTTTTGGATTTGTTAAAGGTTTCAATAAATTTCTAAATACGTGATTTGAAATGTTTAACTAAAGTTTTAAATAAGATTTTTAGATGTTTCATTTTTTGCGAATTGATACAAAGGATATTAATCCACAAAAACAAACATAAATTGGTTGACTAAAATAAGAACTTTTTTTAACCAAGTTGACTAAAATAAGATGAGTAATTGGTATTCAAACTTTACAAAAATAAGCCACGTCAGTTTGGAAACGAAATAATTTATTGGCGAAGTTTCAAGTATGTTTATTTCAAATGGTTGCGTATTGAATAAGGGTGGCATTACAATTGCTTTAAATGAGTCAAGAACAATGGTTTTGTGAGTTATGGAATTGAGTAGTACTTAACAAAAATATCGATGTGCTGAACTTCAAGACACATCAGCGCATTAATTAGATGGCTGCTTTATAGGCTTATACAAAACTCTCTTTTATTAGAGAGTATAGATAGCTTGTTTTGGCACAAGCATAGCATGTATGTGTTTATTTTCAGAAGTAGTAGACTTAGCATGTATTATAATTCAATAGTCAAGGCTCAGTTTAGTTTTACACGTTGCGGAATAGTACAAGTGCAAAAAATCAACAAGCTGTACAAACCTGCAAGTACGACGGTTTTAAAAGTAAAACCGTCGGTTTTGGGACACCAGATGGGGTATAAAAAGTTATATTAGCATCCGTAGTCAGTATCAGTCACTCTCATAGTATGAATGTACGGATTTGAGCTTCATGATATTAGAACTAACATGATTTCAGAAAGTTCGTTAAGCTTCGTATATAGCTGAAGGTTTTCAGGTTCATAGACTCGGGAATAGCAGAGTATTACATATCATGTTATGATTCACATATAGCTGAAAAGAATCTAAGTAGAGGATTCTCATGATTACGTCTACTCACGATAAGCATAATGAGTCATGATATGGGTGTCCAAGAAATGCACCATTAGTTACGTAGCATGCCTAAGAAGTGCACGATGAGGAACTACCACAGAAGCATCCAACATGGATGAACCATGCTTAACATAGTATTTATATCCTTCACGGATAACTCAAGCTTGGAAATAGCATATAAAGCTTACATGATTAAGCGTCCTTTGTGGATGACCCACGTGTAGAAAAACACGATGACAAGCCAAAGCCCTAAGAAGAGTATTCGTTGACTAAGGAATTCCAACATTAGTAGAAAGTCAATATCGCATATTCTGAATCAGTCTGAGATACAAAATCAGATTTAGTTACAGACTCAGATTCATATATAGAATTAGATTCAGTTTCAAATTCAGATTCTATTTCAGTTGCAGAATTAAATTTAGTTTCAGACTCAAATTCAGTTATTAGTTTGATTCAATACACTTCAGTCATCAGTCAGAATCGATATAGTTTAGCAACCATGTCAGACTTATTATAGCTCACGTTACATATTTAGATTCAGATCCGTTTACTCACTAAGTCATCAGGACTTACGATGCTTAGTTTTCATGTTTTGTAGTTTAGGTTATACGGTCTTAGGGGCTTGTAGGAAGTGAAGGGAACATTAATGCTCATGTTTATAGGTGACGAGCATCTCATCCACTTCTTTGTTATTCAGCTTAACGCCCCAAATCATTTTAGTATTATGTCTTTCAAGTTCAACATTATATTGTTGATAAGGCAAAAAGTGTACCACTTTTAGGGGGCCATTTAAGCCCGAATTCGTAATTATTTGACCAATTATTGCCCTAAATCGTTCCTTTTGTCATTTCAGGTACTTTCGAGAGGAAATTTACAAAAGGAAGCATTTTGGACGTTTTTGGAGCAATTTAGTGAAGAAAACGACAAAGTCTCAAAATCCTTGCTGGAAACAGTACTTGACGGCGTCAAGGCCATGCAAGTAACGGCGTCAAGCTTGGCAAAAGAGGTGGATGTGGAAAATAAACATGACGGCCCAGAAAAATTTCAAGGCAATTTGGCTTGACGGCGTCACCAAGGCCGTCAGGGTCAAAATACATGTGACGGCCCAGAGTAAAATTACACATGACGGCGTCAGAAGTGGATCTAGGCAATAGGAACTTTATCTTGGCGGCGAGTTGATGACGTCACAAGCTATAACGTGACGCCGTTAAGGTGTAAAATCTATATATAGTTTTCTAATTTTCATTCTTTAAGTGTAGAACTTTTGGAGAACTTCTTTGGGCAAACCTTAGACGAATTTTCTGTAATAATAAGGGTTTTAACCCTTTTCCATCCATGTTCAATTGAAGATAAGTTTCCAATAATCATTCAATATGACTATGTGTTGTTTGATTCTATCTTATGCTTGTCTTCTTTTTAACATGCTAGGCTAGGTTTTTCTTGTGTTTGCTTAGATTTAATGAAACCTAGATGTTGATTATTGGTTGATGGTTTGTTTATAATTGTTGTGGATGATTGTATTCGATGTCGGGCTTAAGAAAACTGGCAGACTTCCAATTGGTAACTTGCTTGAACGTCTTAAGCAACATGATCGGAGGTGTACTACAATTTATTGGTTGTATTTAATGCATAAGCGAATTCTAGTGATCCCATATTAGGAGCTTTTATTCGGCTTGACATAGGAGTGAAGTATGAGCTTATAGAGTTAGGGAATTTCGTACACGGCCCTACGATTGGTATTAAGGAATATAACCCGTCATCCATGCAATTGTAACAAGCTAATCAACCGGTAAAAGATATCTAGGGAGTAGTGAAATCTAAGTAAACATATTTTCTCTTATTATTGGTTACACCACACATTAGTTTTAGTTTAGTTTATTTTATTTTGATTACATCTTTAGTTAATTGGGTTAGTTGACTAGCAACTAATTCCACCCACTCCTTCAAAACCTGATATTTTACTTGCTTTTATAAAAATATAAAAATACAAAAAGAATCATCCCTCACCTTTAGACCTAGTTTAGTAGATTTTTTAATCCTAACAAACACTATTCCTGAGTTGAACGATCAATCTCCCGGTACTTATCACTATACTATACTACAACGAACAAGTACACTGCCTGGTGGGGATTGCAAGCTTCTCAACATCCCTTGAGAGGTAAAACCTTTTGCGAGGGTGCAATTTCACGCATCAAGTTTTTGGCGCCGCAGCCCGGGGAATAGTTATTGTCTAGGTTAGAATTTCTTTTTATTAGGTCTACTTGCTAGATTCCTTTATAGTAAGATTTTTATTTTATTTTTATAGGTTTCTTTAGTTTATCTTATTTCTTTGTTTCTTTGTTCGTAACTTTTACCATCCGCCATCATGGAAGATGGTAAACTCTTTGATCCCATCAACCCACCACAACAAAACCGTCCACAAAACCCACCACTACCAAACCAACCTCCTAGACACCGAACCTTAGGAGAGTACTCCCATCCTAGCCACCAAGGCTATCGAAACACCATTGAGCTCACTCATGGAGCTAATGTGTCTCCCTTGCGATCCGACACCATTGAGCTAACTCGAGAGACGACCCGATTGCGTCTCTTCCAATTCTCTCTACGTGACCAAGCTAGTCAATTACTTGAGCGTATACCCGCGGGATCCATCACCTCTTGAGATGATCTCACAACTCGTTTCCTTGCTTAATTTTTCCCACTGGAGAGAACTACTAAGCTTAGAAATGATATCTTGATGTTCCAGCAACATCAAGGTGAAACTCTCTATATATGCAGCATGAACTCGTTTCAAGGACTTACTCCAAAAAGTCCCTCATCATGGTAGATCTCTGGCTCCAAATCCAAATTTTTTTACGACCATGTCAATTTCCATACCAAATGTACCATTGATCAAGCCGTTGGCGGTAGATTGCGTGACAAGGGCGCCAAAGAGTCATAGGAAATCATTGATGAACTTGCAGTCGATGATAATGAGTTATGGGAGGTTGCCCGTGTCGTAGACTCTGCCGTCAATGCAATCTCATCGTTAGGAGGGACCACTCAACTTTCCGAAGAGAACCTCTGTGAACTTGAGAGAAAAGTTGACTACCTCATGAAAAAAAGAAAAAAAAAATCTTTAAGTACTAGACATGCGAGGGTCAACTCTATCTCAAACGTAAACCCAACACCGTTATCCGAATCACCCCTTAGAGAGAATGCCGAAACCTTTCAAAAATATTCTCGGCCCTATACCCCTCCTCAAAACCTCAGCCCAGAATTTGAAACTCGAATGAGAGAATATATGTCCACTCATTCTGAGCAGTTAGCAAAATTCGAGGAGGCAGTCTATAGAAAAAAGGAGGAGATGCAAGAGAAAATGACGGAGATGATGAACTTATTAGAAGAATACTCAAACATAAAAACTCCGAAAAAGGTGTTGTTAAGAAAGGAAGACATCACCCCCACTACCAAGTTTGTTAACTCTATATCCATTGTCCATGAGGGCAATGAAGGAAAGGAGACCCCCACTGCACAAACCATTGAAGAACCCCCAAAATCTCAACCATTAGGGTACTATCTAAAGCATGGGATAAATGAGAAAATAATAACCAACAGGATAGAGGGCGACGGACGTAATCGATCTTCCAAAAAGGACTCTGAAGGAGAAGAAGTAGGAGAAGATGATTATGACACCGTGCCTGGGGGACCGGTATACGAAAAGTTACTTAAGCAAAAAGTGGCTACGAAGCCGATGGCTTATGGGAACTTTTAAATACCAGCTAGTGTTGGGAAACTGCAATATTTGGATGCTTTCGCCGATCAAGGATCAGAGGTGAACTTGATGCCTTTGACTATCTATGCCCAACTCATAAATGAAATGCCGGCCACCACCCGCGTTAGGCTATTTTTGACTAGTCACTCTTATGTGTATCCTTTAGGAATTTCAGAGGATGTGCTGGTCAATGTAGCAGGTTTCATGTATCCAGTCGATTTCATGATCATCGATGATAAATGAGATAGGTGTATGCCAATAATTCTTGGAGCACCATTCCTTACCACAGCAAGAGCTGTCATTAGGTATGAAAAAGGGAAAATTGAACTTAAGTCAGGAAAAAGGAAGATTCACTTCCCTATGACCCCACGATATGTGCGAGAAGGCATAATGTAGAGAAGGCTCAAAAACAAAGCCGGCACACCAAATAATCATGTTCAAGAAAAAATCCTCGCATGGGAGACACGAATTAAAAGCTACAAAGAAACTAAGCCTGAGAAATACAAAAGTAGTGATAAAATTCATGTCGAGTTTGAATGCAGTCAACCGACGGAGAATCATGCCCCATTTACAGAAGGAGACTTGGTACTCTTAAGGCATTCAAAGATAAAAGTACCTCCCGATGAACCAAGTCCCTGGTGGTATGGACCATTCACAATCAAAAGCCTACGCCAGGATGGTGTAGTTACCTTGAGCAGTAAAAGAGGGGGGGGGGGGGGGGAGAGGTGACTGCGAGTGTCGAATGATTGAAACACCACCACCCTGATAACAAGGACTATACTTATATGGGATACGTCATATCACGTGACGAGGTCACGTAATAACCCATGATCTTGAGTCTAGCTACAAGACTCATAAATAGAGAAAAGCGCTTCTTGGGAGGCAACCCATGTTTTATTTATTTTATTTGTTTTGTTTGTTTGATTTCATTTGTTTCCGTATACGTGTTTTATTTTTATTGTTTGTGGATCATGAGATTCAAAGTAAATTGTGAAAATACTTTATTTTGTTTTTAACTTCGTCTTAATTACATATAAAGGTATTTTGCAAAAGCTAAGTGTAACGGAAACCCAAATTTGTTTATAAGAACGAAATTGGACATGAACCACAATAATATTAAATAAACATGTGTATTAGTAATTGTTTGAGTCAAATGCTTGTATCGAGTCATAATGATGTTTTGCATGATTTTCAAGGAAGTAAGGCATAAGTTTTTCCAAAAATTTTCCGGAAACTTAACATGAGATTTTTGCAGGAACATTCTGACGGCGTCAGGAGTTATAACCTGACGGCATCAGGTACAAAAATTCTGAAATTTTTTCCAGTTTTGTTTATACCGGAGTCTTAAAGTTTTTGTTGATTCTTTAGTTTTATAAACTCTAGGAAATCTGCAAACATTCATTCCACAAGCATTATCTCTTAATTTGTTTTCTAGGATTTTTAGTATATATAGATTGCCGCTGATTTTGCGCGGGGTTTTCCTTGATTGTTTTCTCAGGTTTAACAGGCTACATTGGATAAGAGGATGATTTATATTTCTGGAGGGAAGCTTTCAAAGTTCATTTTCTTGGAAGAAGATCTAACCTTGTTGACACACTATCTACACCGAACGAATCAGGGGAGTATTTGATTTCATTCTTTTACCATATTTTCTTTTAGATCTTTTTATTGAACATTGGGGACAATGTTCAGCTTAAATGTAAAGGGAGGGTAAATGATGATACTTTTGAGACAATTACGCTTGAGTTTGTTTGTTCGATAGTAAGTGTGTAATAAAACTGAGAGAAATACTTGTTAGGGCAATTTTAGCTCCAATTTTTTTTTTTTTTTTACAACATTTAGGAGTGAAGCTTTAGCCTTAATGAGCGTCTCATGGATAGAAGTTGTATGACTAGCACAAAAAACCGTACCAATCAGAAAAATTTTCCACCCAAATATGTGAGGTTCGCCTTTAGATTTGTTAGGAAAAGCATTCATTATTAGTGCTTATGAGTGTACCGGTAGTACTTAGATTCTAGAACTTGCGTTAGTGATGCATCACGAGACCGCTAGTGAGACTACATTCGTGTAGTAGGATTTAATACATGATAAGAGGCATTAGGATCACCCTTGTGTTAAACTCGTATCATAATTACTTGACCATTTAAGTCAATGACCTTGATTAACAAAGTCAATTAATTTTCCCACACCTTTGCGATGTACTCATTTTTAGTTCACGATACCTCTAGTACACCCCTCCGAGCCTATCTTTTCATTTCTAACTTTAAGCATTTTACTTAAAGGAAGAATTTGTTTACAATCCACCCTAAATGTGCAACTAAATCGCCTTAGCCTTCCCTGTATGCACTCATCTTTAGTGCATTATTGTTATTTGTTTAAACCCTTAGTTAATTATCTAATTGATTACATGGTTGCTAAGTCGAGTCATATCTTGTACATATTGTTTTGGGACGATTGGGACTCATGGGTAAAGTACTTGTGTTATGGAATAATGGGGAAGAACATCATATATTACCCTCATATGTGCGTTAATCTTAAAAAGTACTCCAAGTGTTTTGATTATCTTGACTCGAGTCATTAGAATAGTTTATTGTAAAGTATGTAAAAGTTCAAGTGTAAGGGGAATGCAAATCTCCTATGATGTATTATTTTGGATGGTAGGGTAAGAGTGTATGCAAAAAAAAAATAATAAAATAAATAAATAAAATCAAAAAAAAACATACGGACTACCATCACATTTTATATTATGTTTATTTTATGTTTTTTATTAGCTTAAGTCGAGTCGAGTCTTGGCTTAGCAAACCCACATTGTACATGTAATTAACCAAGATAATTAACTCGCCACCAGTAAATATTGCCTTTATCCAACAAAACCGTGTTTACCATATCCCTACACCTTACGTTATAACCCTTTAAAAGACCTCTTTGATAGTTTATCCTAGGTGCTTATGCCAAGTGGTGGAGGTTTGATCCTTTCCCAAGCCTATGGTAATCTATTTGCTATGACAGGTAGTGAGAAATGTTTCCATTTCCTTATTGTGATATATACTTTATTACACCCGAGAGATGTGAGTATCGAAACACTATTTATGAGGTGCTAGTGTATAACCTCCGTGCTTGTTTTTGGTTTTAAGTGGAACGATTATTTGTTGTAATTACTTTTATGTTAGTGTTAAATGACTCCTAACTTGTATTTTGATTAGAATAAAAGCGCATTTGCTTGAGGACAAGCAAATCTCAAGTGTAAGGGCATTTGATAAGGCGAAAAGTGTACCGCTTTTAGGGGGTCATTTAAGCCCGAATTCGTAATTATTTGCCCTAAATCGTTCCTTTTGTCATTTTAGGTACTTTTGAGAGAAAATTTACAAAAGGAAGCATTTTGAACGTTTTTGGAGTAATTTAGTGAAGAAAACGACAAAGTTTCAAAATCCCTACTGGGAACAGTACCTGATGGCGTCAAGGCTATGCAAGTGACGACGTCAAGCTTGGCAAAAGAGGTGGATGTGAAAAATACACATGACGGCCCAGAACAATTTCAAGGCAATTTGGCCTGACGGCGTCACCAGAGTAAAATTACACATGACGGCGTCAGAAGTGGATCTAGGCAATACGAATTTTATCTTGGCGTTAAGGTGTAAAATCTATATGTAGTTTTCTAATTTTCATTCATTAAGTGTGGAACTTTTGGAGAACTTTTTTTGGGCAAACCCTAGATGAATTTTCTGTAATAATAAGGGTTTTAACCCTTGTTCCATCCATGTTCAATTGAAGATTAGTTTTCCAATAATCATTCAATATGTCTATGTGTTGTTTGATTCTATCTTATGCTTGTCTTCTTTTTAACATGCTAGGCTAATTTTTTTTTTTTTTTTTTTTTTTTTTATTTTTTTTTTTTTTTTTTTGTATTTGCTTAGATGTAATGAAACCTAGATGTTGATTATTGGTTTATGGTTTGTTTATAATTGTTGTGGATGATTGTATTCGATGTTAGGCTTAAGAAAACTGGCAGACTTCCAATTGGTAACTTGCTTGAACGTCTTAAGAAACATGATCGGAGGTATACTACGATTTATTGGTTGTATTTAATGCATAAGCGAATTCTAGTGATCCCATGTTAGGAGCTTTTAGTCGGCTCGACATAGGAGTGAAGTAGGAGCTTATAGAGTTAGGGAATTTCGTACACGGCCCTACGACTGGTATTAAGGAATATAACCCGTCATCCATGCAATTGTAACAAGCTAATCAACCGGTAAAAGATATCTAGGGAGTAGTGAAATCTAAGTAAAAACATTTTCTCTTATTATTGTTTACACCACACATTAGTTTTAGTTTAGTTTATTTTATTTTATTTTGATTGCATCTTTAGTTAATTGGGTTAGTTGACTAGCAACTAATTCCGCCCACTCCTTCAAAACCCGAGATTTTACTTGCTTTTATAAAAATATAAAATGCAAAAAGAATTATCCCTCACCTTTAGACCTAGTTTAGTAGATTTTTTTAATCCTAGCGAACACTATTTCTGAGTTGAACGATCAATCACCCGGTACTTGTCACTATACTATACTACAACGAATAGATACACTGCCTGGTGGGGATTGCAAGCTTCTCAAGATCTCTTGAAAGGTAAAACCTTTTGCGAGAGTGAAATTCCACACATCAATTGTCAAGTTTTAGTATCCAAGTGTATATGTTTGAGAATAGGTCAAAACAGAAATGTATATGTTTTTGCATGTTTGTTTTTGCATGTTTCTTTTACAGGTTTTATGGGTCTTCGCCATGTAAACACATGATTTATGAAGTGTACATAGTTAAAAATGTTTCCGGTCCAGAAAGTGCGCCGGTTTTGTTTTAATTGCGCCGGTTTTTTAGGGATAAAAGGGTGCCGATTTTAGAAATAACTACGCCGGTTTTCTGGTAAAAAAGAAAAGGAAAAAAAATCAGGTCGGGCGTTTCATCCACACCTTCTTAGCAAAGTTACTACCTCCGTTCCAAAATTATTGTCACCTATTGACTTTTTCGGCGTTTACTTTTCAACTTTGACTTTAAGTATTTTTGTTTATATTACATAATATTTGATACAAAATATATGAATGGATTGAGTTTTAAATGTATTTTTATTTGGTATAATTTTTATCAAAAATTGTATAGCACAAACAAAAATATTTATAGTCAAAGTTAATAAAGAAAGACCGAAAAAATCAATAAGGGACAATAATTTTAGGACGGAGGGAGTATATTGGAAGAAAGGTGTTCATGAGAATCATGGTCAGTTTTACATAATGAACATTGAAAATTTAAATTTGTATTCTGTTCTATGTTAGAAGTCTCCCCTTGACAGCTAACCATAATAAAAAGGCTAGTGTTGACCGGACCCACCTCTATTTTTTAGCCTGAACCCCCCTAGGTGTTTTTTTTTTTTTTTTTTTTTTTTTTTTTTTTTTTTTTTTAATAAAAAAAACTATAAACCTGAAAGTGCGGAACAGAAAATATAAAGTTTAATATGTCAAACGCTTAAAACTGTCAAAAATACAGAACAGAAACTGACAAAAAACTATGCTATACTGGAAGAAAGTGAGAGACAAAAGGGGACAAGAGGGGGACAGGGGTGAGCCACCCCCGTCCGATCAACATATCCCAATAAAAATGCTTGTCTTGAATTAAACGTGGAAACCAAAGTACCAAGCCACATGATAGTATGATACCATTGGACTAGACTACATATTTTTTATATAATTACATTATTTTTGAGTATTTTGTTAAACTTTTTTCATTGAAAAAAAATTAGACCAATAGTAGAGCTCGATTTTGTCACGTAGACACAATCGAGCAACATGATTATTAGTCAATAAAAAGGCAAAATTAAATTAATTTTGGTGAACTTTTAATAAATTTGGTGTAGAAATTTGGTTAAGAAAAAAACACATAAAAATATTTGTGTCAAATTTGTGAAACAGAAACTTTAAAAAATATGAAGTAATTAATAAAACTTTAGTGGTTGAATTTAACAAAAATTATATAGAACTAAGTGTAAAATTACAAGTTTTCATATTTTTTTAATAACTTTAGAATAATAACAAATAACCCTTTATAGTTTATTCCCCTATATTTTATAAGATGAACTTTGTTTAAAATTATATAAGTATTAGTATTATTTTCAGACTTTAATCTATTAAAATTATAAAATTTTGCAAATATACGAATTAGTTTTAATATATGTTATGTATTTTTTAAAACTAATATTTGTTTTAGACTTTCATACATTAAAATCTCTTTTTTTTTTTTTTTACTATATATGTTAAATAAGTACTCATATTATTTTATTTAAAAAGTTTAATTTATGCGTACACAAGCTTGAATATTAAATACGGCTAAACTATTGTTAACGGGAATATGAATATCAAATATAAGCACGGACTACCATGATATGAAAATAAATATACGCTATTGTAATTATAACAACGACTCATGAAATTTTTATTTAAAATTTATATATGGATATCCAGAAAAACATTTTTAAAAACTTTACGGAGCATATTTTAACGTCATCAAGAGGAATTCCCTCACTACGAAAGGTGTCCCATGGATGGCGTAATGATATATCTCCTATTCGTGCTGATTATGTGCTACTAAACTCGCACATTTTGTACAACACGATATGAATAATTAAAGTTAAACTACATCAACCGCAACCTCAACATCTATGTCAGTTAAACAAAATTAAATCTTCAACCAACAAATTTTTTTACAAAATATTATTATAATAGATGTTAATACATGATAAAAAAAATCCTGGACAAAGTATTAGTTATACTTATATCACAATTTTTATGGGTAAATTTTTATATATCCATATACTAAATTAAAATTTTAAAATAATTTCGATTCATGTATTAACACCGTGCGTGCACAGGACTTATAGCTACTAATTTGTACAAAACAATATGCTTTTTTTGTTAAATACGTGTTTATGACAAATATTTGTCCTTGTTTTAGAAATTTTCATTTTATTGTTTAAAACACGCCGTGAAACGCGAGCAACAATTTCTCAATAATACAATAATGTAAGGGCATGTTTGGTAGAGAGAATTTCAGAGAAAAGAAATGAAGTAGAGAATAGAAATTCAGAGAATAGAAATCAGTAGAGAATTTTGTTTAATTCTAATGTTGGGTAACAGCAGAAATTTGTCCCGAGAAATGAAATATATATATATATATATATATATATATATATATATATATATATATATATATATATATATATATATATATATATTTGTTGATTTTTTTTAATTATTTTTTCTAAATAACAATTCTAAAAAATATATATTTAAAAAAAATAGTTTTAATTTTTTTTTAATTTAAAAAAAAATTATAAAAATTATTTAAAAAAAAATATTTTTTTCTTAATAACAATTCTAAAAAATATATATTTAAAAAAAATAGTTTTTAAAATTTTTAAATTTTTTAAAAAAAAAATTTTTATAAAAATTATTTAAAAAAAATTATTTTTCAAAATAACAATTCTAAAAAATATATATTAAAAAAAATTAATTATATTTTTTTAATTTTTTTCAAAAAGTTTATTTTTTTAAAAAAAATTATTTAAAAAAATATTTTTTCTAAATAACAATTCTAAAAAATATATATTTAATTTTTTTTTTAAATCAAGTTACAAAGCAACAAAATCCAATTCTCTCCATTTCTTCACCTAAGCGAGTGGAAATCAAGTTACTAAGCAACAAAATCTCAAGAAATCAGATTTCTCCGCTTTTGTATTTCCTTGATGTACCAAACAAGAGAAATAATGTGATTTCCATTTCTTTGGCTCCATTTCTCTCTACCAAACACACCCTAAGGGTTGTGTTATACTAACCCTCCCTACCAGGGAGGGTCCACCTACTTTAGTCAAAATATATAAGTTTTAATACAGACAGTACAGGCAGCGGCAGCTGGTCAAAGTCAACACACCCTGCCTAGAGAGGGTGTGGTTATCCTAACCCTAATGTAAATCGAATACAGTAACTAAAAGCAAAATGCCCACCTATTCATCCAATAGTCCATCGAGATTCCAACTTCCACACTCTTGGATTCCATTTACTTTTAGTTCAATAGTTCATACCCCAAAAAGCCAATTAAAAAAAAAAAAAAAAAAAAAAAAAAAAAAAAAAAAAACTAAGTTTGCAAAAGTCACAAATTGATAATCGGTTAGTCGATATATTTGTAGTTTGTAATCGGTCTAGGCGAGATTAATCAATGATTAATCGGATTGGTATATTTGACAAGTTTTTGGTATTTTCGACGAGTTTTAGGTATTCCCGACAAGATTTTTCTTAATGAAACAACTTGTAATAAATGTAACAACGATTATAAGTGATTAAAACAAGTTTACGACGAGTTTTAAGGTATTTCCGACAAGTTTTTAGGTTTTTGGCAAGTTGAGCACCGTTAACACAGTTGACTGATTTACATAATAAAAAAGTTGGTGGCCGATTAGCACCTTAACGACGATCAATCAGTGTTGTTGTTCATCTTTTGCAACAACGAAAAAATCTTGGCACATGATATCTAAAACATATTTTATATTTCTTTTCATAAGAACCCTTCTATAAAAAGTAATTAATATAATAATATAGGCTTTAGTAGAAAGATTATATACCACGTATCTGAGTTGTAAAGAAGCATCCAAAGGACCCAAGTTTTCTAAACATGACACACATAAAGTCTAACATACACATATATAGATTCCAACACATATTTCCACTACCAACAGTATAACCTCAAATCATCAAACCTATGACCCCAGTATTTTCAAAAACATATAAGGAATGAAGACCCAATTGTCCATATTGTCAGGCCCAGCAACAATGGCGGAGAAGATTGTTATCTCAACTTTAAGTAATTCACTCAGCCGTCTAGTCTCTATCTACCCATCACTATGTTTTCATATGTTGTTTCAGTATAAAAGCAATTATATAAACCATGATCATTCTTGTTTTCAACCCACCAATAGCTAGCAATCACTGTCATGCACACTTTAATGTGTGAAAAATGGCACTCAAATTTATAGGAATTTAATGTGTCCATTTGTGTACATGTACATGTACATGTATATATATATACTACGTATATATGTATTTTTTTTTTTTCTTCTCTTTCTATCTTATCAACTTTGATTTTATTGCTAGCCCATCTTTTCATTCATGTCACGGGATTAACCCTTTTTTTATGCACTTTTTGATGATTAAGATTATTGGAGTATAAGTTCTTTTATTTTTGTATGTGCTTATAATGATATGATCAACAAAAGCTTTGTAAAGGTTGGTTAGATACTAATCTTGTGATCACTTTTTGTAGTTGCATTTTGGCTACCCTTTTTCCACTATACTTTTCTTCATAAACTTGTTGTCTCTTTCGATCTTTAAGCGAACCATTTGTCGTTGTGGCACAGTGAATTCTTGATAGCTACATCTTTCACTTTTATCATAATGTTTTTCTCTTGTTAAAACCAGACCAAAGTTTCTTGGTATCCTTGCTTCTTATAATAAACTCTTTCTTCTTTTCTCATTGAAAATGAAGAATCTTGATCTTGATAAGTATGTTCTGGCCTTGATGATATTGTTTATGTTATCGGTTTTTGGCCTTGTTAATTCGGTTAATGAAGAGGGTGGTGTGCTTTTGGAGTTCAAGCTTTCTTTGGCTGATCCAAGTAACAATCTTTATACATGGAATCAATCTGATTCGGATCCGTGTAACTGGATTGGTGTTGCTTGTAACAATGATTATAAGGTAACTTCCATAAACCTTCATGGCTTAAATTTATCTGGCTCTTTATCACCAACCATTTGTAAGCTTTCATTTCTAACCGAATTAAACGTGTCCCAAAACTTCATTTCTGGTGTCATTCCTAATGGTTTATCATCATGTCAACATTTGGAGGTTTTAGACCTTTGCACAAATAGGTTCCGTGACAAATTCCCTTCCCAAATTTCCACAATTTTGTCCCTTAGAGTGCTTTCACTGTGTGAGAATTATTTTAGTGGTGTGATCCCGGAGGACATTGGGAAATTGACTTCATTAGAAGAGCTTGTCGTTTATAGTAATAATCTCACTGGGATGATTCCTAAGTCCATTGGCAAACTGAAACGACTTAAGATAATCAGGGCAGGTGTCAACTATTTATCGGGTCCAATTCCTAGTGAGGTTAGTGAATGTGAAAACTTGGAGGTTTTTGGGTTAGCACAAAATAATTTAGGTGGTCCATTTCCTAGAGAGCTTCAAAAGCTTAAGAATCTGACTAGTTTGGTCCTTTGGCAAAATCTTTTATCTGGTGAGATTCCTCCTGATATAGGGAACTTTAGTCGTTTGGAGTTGCTTGCACTTCATGCAAACACTTTCTCTGGAAGCATTCCGAAAGAAATTAGTAAGTTAACACAACTCAAGAGGTTGTATTTGTATACCAACCAGTTAAACGGTTCAATTCCACAAGAACTTGGCAATTGTGTCGAGTTAGTCGAAATAGATTTTTCTGAAAACCGTTTAACCGGGGTCATACCAAAAACGTTGGGTCAGATCCCAAACCTCCGTTTGCTTCATCTTTTTGAAAACCGTTTGGTAGGTGAGATTCCAATGGAGCTTGCAAATTTGAAAGGGCTTAGGAAACTAGACCTGTCGATAAATAACTTGACCGGTGAAATTCCTTTAGGATTTCAAAACATTTCGTTCTTGGAAAGTTTTCAGCTTTTTGATAATCATCTTGAGGGGAGTATCCCCCCATTGATAGGAGCTAGTAGTAACCTCTCGGTTCTTGATCTTTCCATGAATAATCTTGTTGGAGTCATACCTCCACATCTTTGCAAATCACAGAAACTAATGTTTCTAAGCTTGGGGTCTAATAAGTTATCAGGCAACATTCCACACGGTTTAAAATCATGCAAATCTCTTATACAACTCATGTTAGGAGACAATTTGCTTACTGGTAGCCTCCCTCTTGAATTCTCCAATCTTTATAATCTTTCCGCTCTTGAACTCCACCAAAACTACTTCACAGGTCCTTTGCCCCAAGAAATAGGCCAACTAAAGAACTTGAAGAGGCTTCACTTGTCTGATAATTACTTTTTCGGTCACATTCCACCAGAAATTGGGAACTTGGCACAGCTTGTTACATTTAATGTCTCTTCTAATCGTCTTTCTGGAGACATTCCTCATGAGCTAATGAACTGCTTAAATCTCCAAAGACTTGATCTTAGCAGAAACTGGTTTACAGGGCATGTTCCATTAGAAATCGGCAATTTGGTAAATCTTGAATTGTTAAAGCTGTCCGATAACCGAATTAATGGACCAATACCAAATTCATTAGGAAAGCTGGCCCGTCTTACGGAATTGCAAATGGGTGGTAATTCTTTCTCGGGTAATGTCCCCTTTGAGCTTGGCCAACTTTCGGCTCTCCAGATTTCACTTAATATAAGCCATAACACTCTTTCAGGCACAATACCTCAGAATCTTGGAAACTTATTAATGTTGGAATCACTATATTTGAACGATAATCTACTTGTGGGTGAAATTCCGGCATCGATAGGCCAGCTAGTGAGCCTCTTGGTTTGTAACCTGTCTAACAACAACTTGTTTGGGACAGTTCCAAACACTCCCATTTTTAAAAGGATGGATTCCAGCAACTTTATAGGAAACAAAGGGCTTTGCATTTCAGATTCAAACCACTGTTTGCCACCTTCAATTACGCAATCCAGTCAACATTCTCATTGGTTCCATGATGGGTTCTCTAAGGATAAAGTAGTGAGCATCGTTTCTGGTACAGTCGGGTTCTTTTCTTTGATCTTTGCCATGGGTGTCTGTTGGGCTCTAAAGAACCGAAAACCAGTTTGTTCGTCACTTGAAGAAGAAGAAGAAGAAGCACATGTTAAGCGTGATGTGTTGGATAATTACTACTTCCCAAAAGCAGGCTTTAAATATCACGATCTTGTTGTAGCTACTCATAATTTTTCAGAGGACGTTGTGATCGGTAAAGGAGCCTGTGGAGTGGTGTATAAGGCGGTCATGGCTGATGGTGATGTGGTGGCAGTGAAAAAGTTGAAGTCGAGTGGTGGAGGCACGATTGTTGACCGTAGCTTTCTTGCTGAAATATCAACACTTGGAAAAATCCGACACAAGAATATTGTAAAACTTTATGGTTTTTGCTACCACCAGGAATCGAATCTTTTGTTATACGAGTATATGGAAAATGGGAGTCTAGGGGAACTACTTCATGGGACGAATAATGTTCGTGTTCTTGAGTGGGATGACAGATATAAGATCGCTCGTGGAGCAGCTGAAGGTTTATGCTATCTCCATAACGACTGTAGACCTCACATTGTTCACCGGGATATAAAATCAAACAACATATTGTTAGACAAAATGCTTCAGCCTCATGTCGGTGATTTTGGCTTAGCAAAGCTAATGGACTTCCCTAATTCCAAATCAATGTCTGCTGTTGCTGGTTCATATGGCTACATTGCGCCAGGTACTAACAAGATGTTTGGGATTGCATATTTTAAGTACTTACGGGCTTCCGTTTTTTGAAAGAAAAATGCACTTCTAAATTGTTTGGATCGCTAATAAGTGCTTATATGCTTCTTGCTTTATATGGATGTAATAAGAACGTTTAATTAAGCACGTGAGTAAGTGACTAGGTGCTTTTAAATCATATGTGTAAGCTAGAACAATACAATTCAAACTGGCCTAAAAAGTAAAATTAAGTCATAAGTCTTTGAAAACTTGTAAATTATAAAAACTTAACAAAAACCTGACATATTCATATTTCTTTGTTAATTTTCAGAATACGCGTATACAATGAAAGTAACAGAGAAGTGCGATATCTACAGTTTTGGAGTGGTTCTATTGGAGCTTGTAACTGGTAAGCCTCCGGTTCAACCCATTGATCAGGGAGGGGATCTTGTAACATGTGTCAAAAGATCGATTAATGGGATGATTCCAGTTTCTGATATATTTGACAGAAGGTTAGATTTGAGTTGTAAAAAGACAACAGATGAGATGTCTCTTTTTTTAAGGATAGCATTGTTTTGCACGAGTCCATCTCCACTGAATAGGCCTACAATGAGAGAAGTTGTAGCTATGATGATTGATGCTAGGACGGTCACAATCAGTTCACCAGCGTCTCCATCGTCAGAAACGCCTTTAGATGAGGCTAATTCTTGCAAAGGTCTGAATTTCTTTAACATTCTTATGTATAAGCACCATATTTATAGAGTTCATAAGTGTATACGCATTCAATGTTCACATAGCTAT
Organism: Artemisia argyi; assembly: GCA_030686995.1. NCBI lineage: Eukaryota > Viridiplantae > Streptophyta > Magnoliopsida > Asterales > Asteraceae > Artemisia > Artemisia argyi. Next base: position 138,615,880 of record CM060705.1, read on the forward strand.
CATATATTTATTTGCAGATTATGTGGAGCCAGCAGAAATCGGGACTAGTCCATGGCACTCTGGATCCTTCTCTTCATTATCTCACTTGGAACATCCGAGTAAATAAATGGTGTATCTCATTCTTATTGTAAAAAAAAAGAAAAAAAGAAAAAGAAATAAAAATTTAACATACATTCTAAGTATGGAATGAGAACTTTCTGAGGTTATACTCAAACAGTCATGCCCTTATATGTCATAGCGTTAGATTAAGCTAGAAGCCATGTACAAATGAATCATGAATCTGAGCTCAAGTTTAGCATTTGTTCTATTGGTCCTAACTTGTTTACTAATTCTAATGATCAAGTTCCAACCTTAGTTTTGGATTTATATAAATGGTACTTAAATACTTGACTAAACTCAACAACCGGCATACTCTTATGTCATAGCGTTAGATTAAGATAGAAGCCATGTACAAATGACTCGTGAATCTGAGCTCAAGTAGCATTTGTTCTATTGGTCTTAACTTGTTTACCAATTCTAATGATCAAGTTCCAACCTTAGTTTTGGATTTATATAAATGGTACTTAAATACTTGACTAAACTCAACAACCTGCATGCTCTTTATATGTCATAGCCTTAGATTAAGCTAGAAGCCATGTACAAATGACTCATGAATCTGAGCTCAAGTTAAGTTTAGCATTTGTTCTATTGGTCTTTTAACTTGTATACCAATTCTAATGATCAAGTTCCAACCATAGTTTTGGATTTATATAAATGATACTTAAATACTTAACTAAACTCAACAACCGGTATACTCTTTATATGTCATAGCAATATATTTTAGCTAGAATTCATGTAGAAATGAATCTCATGACCCTGAATTAAAGTTAGTATTTGTTCCATTTGTCTTTAACTTGTATACCAAAACTAATGATCAAATTCCAACCTTTGTTTTAGATTTATATAGAATGTACTTCAAATACTTGTTTACTATTTAGTATGGTTGCTGTTCAAAAAAAACTATTTAGTATGGTTGAATTAAATTAGAGATAGATGTTCAAATGGAGGTTGGACAGGTTGTATGCTAATTATTGAATATGGGTTATGCTCATTGACTTGTTTAGTTCTAGCTTTATAATTAAAGTTTACTTCTTTACTTGTATTTCTGTGAGAATCATAATATATAAGGTATGCACTCCAATTATTAAGTCTACATCTTAATATAATTTAGAATATGTTAGGTGTAATTTGTTGAGGTATGGTTTATGGGTGAGTGTGATGATCAAATTGGTTGTTGTGATCAAGGAGGAATTACGTGGCAAAAGGACATGATAGGTACATAGTGAGTTGCACCTTGACAATTTTGACATTATGTTAGGTAAGAAAGTTGAGACTTTGGGCTCAATACGCTAGTTTTTTTATTGCAAACTTTGTTCTCTAGTCTTCTTGTTTCCTCATATCCAGGATCAGATGCTATCTAACACCACTTTGAACCACTGTCATTTAAGGTATAATACTAGGAAGAAGCTTCACATCGGGTGTTGCAGCACATGTGTTTGGTTTTGATCATCTCGAAGAGATTGTTGACCATAAATAAATGCGGCACTACAAGATAGATATATATAGTGACACAAAAAAATGTCATCAACTGTAACTTTTTGATGACATTTTTTCAAAAAATGTGAGTAAATGCTTATAATTTTTATATTTAATGACATTTTTTATGTATAGAATGTGTTTTAAAAGGGGAAAAAATGTATCCTTATACTTTTATTGTGTCATTATAAATAGAATTTTACCTACTTGACTTCTACTTACACTTTTTAAGTGTAAGAGAAGCACATAAAAATTTTAGTGACACATTTTTTATACATTTGTTGACACTTTTTACTATAGTGACACTTAAAAGTGTCACCATAAGACAATATTTTTGTAGTGCGGTTTCTTAATATATGGACTCTGTAAATCATACATCATTTACGAAGTAAGACTGAAATGCGTATCGAACTCGTGTCTTGCCCTCTTACTAGTTGGTTGTCGACCTTTGTGTAATCTATCTAAAGTCCAATCATTTATATATAAAGTGAATATTATCGAAAAAAAAAAAAAAAAAAAAAAAAAAAAAAAGTCCAATCATATGCATATAAACGCACTCATATAATACTCCTTAAGTTTTCTTAACACCAAACTCACACGCCCAGTATATATAGATTCCACACACTTATTTCATTTGGGGCTTGAACCTGGCCAAAACTCTTATGGATGCGCTAGGCTAAAAAGCCACTGATCACACCCATACACTTCTAATAGCTTAGAAAATTGGAATGGGTGTCCATGCCCCTGCATACTTATATCCTCCAACAAAAAACATACCTTTAAAGTTTAAACTGTTGTCCCAAAACTAGATCGATAATATGAGTTGCAAAGTAAATATTGAATAAGTAAATTTTGTCTAATTGTCTAACCATTCAATCGATGTATGTTTACATATATATATGTTTGTGAATCGGTATGATTCAACCATTTATCCTTTCAAAAAAGTCAACTAACATAACTAACTTTCTGTAACCGCTTTTAACTAACTTTCGGTTACAAACTTCCTAACTAACATCTTTAGTCCTTCGAGTTCATAAGTAGCAATGGAGCGCGATTACTTGGTTCACATAAACTACATATTATTACTTGCTCATCATGCCGTATACATTGAGATATATGCTTGGTGTACCATAGTGTTTGATGACGTATAGTCAGCACTCGGGTCACGAACCCGACCAATGGACACTACTAATGCTCAAGCCCATCACGCGTGGGCTACCATACTAACGGTTTGGGCTCACGAAAACCCAAACCCAACTATTTTATTTATGGTCTTGATAATGATCTTCTATTTATGGGATAAAGATCAATAGACCGGATAAGGCGAGATAAGCCGAAGAGTAAGGAGCACGAAACCTACAAGGATTTCGTGCCTATATAAAGAATATCACGGCTCTCATTGAGGGACGATCTAAAACCCTAACTCTTCACTATAACTCTAAAACCGATTACTTACTCTCACGCCGGAGGATAATCGTGAGAAACAATCCTACGATAAGCCTAACGGTGTTGTTTGCTTTCTTAGTGCACAGGTCTCAAGCATTAAGATTTAATTGATACGAGAACAGAAACCCAAACAAAAAACACCTGACTTTTGTATCAACAGTGTTAGGTGACTATATACTTATATAGCCAAGTGGTCCAAGAAACCTTAGCACTCAGACCAATAAGTGCAAAGTAAATACCCTAACTCTAGTATGGTAGAAAATAATTTGTTAACCACAACAGCTCAAAAGTGCTCTTCTTTCACAATGCAATGTCCTATCATTAAACTGACCCATAAAATTGCAAGAACAACATTGTAGTTTTATTAGGGATGTATTAACCACACCCTTCCTACCATGAGGGTCCACCTATTTTAATCAAAAAAATACAAGCATTAAAACAGACAGTACAAGCGGCGGCGGCAGTGTCGGTCAACACACCCTCTCTACAAGAAGGGTGTGGTTAACTCGTGCCTTTTATTATTATTACCAAATTCACTGGTGTTCAACCTTTCCTTTAATGTGCATCTGCTAACTTCAGATCTGACATCCTTAATCAATTTAATACTTTTTTTTATTAAAACTTGAATGACTCACCTATCCATTTCATACTTTAACTTGTCACACAATACTTGAAAACAAAAACAAATACTAGTAATAGATCATAACTTTTTCGTAGCAAACATAAAACCATGTATCAAATTCACTTACTATTTAAAAATAAATAAATAAATACTTGAGAAATTAATAATGGGATATAATTTCTTTCTACAATATCACTCTGATAATATTTAGGAAGAAAAAAACTAAAGGGGTTAACAAAACCTCCATAAACAAAAATAAGTAAAGTCACGACAAAAGTTATATATTCAACCTCTAAAACAATAATCCTATCTAATTTAAAGTTTAAAACTTTAAACAACATTTTTCTTATAACAATAATAATTCTGATTAGAATTTAAATTTCTCTTAGACCCTTTACTTTTCATCAATATCCAACTAAGCCCTTTCCAAATCCAACGCCGTTTCTTTGGCATCACAGTCACCAGACCATCACGTGCTTTACCACTTTTTTTAACCGATAACCCGCGGAGCTCCGGCGGGTTATACGTTCGAATTAACGGCCATTTAATGCCGTCAAAAAACGGGTGCCGTTTAATATCGGTTGCACCTCTCGCAGACCCTAGCCTTTTGCTCTTGTCTTTTACCAGTAGTCGCTCTATCAAATCCTTAACATGTGCCATACTAGGATTTTCACATTTTGGTTCGTCTTCAAAGGTGACATTTCTGCTTGATGCAATATTGCGCAAAGTGGATTCTTTACTATTTCCTCGAAACGGTGTCGATCCGTATACTAGCTCGTATACTAATATACCGAACGCCCACCAATCAACTCCGTTACCGTGACCATTACCGTTAACCAACTCGGGTGCTAAGTATTCGTGTGTTCCTACGCATGATTTCGAAAAAGCTGTTGTCGGTTCGGCTACGAACTCTGTTACGATTTCTTCTTCCTTATATTTCCGGTTGCGGCCGTTGCAACAAGTGTAACGGCCGTAGCGAGTTCTGTGTTGTTTTTTGGATTTGATTGTTTCAACTCGGTGGTCGAGGGTTGGCTCGACCTCAGAGTTGAAACATAAGTCGAAATCTGATAACATAATGTGACCGTCATCACGGATCAATATGTTCTCGGGTTTTAGGTCACGGTATACGATACCGATGGAATGAAGATACTCGAGAGCTACCAATACTTCAGATGCGTAAAACCGAACCGCATCGATTGGTAAGCGGTAATTCGGTTGCTTGCGTAGCAAGCTATGTAAATCTCCGTTAGAACAATAATCTATCAAGAAACACGAGTAATGTGAAGCTTCTAAATGAGCATATAATGTAGGTAAAAACGGGTGATCTAGTGATGACAAAATACGTCCTTCAGTATTAACATGAGACAACTTTTTCGCTGTTAATAAGTTCTTATCAACAACTTTAATAGCAAAGTTCGCGTGTTCATAGTCGCGTAAGCGACACAAGAACACGCGACCTAGGTTACCTGATCCGACAAGTCGGATCAGTTTAAGATGCCTTAGGTGCAAAGCACCATCCGAAGATAAATTGGCCGCAGTGTTAATTGCGGCCCAGTTCGGATCAGATTTCCGATGCGGACGAGGATGTAAATTAGGTATGTTAGAAGATTGCGGGGTGGAAGCTGAAGAAATACGAGTTGATTCATTGAAACTCAAACATAAGCTCGATCGAGCCAGACTCGATCGAGCTGAAGATGAGGAGATTGTAGTGTTTGTGCAGCTTGTAAAGCTTAGGTCAAGATCTGAGTCTTGACGATATATCAAAGTATGGTTATCTTCTTCCATTTTTTTTTGTTTGTGTTTTGGTGCTTATGTGTGTAAAGGTGGTGAGGGTGTGTTTATAAGGGGCATGAGTGGGTAGTGTGTAATTTAATGAGGTTAACATGTCTGGTTGACCAAATGTTGCAAGTGAGACAGTGTGGTAGGTTTTGGTTGACCATTTTTTCATATAATAGAAGGTAAAAAAAAAACGATGAGAGTTGAAGGTATAAGTTTTCCAACTTCTTTTCACATTGGGAACTAGAATCGAGGGGATCATAGGACTTTGAAATTTGACTAGTGGATAAAAAATCATTGGGTTATTATAAGTAGAGGTTTTTTATGGTAAGTTTAGAAAACAATGAAAATGATAGATTAATGTTACAAAAAATGATAAACTATCTTTTCCACTATTCCAATGTTATTAACAGAAGCTTATGATTGACATCGTTCCTATACCAGAAAGAAGAATTAAAAAAAGATAGCCTCAAATCTTGTAGTTTATAGTTCTTAGCTAAGAGTGACTATCTGATGTATGGTAAATTTTGGACCTTAGGCTACCCGCAATAATCATAGGCGATCGACATAATCGATCGATCATCAGTCGATCGTCTTATTGTAGAGCATCGATCGTCAGCAATTTTCTAAAAAAAAAAAAAAAAAAAACTAGAAACTAGCCGTTGAATTCAAAAGAAAAAAAAAAAAAATCTTTCAAACCAACTTATAAATACACAATATAACACACTTCAATCCACAAATCTCACACTTCTCTCAATTCAAAATAGCTTGTAAACTCCTCCACACCGTCGAACAACTGCAAAAGTATGTCAAAAAACAAGCCGACAAAGACGACACGGATCGACAAGAGGCTATTGTCGAAGTTATTAAGAAGTTTGAGCTCGCAAAGGCACCCAAACAACGATTGCGTCAACAATAAACAGAGGGCAAAGACATCCCTAAAGAATGAAAAGTTGTGATTGATCAGTTTTTATACGATGAATATCGTAAGACGCTGCCGTTAGTGAGACGTTGTTGTCTTATATAAATCAGATACAAACCCAAATCTCCAACAAGATCCGTTGGAGTTTTGAGGAAAATGTGGCAGCTGGTTCATCTGATGCACGAAGAGTGCAAGGTGCATCAACTTCATCTGATGCACCAAGAGGTGTTGAACAACAACAACAGTAACCTCATCTGGATCACTTTCGGTTAGGTTATGAAGAAGATGGGGGCTGAAATGAAAATAAGGAGCGGGAGCTTAGCAGGTTGGAAGCATAGTTAGTAGCAGAGAAGTTTGCGAACTACTCTCCGTACGATAACGATTACCGATCCAACAACTATCAAATCTGGGATCACCCGGATTACAATTGAATATTTATGTAATGTTTATGTTATGTTTTATGTAATGTTTTTAATCTATGTACTATTTTAATTATTAATGAAATTAAGTTTGTGTTAAAAATATTTTAAAAAAATAATTATCATAGTTGCCTTTAATGGGACACTCAATCGCCTGAAATCGCTGAAAAGAGAAAGCTAACATGACAATAAATTTGGAAGGATTATCTCTCTTTACTACATCCGGCATTAAAGCTATTTTACAACTTGTTACTTGTCCATCAAAGAAATGAATATGTGCTCAAATTTTTCATAAAAACAAGGTGCCTTCCAACTTTTGGAAAGTAAATCATGTCGGTATCCAAATATACTGCTATGATATATAGTTATATTTTCTAGTTTGTCACTAAAGAAAAAAAAAAATGAATATTTTAATGTTATAACTTTGTCATGGTAGAACGAATTATACATGTGACTTATTTTTTATAATAAAAACTTTTTATAAAAGTTCATGTTTTGTTATGAAAATTTCTTAAAAGCATGGCTGTCTATAATTGACAATGAATTAAATGTTACTGGAGCACGTTTATGCTTAATTAACAAACTTTGCTATTATAAAGTGGCCAGTGTGTATTAAAGTTACGCTAGCACAAATCACATTATCACTTGTATAATTTGATTTATGGTACTAATGGTACGTAAATGCACTTCTATAGTTTTATGCATAAATTAGGTTTATGGAATGTTGATGGTGAGAGCTTGATTAAAGAGCTAAAATAATGTGATGGAAACTTCAATCCTTCAATCAATGACACTGACTATGAATAGCACAATAAACCACCATTACAATATCGAGTTAGGCTAGCTACGATTATGATTGTGAACATATTACTATACCTGATTGTTAATCTGATATTGATAAGCAACATGATGTTGCCAAAACCTAATTGTGAACATATATTAGTTATACGTAGTTATAACAACCGATACCAAAAGTCTTGTGTCCCAACGGTACTATCTCATGTTGTGTGAGAAACTCCCCAATTAAATGGTTGCAGGTTCAACTCCTACTTAAAACATGTGAGATATATTTGTTCTATAAATGTTATGAGATAGTTAAAAAATTATGGTTCTAAGGAAAAAGAAAAAAATTTATAACAACCTATCAAGCTTTTTATTGTCTTGTTATAGATATCAAATTTTGTTTAGCATCAATGCTATTGATGATGATACCTTTATAATCTTTGATAATTCATGCTAAACGATGACGATACCTTTATTATCTTTGATAATTCATGCTAAACGTTCTTTAAACAACTGTCAAGTGACGTTCTTCCTTCTAGAGAACAAGCAGCTCATTCACAATAAATGGAACTTGGCTTGGGGGGATATAGCTCAGTTACTAGAGCTCCGCACAGGCTGAATGTCTAATTGTTCAGGCAGTAATGATAGTATCTTGTACCTAAAACCGATGGCTCACTTTAATGCTTAAAGAAGGGCATGCCTTTTTACTCTCTCGTACCGTTCTTTGATGAATTAGGTATTTTCTTGTCGTAATACTGCTCTAGGCATGAAGCTTGAAACAAGTTAGTGGTCTAACTCGACATGTTATCAAGCCTGAAACATGTTAATTCAAACTTAAAAAGACTTCAAGGTTATATTTACGTAAGGTACGGTCAGTAAGACTGGATAAAGTAGTCATCCATTTAAGACTACATTTAAGCATATAAAACAGTATTCAACATGTGAAAAAAGTGGAGGGCACAGATATATAAATGCAAAAGTAGAGGGATGAAAAAGTGAATAGTTTTTATCAGGATTCAATTAATGAATGGGTAATAATAGAACCTGGTATCTATATCTATAGGCTTATTAATTTCAACAAAAGTAAGCAGAGGCTACACTGTGATCTATATCTGCTTACAAATAGGAAGATGTAACAACCACTATCTGTACACTAAATATATAGTAAATGCATCTTATTCAATAAGTGCTCTTTGGTGAAAAGTGAAAACAATAAATACTCCGTATGAATCTAATGTTCATCAAGACAAAGCTGAAAAAACTTGAAACATAAAATATGGAATGAACACCATATATCGCAATGCAAGTGAGTATACACTAAACAAGAAGTCCATGGTAACAACTATTAATAATGTGATTGATATAGTAAAAAGTATATGTTAAATCAAACTGTCAAGTTGTTGAAATGCACTCTTAGCTAAATAAAGTGGTGAAAATAGGAAATCCTATTAACTTAGAACTTATTTACTCCGTAAAACATTTTGATTTTGAATAGCCATGAAAAAAAAAAAAAAAAAAAAAAAAAAAAAAAAACTTGATCTAAATGTAACCATGGCAAAGATTAAGGAAACAAAAACGGAAACCAGAAAAAGCTTTTGTGCCCATGTCAGAAATTTGGTATTGAATGTAGCATTCATTTCATATCATCCATAACATGGAATATCTTTTCACTGGCTGAAAGATGATCAAAATGTGCATATAATAGAGGAAACTCATTTTCTTTCATTAAATGACTAAGACATTTTTATTTTTAAGGAATACAAATTAATATGCAATATGTACAAATGATTAATGCAATGTATAATACATTTAAACAATAATTCTGTTATGCATAATTATTTAAGACATTCATTAATGTAAGTTCAATGACAAATTTTTGTTTAATTATGGACATTTAAATATTATGAAAATTGCATATTCGAAAAACATTTATCAACTATGTATGTATTTTAGTACAATCCTAATTATTTTGCTAATAAAGTCGATTCAAAATAATTAGACATGCCAAAGTACGAAGATTTTCAGGTGATTTATAAATTATGAAAATGTGTAAACATATAAAGTACGAAGATTTTCTATGTTTACACGTTATATATCATTGACACGAATATTACACAACATCTACTGATTAGCAAGTATATTTCACCGTCAATCATCACAACCTCGTAATACTACTGACTACTGTTTTCATACCGCCATTGCTTCGTGATGCACATGTACTTGAGTTTTTAATATGAAATAATGTGCGATAAATTTACTCCTTAAATATTACTCGCCAAAATTTTTCGACGAAAGCCATGTGATCGAAAGATATTACTCTCCAAAAAATTTTATTATAGGGTACTCACCGTCGCAACGGGCGAGTGCCCAAATATCAATGTAGAACACTTAGTAGCTAAAGATCAAACCAAGCAATCTGAGCCGTTGATTTTGTATCATCCAACGGTTGGATGTGTCAAAGGGGCTAATATACTTTTCAAAAAGGGGGTAAGTTTGTCTTTTAATTCACGGTTAATATAACTCTCATCCAAATTAATTACACTCTCTTATTTTCTCTCTCTCACATCTCTCACACACACACGCGCTCTCACCCCTCACCAAAATAAAACCGATAATCCCCAAATTGAAAACCCTAACCCTAAAATAACGATTGATGCTTTTCTAATGGATCCATTGGATATACGAGTTGAGATTCAACAATCTCAAGGTAGGCCGTTGTTGGATTCGTCTTCATCTGCACTCGGTGATCAAAATAAGTCTCGAAATGACGATAATGGTATAAATTTTGACTTTTTTTTATTTAAAATTTAATTTGTTGATTCATGTAGTTATGTTTTAGTTATTTTGTGTTTTTATAGTTAATAACGAGTTTTGATATCCATGGATTTTTACTTGTTTTTGTTTTGGTAATGATGATTTGTTTAGTTGAGTGATTTTGTTGAGTAGGTATTTTTTCCCTGTATTATGATTTTTTTTGTAGATTTATGTAGTTTTATTAATGAAAATGAAGATTATGAATGACGTGTTACCTGTTTTTGGTATTTGTATGTGATTCTGTATTTGGTATTTTGATCAAAATGCAGTTTTTATATGTTTTTTCTTTTTTGTTTACTCTATAATTTAAGTGTCTTTTTTTGTTAGGTTCTGCTGATATACAGCCGATTACTGAAGTTGCTCAATCGGTTCTCCTTTTCGGAGGACTCAGAAAATTGTCCGAGTAGTTGTTGATGCTTCCCCTGTATCTTAGTTTAATCCGAATGCTGCAAGTATCCATATGCCTCTTCCGGTGTCTTATATGCTTCCTAACGCTGGTTATAATGTGAAGGATAAGGCGGCTGATGTGCCGAAGGATAAGGCTAAGTTTAAGGCTGGTGATTTTGTGAAGGATAAGGCGACTGATGTGCCGAAGGATAAGGCTAAATCTAAGGCGACTGATGTTGTGAATGATAAGGCGGCTGATTGAAAGATAAGGCTTGTGATGTTGTGAAGGATAAGGCGGCTGATATGCCGAAGGATAAGGCTAAGTCTAAGGCGACTAATGTTGTGAAGGATAAGGCGGTTGATGTGCCGAAACCTAAGTCAGTGTCAAATGTTTTTAAGCGTAATCCCAAGTCTGTTGTGGTGAATGAGAAGGCTAATTCTAAGGTTGGTGATGTAGAGAAGGCTAAGGTTGGTGATGTTATTTCGGCCAAGGCTAAGGCTGTTGGTGAGAATGATAAGGCGATTGGTGAGAGAGTTAAGAATAAGGCGACTGGTAATGTTGCAGATGTGAAGAAGTCTAAGGATAAGGCAACTGATGATGTGAAGAAGCCTAAGGCTGCAGATGTGTTGAAGGCAGAAGTGCTGAAGGCAATGCCAAATGTCCAATTGCCCAAACGTGATGCCGAGAAGTCTTTGGTCTTGAATTCTTAGGAAAAGGCAACTGATCTATTAAGGCTAAAATAGAAGCCAAATGCGAAGGTTGATGCTTCTAAACGAAAAAAGAAGTTGTCGGATAAAGAGGGTAGTGATGAAGTTAATTCGGATTCTGATGATGAAGGTAGTAATGTTGTTAAGAAGCATAAGAGAAAGAAGGTTTCTGATGAAGGTAATAGCAAGTCAGATTCGTCTAAGCTTAAGAAACTTTTAATGAGTAATGATGACGATATGGAGTCTTTTAAGCGTATGTTTAATAAGTTGAAGGGTTATATGAAGGATGTTTCTGATTCTGAAGATGGAGCTATTGTGCGAAAGCCAAAAAGGGAGGTTAAGAAACAAAAGGTTAATGTGAAGGGTTATATGAAGGATGTTTCTGATTCTGAAGATGAAGCTATTGTGCGAAAGCTGAAAAGGGAGGTTAAGAAACAAAGAAAGGTTAAGATTAAGAGAGAGGGTAGTGGTGAAGATGAAGCTAGTGTTAAAAATCCTAAAAGATTTGGAAAGAAAACAACGTTGATGTCACAGGATGATATAGATCAGTTAAAGTATCTTGAAGAATTTCCAATTCTTAGGGTAAGGAATGCTCCTACTTCATTATTTGGTTCTATCCGACAATCAAAAGTTGACATGGGACGGTTTCTGGCTGAAATAGGGTTTAAATCATTTCATAGAATTTTCATTGATCAACTTCCTTTCAGGTTGGATAGGTTTATGGCTTCAAGATTTATGCCAGAAACTTATAAGTTGAATTTGTTTAATGGTCTATCGATACTTGTCACTTCACAGAAAATTCATGACATGTTAGGGATACCAATTGGTGGTACTTCATTGTTTTCTTTTGAGGAAAGGCCTGTTAATCATCCTTTTGTGAAATCTTGGGTTGATCAGCTTTATCCGAAGTCCTTGAAAGATATTCATGCACCGGATATTGGTAGAAAGTTGGTTAGTGCAAATAAAATTTGTGGAAAACTAGAAGGGGGGGGGGGGTTGAATAGTTTTACGTCTTTTTAACTTTATTTTGAAAACTTAGTTTAGTTTTAAAACCTTGTTTGCTTTTAAAACTTTGATTCAATCTTATGTGAACTTCAAATCTTGAACAATATGAACAAGTATATCTAAGTATGAACAATAATAATAATGTACGCTAAGTATGTGAAATCAACACATGCATAATATAAACAATTATAGCTATATATGAGAGATAAGTACGTAATCAGTTATTTTATAATCATTAGTTATATTTTGTATGAAAACTATACTTGATCGAAATGATAAATTATAAGTATGTAACCTTTTTAGTTTGATTGTAAAAACTTTATTTTGTGAATGAAACTTTCGTTTGATCTTTAAGTAAAATCAATACTAGCACTATATGAGCAACTATATATATATACGTCTACGTCTATAAAAGTAATAGCGATATAAGCAAGATAATAAGTAAGATATGGAAAGATCTAACCGCGAGACAAAGGATTTATAGTGGTTCGGCTACAAGGACACCTTCCTTGCCCTACTCCACTCCTCGAGTCACCTACTCGAGAGTTTTCTTCACTATGTCAACAAGCTCCTTATGGCGGAGAAACCTTACACACCAATTTACACACCACAACTACGTCACAACTTATTCACACCTTCTACACAACTATTTCACACCTATTCACTACTTAATCACACCACTTCTTCACACCTATTTCCTACACACCAATCTTCTTCACTCCTATCTTCTACACACCAATCTTCTTCACAACTATCTACCTCCCAACAATCTTCTTCACACCACTACTTATATCTCACTACTTCTATTCACAACTTCTACTCCTAGATCTATCTAGTTACACTACTATCACACCTTTACAATGAATGTACACAACAACTAGACTATATACACAAATCTACAATACTTCACAACTTGATGTTGAAGGAGTATTCTTCTCTTGCACTTTGAGAGATGAGAGGTGAGGGAATGAATCACTTGAAACAAGGATTAACAATTATATGATCAAAGGGTTTTTAGGAGGATGTTTAAAGAGATTTGGATCTGAAAATTTTCGTGCAAGTGGTGAGAAAAATTCCAGGTTTGAGGTGGTATTTATAGGGAAAAATTTTTGACAGAATCTGACAGGGGAGCGTGGCCGGTCCCCTTAATTGTGTGCCGGCCCCCTTAAAATTAAGGGGGCCGCCTAGACGAAAACTGCAGTTTTCTTATCTTTTTCTGGGGAAAGTTTATTTGGTGAAAAACTAACTGATTTTGGTTAAAATTCATATATTTTTTATGAATAAAACATTTTCCTTTATTACCAAAAATGTTTTTCAAAAATATAAAATAAGTTTATTTAATTTTATAAACTTTTTATTATTTAAATAAACATCCCTTTGATCATAAAATGTATTAGTCACTTGTTTATTCATACCTTAAGTGATTATGTTGGATGAGATGATATAAACTTGCTTAAAACTTGTTTACGTATTAACTTTGCGTTTAATGTTCTTATATTTTGTGATCGTCAAAACTTAAGGATATCGAAAGATATTAATAACGTTTTTATACATTATTTATATCAACAATCTCCCCCTTTTTGATGATTACAAAATCTAAACTCATTAAATTAAAAATTAATATATATGCAAGTTTTTAGTGTGAGTTTATATCACTTCTCCCCCTTTTTGTTAACAGCAAAAAGTTTATCCCGACGAATGTATAGCTCCCCCTTTAAGTATACTCCCCCTCGTTTTGAGGTCATAAGAGATCGATATATGGAATGCTCGCAAAAAATAATAGAAGCGCAAGCATATATAGAAGAATATGCAATATACAAATAACAAGCATAGCAAACAAATATTAAGGATGCATAACAATTAATTCAAAGTGATTATGTTAAAGATCCTAATTTGCCAAAGAGAGCCATCGGACTTGCTTGTAACAAAAGGTTGGTTGATTCGTATTTGAGAGTGAAACTCATAAGCATATGGTATGATTAGATGGTTGATGATGAGGTGTTTGAAATGAAGATGGTTGAGTTAGGGTAAGGTTGTTGGATTAATGGAGGTATATGTTTGGGTCATGAATGTTGGAGAGTTTGGTGGTGGAGAGTTTGTAGCGGAAGAGGTTGATTAAGGTTTTGGATGTTGTTCAAGTGAGGGTATTGGATGTGATCTAGTGAGAAGATATTCAATCCAAGTGAAGTGTTCATTGAATGCAATGGTTTTTAAGAGAAAGATGCAACAAGGTCAATTGTTGACATGTTTTTCAACTTGATTCAAGTTGTGGGGTAATGAAAGGAGAGCTAGAGGAAAGTTGTTCCAAGTTGCATTGAGCAAGGTGTAAGGCAAGAAGAGCACAAAGCTCATGGGCTTCCTTGAGTTCTTCAATGAACTTCAAGTGTTCGAAGGAAGGTGATAGGACATGCAACATAGGGATAACATGTGTGTTGGTAGAAGGTGGTGGTGATACTCTTGGTGGTGGAGATATTTATGAGTTTGGGTAATCATGAATGGATGAGAATGAAGTTGTGGAGGATGTATCATGAGTGGAGGATGTTTTGGATGGTGGATTGGTAGGTTGAACAAAATGTGAGGTGTTAGGAATGAGATTGGGATTGTTGTTTCGAGATTGAACATGCTCTTCATTTGGCTTATGTTGGTAAGATGAAGGTGTATTTTTAGGAACAAGGATGGATGTTTGGTTATTATGATGAGGTTTGTGAAAGGGTTCATTTGAGTGAACATGAGGTTTGTGTATCATGAAATATGGTTTGACCTTCATGGGTTAAGTTGTAGTGGTGATGACACACTTTGTAGAGTGTAGGAAATGGGTATATGGTTGAATCTTTTGTGAGGATGACTAGGTTGAGTTATTGGTGAAGATGGTAAATGAGTATCAAGTGATGTAGGTTAGAGTGAAAGAGCGATGTTCATGGAAAGGATTACTTGGTAGGAGGGTGTTATAGATGGTGCATTAGGTGCACTAGGAGATGAAATTTGAGGTTAGGTGAGTAAAGGTTATGAGGTTTGAGTGTGTAAAGGTTATGAGGTTTGAGTGTGTAAAGGTTATGAGGTTTGAGTGTAATGTAGAAGGATATGGGTGAGTAAAGGTTGTTGATATGTAATGTTGAAGACATAGGAGGATTTTGGTGTTGGATGTTTGACAACATCATTTGGTTTGATGGGCTTTTAAAGGAAGTTAGGCTTTCTTCTCCAAACAAGTTTCTTGGTGGTTTTGGTTTAATGGGAGAGGAAATGATGAGATGAGAGGAATGAGAGTGTTTATAATATAGGATTGGTAGGATCAAGGATGGATAAACTTTGATGGAAGGTTTTGGATAGAATAGGTTTGTGAATTTTGGAAAGTGTATGATGAAATGGGCTAAAAAATAGAAAAAGGAAACAACACCTTCGACCATCAGATGGCCGGTCCCCTTAATTGGAGGCCGGTCCCCTTAATAATTAAGGGGACCGCCTTATGATTTAAGGGGGCCGCCCATCTGGTGATTCTCAGATTGCCAGAAAAGGGTTTTTGGTAGTGAATTGCAGAAAGGTTGTGTTTTTTGTTTCAAACAAGTCCAACTCTTTGAGGCAATTAAGCATATACTAATTATGTAGGCAATTATGTAGCCAAAGCATGTTAATCAAAGAGATTAAGTAAACAAGCAATTTCATCTAGCATGCAAACATACTCATCAAGCAAGTAAAATATAAGTGCTAGGAAACAATAAGCAACATCAAGTATTTCATAACTACATAACTAGAAGGATTAATCCTAATGTGTATCAATGTGCAATAAGTGGGTAGTTATGATAGCATGGATTTCTAGACTTGTTACAAACAAAGTCTTAATGAACAAACCATGGTCCTCTTGATTTGATTTAGTTCACTTATAAGTGTCATTTATATAAATATAGATGACAAATATGAGATCACCATGCATGATTTTAAAAGAGACGTTTTTAGCATTATTCAACAATGTTTGAAAGTAAGTTTTTACTTAGATGTGAGAGTTATTTGAATAAAATAGATTGGGTTTTTACTTCAAAATGTGTGAATGAATGGTAAAGAATATTTTCCCAATCTTTAGTTTTGATCAAAACAAAATTGTGGATATTGATAGTGAAAACATGTTATTTAAAAGTGGGATAGTTATTTGAAAAACTATTTTCCAAAATGTGAGGTTTTTGCATATTTTTAGAGATATTAGATTTTTGACAACAAATATCATAAATCAAATATTAAAAAAAAAAATATTTATTAAAGATCTCATGCTCAAGAGGATTGGTTAAGCCTATTATTATCTCATGCTATCGTTTCTACATATCCTATGATCCTAAAGGAAATGAAGACAATAATTTATATGTTAGATGCGAGAGTGTTGAATGGGGTATAACCTAACATCTATAGTTCCTTTGTTTTCGCACGCTTATCTAACTTAATGGCATAGTCTACGAGAGCTTGTTTCATCCATAGTTTTCTTACGCGAGGGATCTAATCCTACTTCTATATTAACGATAGATCCACTTAACTCATTTCACTTCATCACCATGAGTTTGCTAATAGTGGATATAGAAGATTTCCATTTTCTATTTCGTTCGGCAATGAACAATTTTATCTTATTCCTAGGAGAGTCAACCAATGATGTTTCTAGGTTATAAGAATATAAGCAATTATGTACTAAGCATTAATCTAACTAATCATTTATCTAAGCATACAAATTAAAGTGATGAACTTAAAAGAAACGCGTACCTTTTAGTCTTCAATGGAATATCTTCAAGCACTTCAAGTGACCATGTTGACTTATAGAAGTCATTTGTAGATGATATTCCAACTTCTTCCAAGATTGACAACTTAGCCACTTGGTCCCCATTGTCTCATTGATCCAAAGTTGTTTGGTCCAAACATATTTAACATTTGGCTAGGATGCATGTATGGTGGTAATATTTCCCAAGGATTGTAACTTGGTTGATAATTCCACATTTGATTTCTAGTATTATTGTAATATTGTCTATTTTGATTTCTTTTAGGTTGAGGTGTTTTAGATCTTGGATGATGATTGTTAGGTTTTCTTGGTGGTGGAGTTTTAGATCTTAATTTAGGTTTAGAGGATCCTACTTCGGTCTTTAAGGATGGTTTATAAAAAGTCTTTACTTTTTCATCATTTGCAATGGGTATTTTTCTATCTTTTGTAAGTATATACTTAGGATTTGATTCTAATGATTTTTGTGTACTAGATTCATATTCAAACTTTATACTTTTATTTTCACTAGTTGAAACATTAGTTGAAGTTAATCCTAGACCGGTTTTATCTCCCGAAGTTTCTTGAACACTTATTATTTTCTTAAGTGGGTTACTACAATTTTTAAACTTGTCAAGTTTGAAAATTTCATTTTTAAGTTTTTCGTTTTCATTTTTAACCTCTAAGCATGTTTTACATTTTATAAAAACTTCTTTTCCTTTTTCCAAATGTTGTAGTTTAATTTTTAATTCGAGTACTTCATTTTCTAATAGATTATTAATATGTTTTAGTGACTTATTTTTAGCTATAACCTTTTGACCTAATTTGCATAACCTATTATATTCACTATCTAGGTCTTTTTCGTCTAATGATAAATTTTTGTCACTAAAATATTCGGTTTCGGAACGTACCTCGCTTAATGTCTTAGCCATAAGACACTTTTCTTCATTTGTGGCTTCTTTCTTGTCCTCATCGCTATCACTCCAAGCACCTCCGATAAACGCCTTTTGATTTTGATCTCTTGACATCATTGGACATTTTTCGATGAGATGATTTGGATTGCCACATTTAAAACACTTCCTTTCATTATATGGTTGCCTAGCATATCTTCCTCGTCTCTTGAAGTATTTCTTGAAGTCTCGTACGGCCATAGCATACTCTTCATCGTCACGTTTGGAGGTTGAGCATTCTTCGTCACTAGAGTCCTTTTTAGCTCTCAATGCAATTGATTTGCTTTGCTCCCTTTTTCCTTTGACCATCTCGGAATCTTTCTTTATTATTTCTTCGTAGACCTTTAAGTTGCCGATCAATTCGTCACGTTGTAGAGTTGACAGATTCCTTGATTCTTCAATAGCCGTGACTTTAGCTCGCCATTTTGGATGAAGAGCCCTAAGAAATTTTCTAACAAAATTCTTACTAGAAGAATTCTCATCAAGTGCTTTTAAACTTGTGATAATAGTGTTAAATCTAGCAAAAGCATTATCTATTGATTCCTCCTCCGAAATCGTAAATTGTTCATATTGTTGAACAAGAAGATCTATTTTGTTATCTTTAACTTGACTATTACCTTGGTGAGTGATTAGTAAAGAATCCCAAATTTCTTTTGCGGTTTTACACATAAAAATTCTTTCGTATTCTTTACGTGGTAACGCATTGTAAATAACCATTTTTGCTTCATTGTTTTTAAATCATCATTTTGTTTTTCAAAATGTACTATTTCATCTTTATTTGTTTCGGGATTATTTTGAGTAGGTAAAAAATCACCATTAGTAATAACATGCCAAAGATCTAGATCCTTTGATTTTACATAAGTTTCGAATCGATTTTTCCAATATAAAAATCCATCACTTGTTTGCGTCTTTTTAACTTTATTTTGAAAACTTAGTTTAGTTTTAAAACCTTGTTTGCTTTTAAAACTTTGATTCAATCTTATGTGAACTTCAAATCTTGAACAATATGAACAAGTATATCTAAGTATGAACAATAATAATAATGTACGCTAAGTATGTGAAATCAACACATGCATAATATAAACAATTATAGCTATATATGAGAGATAAGTACGTAATCGGTTATTTTATAATCCTTAGTTATATTTTGTATGAAAACTATACTTGATCGAAATGATCAATTATAAGTATGTAACCTTTTTAGTTTGATTGTAAAAACTTTGTTTTGTGAATGAAACTTTCGTTTGATCTTTAAGTAAAATCAATACTAGCACTATATGAGCAACTATATATATATATATATATATATATATATATATATATATATATATATATATATATATATATATACGTCTACGTCTATAAAAGTAATAGCGATATAAGCAAGATAATAAGTAAGATATGGAAAGATCTAACCGCGAGACAAAGGATTTATAGTGGTTCGGCTACAAGGACACCTTCCTTGCCCTACTCCACTCCTCGAGTCACCTACTCGAGAGTTTTCTTCACTATGTCAACAAGCTCCTTATGGCGGAGAAACCTTACACACCAATTTACACACCACAACTACGTCACAACTTATTCACACCTTCTACACAACTATTTCACACCTATTCACTACTTAATCACACCACTTCTTCACACTTATTTCCTACACACTAATCTTCTTCACTCCTATCTTCTACACACCAATCTTCTTCACAACTATCTACCTCCCAACAATCTTCTTCACACCACTACTTATATCTCACTACTTCTATTCACAACTTCTACTCCTAGATCTATCTAGTTACACTACTATCACACCTTTACAATGAATGTACACAACAACTAGACTATATACACAAATCTACAATACTTCACAACTTGATGTTGAAGGAGTATTCTTCTCTTGCACTTTGAGAGATGAGAGGTGAGGGAATGAATCACTTGAAACAAGGATTAACAATTATATGATAAAAGGGTTTTTAGGAGGATGTTTAAAGAGATTTGGATCTGAAAATTTTCGTGCAAGTGGTGAGAAAAATTCCAGGTTTGAGGTGGTATTTATAGGGAAAAATTTCTGACAGAATCTGACAGGGGAGCGTGGCCGGTCCCCTTAATTGTGTGCCGGACCCTTAAAATTAAGGGGTCCGCCCTTATAATTAAAGGGGCTGCCCAGACGAAAACTGCAGTTTTCTTGTCTTTTTCTGGGGAAAGTTTATTTGGTGAAAAACTAACTGATTTTGGTTAAAATTCATATATTTATTATGAATAAAACATTTTCCTTTATTACCAAAAATGTTTTTCAAAAATATATAATAAGTTTATTTAATTTTATAAACTTTTTATTATTTAAATAAACATCCCTTTGATCATAAAATGTATTAGTCACTTGTTTATTCATACCTTAAGTGATTATGTTGGATGAGATGATATAAACTTGCTTAATACTTGTTTACGTATTAACTTTGCGTTTAATGTTCTTATATTTTGTGATCGTCAAAACTTAAGGATATCGAAAGATATTAATAACGTTTTTATACATTATTTATATCAACAAAATTGACGATTTATTCAAACTTAACTTCCTTATGTTTTTTTCCAACACGATGGGAAGGTGTGAGACTATGGGTGGGAAAGTTTGTTTAGATGTTGTTAGACGTATTCCAGAACATTTTCCAATATCTGAGATTGATTGGTGCGGTTACATACACCACTGCCTTCAATATAGTAACAACCCAAAAGGAGAGTGTCATTACACTGGTCCATTAGCCCTCCTCATGGTAAGGTTATAGATTCAATTCAGATTAAAAATGGTTAATGTTTTCTTTTTGTTTTCCTGCTTTTGATTTGTAACTTTTATCTTTTTCGTTTTGTTTTCAGCTTGTGTATCTAGATTCTACAAAGTTTGAAAAGTTTCATCATGTTCATTTGAGTCCGGCTATCTTAAACTGGTCGACAACCTTAATTAGACAATGACAGGATCTAGAACTTTCCGAAAAGAAGTTGGGGGAACTAGGCTTAATCCGGAGTGGACTGAGGCAGAAGAGACAGAAGGTTTTATTGATGCTGGTTTGTATGAATCTTTGATGAGGCAAAAAGTGTACCGCTTTTAAGGGGTCATTTAAGCCCGAATTCGAGATTATTTGATCAATTATTGCCCTAAATCGTTCCTTTTGTCATTTTAGGTGCTTTTGAAGAGAAATCTGGAAAAGGAAGCATTTTGGACGTTTTTGGAGCATAAAAGTGAAGAAAATGTCAAAGTCTCAAAATTCCTTGCTGGAGCAGTACCTGACGACGTCAAGATACAACACGTGACAGCGTCAAGAGTGGCAAAAGAGGTGGGAGTGTAAAATACACGTGACGATCCAGAAAGTTTTTAGGCTTATTGGCCTGACGGCATCACCTAGGACGTCAGGGTCCAATTACACGTGACGGCCCATAGCTCATTCCTACATGACAGCGTCAGAAATGGATCTAGGCAATACGAATTTCATCATGGCGGCGAGTTGACGACGTCAGAGGTTATCACATGACGCCGTCAGGATGCATAGTCTATATATATTTTTCCAATTTTTCATTGTAAAGTGTGAAACTTTGTGTGGGATATTAGGGCATAAAACCCTAGACGAATTTTACAGCTTTTTCAAGGGTTTCAACCCCTTGATTCTTCCATGTTCAATTGAAGATAAGTACTTATTCAAATTAATCAATATGTATACGTGTTGTGTGATTATATCTTACGCTTGTCTTCTCTTTAACATGCTAGGCTAGGTTTTTACTGTGTTTGCTTAGATGTAGTGAAACCTAGATGTTGATTATGGGTTGATTGTTTGTTTATAATTGTTACGAATGATTGTATTCGATGTTAGGCTTAAGAAAACTGGCAGACTTCCATTGGTAACTTGCTTGAACGTCTTAAGAAACATTATCGGAGGTGTACTACGATTTTTGGTTGTATTTAATGCGTAAGAGAATTCTAATGATCCCATGTTAGGAGCTTCTAACGGCTCGACATAAGAGTGAAGTAGGATCTTATAGAGTTAGAGAATATTGTACACGACCCTACGACTAGTATTAAGGAATATAACCCGTCATCCATGCAATTGTAACAAGCTAATCAACCTGTAAAAGATATCTAGGGAGTAATGAAATCTAAGTAAACACAACTTTTCTCATTATTGTTTCCACCACATTAGTATAATAGTTTAATTTTCATTTCTTTTATTTTATTTTGATTGCATTGGTAGTTAATTGGGTTAGTTGGCTAGCAACTAATTCCACCCACTCCTTCAAAACCTGAGATTTTACTTGTTTTACATAAAATATAAAAATACAAAAAAAAATCATCCCTCACCTCTAGACCTAGTTTAGTAGGCTTTCTAATCCTAGCGACACTATTCTTGAGTTAAACGATCAATCCCCCGGTACTTGTCACTATACTATACTACAACGATCATGTACAGTGCCTGGTGGGGGTTGTAAGCTTCTCAAGATCCCTTGAGAGGTAAAACCTGTTGCGAGGGTGCAATTCCCACGTATCAAGTTTTTGGCGCCGTTTCCGGGGAATAGTTATTGTCTAGGTTAGAATTTCTTTTTATTAGGTCTACTTGCTAGATTCCTTTCTAGTAAGGTTTTATTTTTATTTTTAGGTTTTCTTTAGTCTATCTCATTTCTTCGTTTCTTTGTTCGTAACCTTTACCATCCGATATCATGGAAGGTGGTAACATCTTTGATCCCATCAACCCACCACAACAAAACCACCCACAAAACCCACCACTTGCAAACCAACCTCCTAGGCCCCGAACTTTAGGAAAGTATTCCCGTCCTTGCTACCAAGGCTATCGAAACACCATTGAGCTCACCCAAGGAGTCAATGTGTCCCCCTTGCATCCGACACCATCCGGTTGGTGCAAAGCGGATGTGCATTCCATGGACTTCGTTCCGAAGATCCTAATCAACATCTCAAGGATTTCCTTAAAATCATAGATTCCATAGACCTTGATGTTGCAACTAGAGAGTCGACCCGATTACGTCTTTTCCAATTCTCTCTACGTGATCAAGCTAGTCAATGGCTTGAACGTTTACCCGCGGGATCCATCACCTCATGGGATGATCTCACTTCTTGTTTTCTTGCTCAATTTTTCTCACCGGAGAGAACTATGATGCTTAGAAATGATATCTTGATGTTCCAACAACGTCAAGGTGAAACCTTCTATGAAGCATGGACTCGTTTCAAGGACTTACTCCAAAAAGTCCCTCATCATGGCATAGAACCGTGGCTCCAAATTCAAATCTTTTACGATAAAGTTAATTATCAAACGAAAAGGGCCATAGATTACGCTGCCAATGGTAGACTAAACAGACTTAGCATTGATAAGTGCTGGGAAGTTCTTGAGGGGTTAGCACAATATGAATAAGAAGGATGGTAGGATCCGATGTTTTCAAAAGAAGGGAATCTAGATTACGTAAACGCTACCCAAGAACAATTATTGGAAAATATCGAAATGCAGGTTAAGGAACTGATGAGGGCTGAAATGCCTGCAGCTAAAGCCGTAATGAGTCCTGATAGACAGGTGAGTGCAATTCGCAAATACACTTTTCCTGAACGTTCACGACAAGAGGAGTTTGAAGGGATAATGATAACCTTCATGAATAATCAGGAGAAACAGATTTAACGCTTAGAACCTGGCATGGAAAGCACTAGGAATGCTTTTATGGACTTGGCTGATGAATTTATATCAAGAATTAAGGAGAAGATTAGGGAAAAATCCACACCGAGGAAAATCAAAAGAATCTTTGAACTCCCAACCCCTTTGGTGTGTGACAGAGAGGATAATAAAAAACCCTCTCCAAGTGCTTCACCTTCAATAACCCCTTACTTCTATGAGCGTCCTCAAGAAGAAAAGAACTTGCAATTTCACAATATCTTCGTTGGAAGTTTGAAAGTCACGCTCCCTAATTTGCATAAGAAACGTTCCTTTGGTTTTAAACCTGGTGTGAAAAGGGTGCACCTCAAAAGCACTTCAACTTCAGAAACCTCTATGGAACAACTCCTTCCCTTACCCACTATTTACCAATATGAGGATTACGACCTAAGTGGGATTGTGACCAGCCCTATTAATAACCTCACCTCACTTCGTGACAGTAACAAAATGTTTGACCCTGGTGGATTCCACTAACGGGAATGGCTATTCACAGTTTATACCCTTGATTAGCTATTAACAATAGTGCAGGGACTAAATTTGAAATTGTCACAAGGTATCCATAATCCGGGCATCTGACGGCGTCAGAATTTACTCTTGACGCCGTCACCTCGCATTCTCATCAATATTAACCTCATATCCATCACTTTCAACACATACCCCACAAACCATATCCAATTGATACTTCACCTCCGAGCCTTCAAGATCAAATCCAACATCTTCCGTGACCGATCTCCACGTGGTAAGTAACTTTTCTTCATCCTTATTCGTTCAATTATCCTTAGGACCCACCAATTTTGAAAACCCCCACCATCTGAAACCCTAACATTGATTCATTCTTAGAACTCGTAATGCCCTTCTATAGGTATTGTGTAACCATAATTAAGGCATTGAGTAGTAGTGATTGATAGGGTTCATGAGTCAATTGCGAAAAAAAAATTTATACCACGAATTTTTTGATCCCCCGCCTATGTTTTCTGTAAAAAGGGGTGTTTGGCTCGTGGATTTAGAGTTTGAAAATTGATTTTCCCTCGTAATTGCATGGCTCAATATCTGCTGGGTCTGACGGCGTCAGGCTTTGTGGTCTGACGGCGTCATACGGGTCTGACAGCTTAACTCCATAGAACTCTTATTCTAATCACTTCCATTCCATTCCTCTTTTTACAGGAAAATGAGCAAGCGCACCATACCGAGGGAGTTCTTCAAGGTACCAACGTGTGAACTTTGGTGATATGGTTCATAGTTGGGGTGTGTTTGAGGATAATGCCTCTACAACCAAATATGCTGAATTACTCTACCACCAGATCGACCGAGGGGGGGGGGGGGTTGGCGGCAGTGATTGATTGGGACTTCTTGAGGGCCCAGGGCCTCGAAAATGCTTTTCTTGAAAGAATCCAAACTGATGCATTTACCGGTCCCTAATGGGAAAGATTGTTTAGGATACGGGAAACTGTTTATAGTGAGTTGGTGCGAGAGTTCTTTACTACCTTTCATTTTGATTTGGCTGAGGCTAGGACTAATATGGGTGGTACTACCATTTACTTTAGGCTGGGGGAGAGCTTAGGACTTACTCAGTTACAGAGTTTGGGTGGAGATTGGGTTTGTATAGTCAGAATGAAGCTATTCAGGGTGGGTTTATGCAGAGACTGATGGGTGGAGAGACAATGAGGAATGAGTTGAGGTGTGCTATGTTCTGGCCGAATATTGGGAATGGGGTGTATACCTCGACTACTGGGGCGGCCTCCATTAGGGATCCTAGGGTTCGGTTAGCCCACAGATGCATCACCTACAGCTTGGCAGGACGCCATGGCTCCACTCACCGCGTCACTGCTTCTGACCTTTTCTACTTGTATACCATGTTTTCAGAGGATATGTATTGTAACATCCCATTCCGGGTGGCGAGTTATCTGAAGACAAGTGTAGGGGAGAGGGATGGTGATAAGATCTATGGAGGGATGTTTGTGACCCGCTTGGCTCGTTCTTATGGTATCCTTGTGCCGGAGATCATGGGATACTTGAGTGATTGTGGTGCATGCAGGGTGGTGAGGGCCAAGTCCCTCAAGGAGATGAGTATTGTGATGGAGTTGGGGGATGGGTCTTTTGCTTGGTATGTTATAGGGGGAGCGGCTGCTGATGATGATGATGATGAGGGTGCACCCCAGCAGCAGTATGGGGATTATGAGGTTGGCTCTGCGGACTACTACCGGCACATGCGTCGGGGAGATTGGCAGGCTCATCAGGGGGCTTGGATGGGTCAGGTGGATGCATGGAGAACCACCATTGACCAGAGGTTTGATTGGATGTATGATCACACAGTCCGCCAGATGCAGCATCTATCGACCCATGATCACATCGAGCCTCAGTTGCAGATCAACCCCATTCCCTGGGCGCGAGCAGGACTATCCTCCCTACGGGTACACCGGGCACCTCCCTTCTGGCTATGATTACCGCTATGGTCCCCCTCCCCAGTGATTTATCATATTATGTTATGATCTTTGGACAATTTATTTGTGGTTGTACACTCTAAAATAATTTATCCTGTGATAATTTAGGAGTTGGCCTCTGTTGGCCTTGGATACTTTTTATTTATTATGCATGTAGGATATTTAATTTCATGGTTGCTTATCTTTCAGTTTTTATTTGTTTGATGTTATTTGTTTCCGTATGCATATCTTATTTTTATTGTTGGTAGATCATGTTTCAAATTAAATTGTGAAAATGCTTTATTTTGTTGTTTAACTTCGTCTTAACTTCATATAAAGGTATTTTGCAAAAGCTAAGTGTAAGGGAAACCCCAAATTTGTTTATAAGAACAAAAATGATCATGATTCGCCACAATATTAAATGAACATATATATTAGTAATTGTTAGAGTCAAATGCTTGTATCGAGTCATAATGATGTTTTGCAGGATTTTCTAGGAAGTAGGATATGAGTTTTTCCAGAAATTTTCCGGAAACTTAACAAAAAGATTTCGGCAGGTCACTTCTGACGGCGTCAGGGTTTAACACCTGACGACGTCACATGTAAAATTCTGAAAATTTTGCGAGTTTTGTTTTTCTAACGGAGTCTTAAAAGTTTTTGTTGATTCTTTAGTTTTATAAACTCTAGGAAATCTGCAAACATTCATTCTACAAGCATTATATCTTAAATTGCTTTCTAGGATTTGTTAATACATATAGATTGCCGCCAATTTTACGCGAGGTTGTCTTGATTGTTTTCTCAGGTTTAACAGGTTATATATGACAAGAAGATGATTTATATTTCTGAAAGGGAAGCTTTGAACGTTCATTTTCTTGGAGGAAGATCTAACCTTGTTGAAACACTATCTACAGCGAACGAATCAGGGGAGTATTTGTTTTCATTCTTTAACCTATTTTACTTTTACATCCTTTAATTGAACATTGGGGACAATGTTCATCCTAAGTGTAAGGGGAGGGTAAATGATGATACCTTATAAGATACAATTGCACTTGAGTTTGTTTGTTTAATGGTAGGTGTGTAATAAAACTAAGAGAAATACTTGTTAGTGTAATTTTAGCGCCAAATTTAATTTTTTTTTACAACATTTAGGAGTGAAACTTTAGCCTTAACAAGCGTCTCATGGATAGGAATTGTATGACTAGCACAAAACCGTACCATTTAGAAAAAATTTCCACCCAAATATGTGAGGTTCGCCTTTAGATTTGATAGAAAAAGCATTCATTATTAGTGCTTATGAGTGTACCGGTAGCATTTAGATTCTAGAACTTGCGTTAGTGATGCATCCCGAGACCGCTAGTGTGTAGTAGGATTTACTACATGATAAGAGGCATTAGGATCACCCTTATGTTTAAACCCGGATCATAATTACTTGACTATTTAAGTCATATCACTTGACTAGTAAAGTCAATTAATTTTTCCAACACCTTAGCGTTGTACTCATTTTTAGTACACGATACCCCTAGTACACCCCTCCGAGCCTATCCTTTCGTTTCTAACTTTAAGCATTTTACTTAAAGGAAAAATTTGTTACAACCCACCCAAATGTGCAACCAAATCGCCTTAGCCTTCCTTGTATGTACTCATCTTTAGTGCATTATTGTTATTTGTTTAAACCCTTAGTTAATTATCTAATTGATTACATGGTTGCTAAGCGGAGTCATATCTTGTACATATTGATTTGGGACGATTGGGACTTATGGGTAAAGTACTTGTGTTTTGGAGTAATGGGGAAGAACATCAAATTATTACCCCCCATATGTGCATTAATCTTAAAAAGTACTCAAAGTGTTTTGATTATCTTGATTCGAGTCATTAGAGTAGTTTATTGTAAATTATATAAAAATTCAAGTGTAAGGGGAATGTACATTCCATATGATGTATTATTTTGGATGGTAGGGCAAGAGTGTATGCAAAAAAAAAAAAAAAAAAAAAAAAAAAAAAAAAAAAAAAATCGAAAAAAAGGAGAAAGAAAAAGAAAAAAAAAATAGAAAAAGAAAAGAGAAAAATATACGGACTACCATCCTGTTTCATTCTATGTTTATTTTACGTTTTTGTTATTTTTATTTATTAGCTTAAGTCGAGTCGAGTCTTGGCTTAGCAACGTCATATTGTACATATAATTAACTAAGATGATTAACTCGCCACCAGTAAATATTTCCGTTATCCAACAAAACCGTGTTTTCCATATCCTTACATCTAACGTTATAACCCTTTAAAAGACCTCTTTGATAGTTTATCCTAGGTGCTTACGCTAAGTGGTGGAGGTTTGATCCTTTCCCAAACCTATGGTAATCTATTTGCTATGACAGGTAGTGAGAGATGTTTTCCATTTCCATATTCTGATATATACTTTATTACACCCGAGAGATGTGAGTATCTAAACACTATTTGTGAGGTGCTAGTGTATGACCTTGATACGTGGGGATTGCACCCTCACAACAGGTTTTACCTCTCAAGGGATCTCGAGAAGCTTACAACCCCCACCAGGCAGTGTACCTGATCGTTGTAGTATAGTATAGTGACAAGTACCGGAGGATTGATTGTTCAACTCAGGAATAGTGTCACTAGGATTAGAAAGCCTACTAAACTAGGTCTAGAGGTGAGGGATGATTCTTTTTGTATTTTTATATTTTATAGAAAGCAAGTAAAATCTCGGGTTTTGAAGGAGTGGGCGGAATTAGTTGCTAGCCAACTAACCAAATAAACTAAGATGCAATCAAAATAAAATAACAGAAATGAAAATTAAACTAATTATACTAGTGTGGTGGAAACAATAATGAGGAAAGTTGTGTTTACTTTGATTCCATTACTCCCTAGATATCTTTTACATGTTGATTAATTTGTTACAATTGCATGGATGACGGGTCATATTCCTTAATACTAGTCGTAGGCCGTGTACAATATTCCCTAACTCTATAGGATCCTACTTCACTCCTATGTCGAGCTGTTAGAAGCTCCTAACATAGAATTCTCCTACGCATTAAATACAACCAAAAATCGTAGTACACCTCCGATCATGTTTCTTAAGACGTTCAAGCAAGTTACCCATGGAAGTCTGCCAGTTTTCTTAAGCCTAACATCGAATACAATCATCCGTAACAACTATAAACAAACAATCAACCCATAATTAACATCTAGGTTTCACTACATCTAAGCAAACACAAGAGAAATCTAGCCTAGCATGTTAAATAGAAGAAAAGCGTAAGATATAATCACACAACACATAGGCATATTGAATG
Source organism: Artemisia argyi (assembly GCA_030686995.1). Lineage (NCBI taxonomy): Eukaryota > Viridiplantae > Streptophyta > Magnoliopsida > Asterales > Asteraceae > Artemisia > Artemisia argyi. The sequence continues at coordinate 138,645,422 of CM060705.1, forward strand.
AGTACTTATCTTCAATTGAACATGAAAGAATCAAGGGGTTGGAACCCTTGAAAAACTGATAAAATTCGGACTAGGGTTTATTCTCTCAAAGTTGCACACTAATGAATGAAATTTGGAAAACTATATATAGATTATACATCTTGACGGCGTCATGTGTTAGATCGTGACGCCGCCAACTTGCCGCCTTAATAAAATAGTATTGCCTAGATCTGTTTGCCGTCATGTGGAGAATTGCTCTGGGCCGTCACGTGTAGTTGGACCCTGACGGCCTTGGTGACGCCGTCAGGTCCTAAGCTTAAAAATACTCTGGATCGTCATGTGTATTTTCCACTTCCACCTCTTTTTTAACTCTTGACGCCGTCATGTACAAAGGCTTGACGCTGTCAGGTACTGTTCCCAGCAAGGAAATTTGAGACTTTGCCGTTTTCTTCACTTTTATGCTCCAAAAACGTCCAAAATGCTTCCTTTTCTAGATTTCTCTCCAAGAGTACCTAAAATGACAAAAGGAACGATTTAGGACAATAATTGATCAAATAATCACGAATTCGGGCTTAAATGACCCCTTAAAAACGGTACACTTTTCGCCTCATCAGACCTCCGTGCATGTTTTTGGTTTTTAGTGGAACGATTTTTTGGTTTTTAGTGGTGGACAACCTTAATTAGACAACGACAGGATCTAGAACTTGCCGAAAAGAAGTTGGGGGAACTAGAGCTTAATCCTGAGTGGACTGAGGCAGAAGCTAAAGAGACAAAAGGTTTTATTGATGCTGGTTTGTCTGAATCTATGATGAGGCGAAAAGTGTACCGCTTTTAAGGGGTCATTTAAGCACGAATTCGAGATTATTTGATCAATTATTGCCCTAAATCGTTCATTCTGTCATTTTAGGTGCTTTTGGAGAGAAATCTCGACTCGACTTAAGCTAATAAATCAAAAATAACAAAAACATAAAACAAACATTGAATGGAACGGGATGGTAGTCCGTATGTTTTTCTCTCTTTTTTTTCTGTTTTCTTTTACTTTTTCTTGATTTTTCGATTATTTTTTTTTTATTATTATTTTTTTTTTGTGCGTACACTTTTTTCCTACCATCAAAAATAATACATCATAGGGAATGTACATTCCCCTTACACTTGAATTTTTACGTACTTTACAATAAACTAATCTAATGACTCGAATCAAGATAATCAAAACACTTGGAGTACTTTTTAAGAGTAACGCACTTATGGGGGTAATATATGATGTTCTTCCCCATTACTCCATAACACAAGTACTTTACCCATGAGTCCCAATCGTCCCAAAACAATATGTACAAGATATGAATCGACTTAGCAACCATGTAATCAATTACATAATTAACTAAGGGTTTAATCATGTAACAATAATGCACTAAAGATGAGTGCATACACGGAAGGCTAAGGCGGTTTGGTTGAACACTAGGGTGGGTTGTAACAAATTCTTCCTTTAAGTAAAATGCTTAAAGTTAGAAACGAAAAGATAGGCTCGGAGGGGTGTACTAGGGGTTTCGTGTACTAAAAATGAGTACAACACTAAGGTGTGGGAAAATTAATTGACTTAACTAGTCAATTAATATGACCTAAATGGTCAAGTAATTATGATACGGGTTTAACACAAGGGTGATCCTAATGCCTCTTATCATGTAGTAAATCCTACTACACGAATGTAGTCTCACTAGCGGTCTCGGGATGCATCACTAACGCAAGTTCTAGAATTTAAATGCTACCGGTACACTCATAAGCACACTAATGATGAATGATTTTCCTATGAAATCTAAAGGCGAATCTCACATATTTGGGTGGAAAATTTTTCTGAACGGTACGGTTTTGTACTAGTCATACTATTCCTATCCATGAGACGCTTGTTAAGGCTAAAGTTTCACTCCTAAATGTTGTAAAAAATTTTAAATTTGGCGCTAAAATTACACTAACAAGTATTTCTCTTAGTTTTATTAGACACCTACCATCAAACAAACAAACTTAAGTGCAATAGTATCCTATAAGGTATCATCATTTACCCTCCCCTTACACTTAGGATGAACATTGTCCCCAATGTTCAATTAAAGGATTTAAAAGTAAAATAGGCAAAAGAATGAAAGCAAATACTCCCCTGATTCGTTCGGTGTGGATAGTGTGTTAACATGGTTAGATCTTCCTCCAAGAAAATAAACATTCAAAGCTTCCCTTCCAGGAAAATAAATCATCTTCTTGTCATATATAACCTGTTAAACCTGAGAAAACAAACAAGGCAACCTCGCATAAAACCGGTGACAATCTATATATACTAACAAATCCTAGAAAGCAATTTAAGATATAATGCTTGTGGAATGAATGTTTCCTGGAGTTTATAAAACTAAAGAATTAACAAAAACTTTAAGACTCCGTTAGAAAAACAAAACTCTTAAAATTTCCAGAATTTTACACGTGACGCCGTCAGGAGTTAAGCCATGACGCCGTCAGAAGTGACCTATAGAAATCTTTATGTTAAGTTTCCGGAAAATTTCTGGAAAAACTTATGTCCTACTGCTTGGAAAATCCTGCAAAACATCATTATGACTCGATACAAGCATTTGAATCTAACAAATACTAATACACATGTTCATTTAATATTGTGGTGAATCATGATCAATTTCGTTCTTTGAAACAAATTTGGGGTTTCCCCTTACATTTAGCTTTTGCAAAATACCTTTATATGAAGTTAAGACGAAGTTAAACAACAAAATAAAGCATTTTCACAATTTAGTTTGAAACATGATCTACCAACAATAAAAATAAAGCATGCATACGGAAGCAAAAATCAAACAATTAAAAACACACAAAACATGGGTTGCCTCCCAAGAAGCGCTTTTCTTTATTTACGAGTCTTGTAGCTAGACTCAAGGTCATGGGTTATTACGTGACCTCGCCATTGGTCTCATTCTCTAGGTCATCTCCAATCTTAGTTTTGTATTCCGGACCTAGTTGCAAAGATTCCTTATAGAAACCAAGTATCCTACTCATGACATAATTTACTCCTCTACGTCTATCCTCATCATTCCTATAGTAAACCGCTTGCTTGTGTTCCTTTTCTAGGTTTGATAGAAGATGGTTTTGTTTAATCTTAGAAGGCATTTGGTAAGCAATCTCATCGTTCTCTTCCTTGAATCTAATTATTTCTAGGGACGGGTCATAACTCATCTTAGAGGCCTCAACAAACGGTTTTTCGAACACTACTTGACTGAGGCATCCATCTATTACCGGACGAATATCCTCTACAATCACAAAGTCGGTAATGTAAGCGAATTTTCCTACAAAGACATGTAATCCTTTCACTCTTCCTACAAAGTTGCTCATCCGATTCGTGTTAGGCATCATCCTATATCCAAGTTGCTTCTTCATTACCCAATTATAATAGGTCATAGTCATGATTTTTATAGGAGACCTAATATCGATGTAAGCTTTCCACACATGCATATGCCCAATGTTGCATGGTATGTTGATGTTAGAGGGATCACCTACTTTAATAAGGGGTGAACCAAGGACGTAAGGTGTCTCGGGATCATCGAATAGATCCTTATGATATTCCCGTTCTTCCTTGGTGGGTAACCTATCAAAGTATTCTTCTACGTTTTCTACTTACTCTAACTTTTCTCCCTTCATATCCTCAACTTCCTTAATCTCATCCTTAGTCCCGATTTCTATTCTAACTTCATCCTTGTCACTTTCTTCTATATTCTTATCTATTGGCTTAATGGTGACAACGTTGACAAAGTGGACGTGTTTGGATTATGAAGGGTCCTTAATTTGGATTCCGCTATTAGTGTCCCTAGTGTCCTTCCTAGGTGTAGTTAGCACTTGGTTGTTGAGGGCTTTCAACAAATTGTCAATCTTATTGGTCATCTCCGTTTGTTGTTGGTTGAATTCGGTTTCAAACTTAGCTATGCGAGCTTCTTGAGATGCCATAAACTTAGACATCAACCCTTCAATATTATTGGTACTACCATAGTTATTGGAAGGATTGTTGTTGAAAGTACGGTTAGAGGGTGGACCGTTTGGTTGGTAACGATTAGGTGGGTTGGAAGAATTTTTTTGGGCATGTTTTGGTTTTGTTTCCACCTAAGGTTTGGGTGATTTTTCCAGGAAGGGTTGTAGGAATCACAGTAAGGGTTTGGCTCGGGTTTGAAAGTGTACCACTTGTCTCCCGCTTCGTCGGTACGCGAGGATACGTAATCCGCAAAAGCTTGTCCGGGGAGTTCCACGCAATCACGAGTGTCATGGGGACCACTACATAATTCGCATGAATAAGTGATTTTGTTCACTTGGCATGAAGGCTTAGGAGCTTCATAAGATTTCATGAGAAACTTGACTTGGTCCTCAAGTTCCATGATCCTACGGTCGGGAGTGCAAAATTGTTCAAAGGCAAAGATATTGCCTTGACCGTTTTGTTCAAATCACGGGGGTCATTCCAACTTTCGTTGTCATAGAGAGCAAGATCTTCTATGAGTTCCCATGATTCTTCCGCACTTAGATCACGTAGCTTGCCACCGGCTGATTGGTCAATGGTTCGCCTTGTGGAGAGATCGATATGGTCATAGAAGATTTGGACTTGGAGCCAAAGATCTATGCCATGATGAGGGACTTTTTGGAGTAAGTCCTTGAAATGAGTCCATGCTTCATATAGAGTTTCACCTTGACGTTGTTGGAACATCAAGATATCATTTTTAAGCTTGGTAGTTCTCCCCGGTGGAAAAAATTGAGCAAGGAAACGAGTGGTGAGATCATCCCATGAGGTGATGGATCCCGCGGGTAAACATTCAAGCCATTGACAAGCTTGATCACGTAGAGAGAATTGGAATAGATGTAATCGGGTTGACTCTCTAGTTACAACATCAAGGTTTATGGAATCTACGATTTTAAGGAAATCCTTGAGATGTTGATTATGATCTTCGGAACGAAGTCCATGGAATGCACATCCGCTTTGAACCAACCGGATGGTGTCGGATCGCAAGGGGGACACATTGGCTCCTTGAGTGAGCTCAATAGTCTTTCGATAGCCTTGGTGGCTAGGACGTGAATACTCTCCTAAAATTCGGGGCCTAGGAGGTTGGTTAGCTAGTGGTGGGTTTTGTGGGTGGTTTTGTTGTGGTGGGTTGATGGGTTCAAAGAGATGACCACCTTCCATGATGTCGGATGGTAAAGGTTACGAACAAAGACACGAAGAAATGAGATAGACTAAAGAAAACCTAAAAATAAAAATAAAACCTTACTAGAAAGGAATCTAGCAAGTAGACCTAATAAAAAGAAATCCTAACCTAGACAACAACTATTCCCCGGGCTGCGGCGCCAAAAACTTGATACGTGGGGATCGCACCCTTGCAACAGGTATTACCTCTCAAGGGATCTCGAGAAGGTTACAACCCCCACCAGGCAGTGTACCTGATTGTTGTAGTTTAGTATAGTGACAAGTACCGGGGGATTGATCGTTCAACTCAGTAATAGTGTCGCTAGGACTAGACTAGGTCTAGAGGTGAGGGATGATTCTTTTTGTATTTTTATATTTTATAGAAATCAAGTAAAATCTCAGGTTTTGAAGGAGTTGGCGGAATTAGTTGCTAGCCAACTAACCCAATAAACTAAGATGCAATCAAAATAAAATAACATAAATGAAAATTAAACTAATTATACTAGTGTGGTGGAAACAATAATGAGGAAAGTTGTGTTTACTTAGATTTCATTACTCCCTAGATATCTTTTACAGGTTGATTAATTTGGTACAATTGCATGAATGACGGGTCATATTCCTTAATACTAGTCGTAGGCCGTGTACAATATTCCCTAACTCTATAGGATCCTACTTCACTCCTATTTTAAGCCGTTAGAAGCTCCTAACATGGGATCATTAGAATTCTCCTACGCATTAAATACAACCAAAAATCGTAGTACACCTCCGATCATGTTTCTTAAGACGTTCAAGCAAGTTACCAATGGAAGTCTGCCAATTTTCTTAAGCCTAACATCGAATACATTCATCCGTAACAACTATAAACAAACAATCAACCCATAATTAACATCTAGGTTTCACTACATCTAAGCAAACACAAGAGAAATCTAGCCTAGCATGTTAAATAGAAGAAAAGCGTAAGATATAATCACACAACACATAGACATATTGAATGATTTGAATGAGTACTTATCTTCAATTGAACATGGAAGAATCAAGGGGTTGGAACCCTTGAGAAACTGATAAAATTCGGACTAGGGTTTATTCCCTCAAAGTTGCACACTAATAAATGAAAGTTAGAAAACTATATATAGATTATACATCTTGACGGCGTCATGTGTTAGATCGTGACGCCGTCAACTCACCGCCTTGATAAAATTGTATTGCCTAGATCTATTTGTGACGCCGTCATGTGGAGAATTGCTCTGGGCCATTACGTGTAGTTGACCCTGACGGCCTTGGTGACACCGTCAGGTCCTAAGCTTAAAAATACTCTGGATCGTCACGTGTATTTTCCACTTCCACCTCTTTTGTAACTCTTGACGCCGTCATGTACAAAGGCTTGACACCGTCAGGTACTGTTCCCAGCAAGGAAATTTGAGACTTTTCCGTTTTCTTCACTTTTATGCTCCAAAAAAGTCTAAAATGCTCCCTTTCCCAGGGTGATACCTTTGATAAAGGGACGCGTGAGGAATTGGTTGTCACGAATGCAGGTCGGGGTACTCCTGAAAGAGTAGCTACTCGTGCTTCCAATGGTAGTCATGAGATAATCTGTTGGTCCCTTTTACTTGGTTAACCGTAACTAAGAAGTTAAAGTAACCAAGTTATATGACTTGAACACAAATGTAGAAAATGATTAACAATAAAAAACGTAAACAAAAGAGATAATATTTTCCAACGTTTAATTCTTTATTAGAAGTTAATCAAAAAGAATCGTACCCAAGTGTTTGCGGAATAACACTTGGGGTTGAATTGACAAGTGTGGTATGGACTCCTCACTAAACTCAACTAAGTTGAGTGACAACTTAAATTACCCACTGAGCTATCTCAGGGGCTTGTGTTGTTCTTTGGAGGAGTAAAAGTGGTTTGTGAATGCTTTGCATTAATTGCACAAACTTGTCACCTTTTACTCCTCACATTTGCTTCCTATTTATACACAAGTATAGAACAACTAAATATACATTGGACCTAAAGCTTCCTTAACAAAATCTTGAAAGATATTATTCTTCTGGCAAAGGAACCTTCATTGAGTTAGATCCAAAAGGCACTTTCTGATGACAGACTGGTTTTAACCATTTGGGGAAAGTCTGACATTAAAGTGATAAAGCACTTTAATAAAGCAGCTCAGACTTTCCCGCCCAGTCCCGCCAAAACTTCAGTCTTCATGTCATCAGTCTTCAGTACGTTTAAGTTGCTGAGGAGTCATTGGGGTTCAGTGAGTTATTGTCATCCTCACTGAACCCATCACCTTCTTCTTGGCTTAGATCACACTTCACTGAGTTCCGCCTCACTGAATGGAGAACCTTTCTTCTTAGGCTCGGTCTTAGCTCCCTGAAGGTGACTCACTGAGTTACTGTTCACTCAGTGACTTGTTTGCACTTAGGGGATTTTACGTTCAAATCCTTGTTAGAAGACTTGGGGAATTCAGTGACCCAACAATCTCCCCCTATTTGAACATACAAATTGCCTAAGTGATACTTGATTCAGCTTGAGTTGTCAGGGTACATCTTCTCTTGCTGAATGTTTGTTGTAATTGTAAGTAGGACATAACTATTTAAACAAAACATCAGTTTATTCATTAGCTATTACATTTTCCTACAAATTACAAACAAAATAAAAAAAGATAGTTGTTGCAGATCAGATGTTCAGATGATAGCCAAGTCCCTCAATCTTAGCTTTCTTTGATCTCAGCAGGTGTTTCTCAGGATGCTCCTCAATCTTTGTCCTTAGGTCCTTACAGAACCTTTGGTTTGCACCACTTTGAATAGGAGCAGCTAACATCAGGTACGTTACCATTGCCGTGACCCCTGCCTTGTCTATATCGGACCACCTTTGGAAGCCAAGGTCTCCATATTCATCAGTGAAGCATAGACCTCGTTCAGGGTGTTCAAGCACGGTGTTGTTTACGAAGGTGATTCCTTCAGGAACAGACCTGTCACATTCCAATCCTGGGACTTTGATCTCAGGCTCGGATTCGATGTGCTTCCTTTTTCTCCTTGTGGTGGTTGAAGAAGCAGTTCCTGTTGTTGGAGCAGGAAGAAGGGAGGGAATGTTGAGGGCTTCAGGCATTGCTCTCAGTCTGTCATATCTTTCGCTCAGTGACTTGAGAAGTTGATCAACAACGACGCCATTTTTCTTGGCAATGATGGGACGGAGTTCATCAAGTTCAGTGATCCCAAAGTCAGCGAATTTGAATGGATTATGAACATCCATTATTCTCTTATCAGCCCCCCTGAAGACAGTGACCATTGCGGGTTTGGTATTCCTGTGGATTTTGATGTCAGTGATGGTTTCCGGCTTCAATCTTTCCTTCATCACCCAATGATATCTTTCAACCCTGGTCTTTCTGATTTGAGCTTGCCTCTTCAGCTTTTCTTCCCTTTCCTTTTTCAGAGCATTCATCTGTTCTTCCTGAGCCTTTTTAAAGGCTGCACCAGCTTGCTCATTAGCTAGTGCCTCAGTGTCCAGACCAATCTTTTCAGCCTCCTCATGAACAACCTGTATCAGTTTAGGCTTGCTCAGTTTCTCTTCTTCAGCTGCCTTTGCCGCTTTCTCAACTTTTCCCAAGTAGTCTTGTATCTGGTCATGAGTAAGTTGATAGATTTTTCCATTAATTTCATACGGGACCCTGATAGGTTCATCAGGGTCAATTCTGACAATTTTGGAGGCAGGCTGGAGTCTGACTTCAGGTTCTGAGGTGGTGGCAATGCTTTTTCCTCTGTCCTGAAGTAGAGTGGAGGAGACTGGTTCCTCTTGTGGGGGAACTTGAGTGATTGGTGTGGCTTCAGTGACATGCTCCCCCTCAGTGTGAGAGGGCTGTCCAGCTTCTTGTTCATCAGTAACAGGGGTTTCAGTAACATTCTCCCCCTCAACATTTGCCGGAGCTGCAGTGATGGCAAGTGTTGGAGTTACTGAAGTAGAAGTAGAACCCTTGAAGGCTTGAAATATTTCCGTCATCATGGACTTGATCTCCGCAGTATCCTGATGAATGAGAGATACCCTGGAGTCAAGTGAAGCCTGAGAACTTTCAAGGGCAGTCATCCGGGAACCCATTGTCCATGCCAGAGATGTGGACTTCTGGAATTGAGCTGTCACTGATGCTTCCAACTGAGTGAAGGAAGACTTGAGGGACTCCACCGTGGAGCTGAGATTCTGAACATTTGAATCCCTTATCAAACCAAGTAACTCAGTAAGGGCCGCCGAGTTGACCTGATATGTCTCAGATGCCTGAAGAATTCTTTTGTTGAGCTCAGGATCATCCTTGACTGATTCTTGAACTGACTTAACCCCTGTAGCCAGCTCCTTAAGGGATTCCAAAAATTGATTGATGTGCGAAGCCATTTGTGTCAGGGAGTGATTGACAGTGGAATTTTGCTCCCTGACATCTTCATTGTAATCTTCAACAGCATCTTTGAGGAGGTGATAGTGGACTGCTTGTTCAGTATGCAGATCAAACACCTCTTCAGTGACCCCCCTGTACAAAACATTAGTCATTTTCTTGATGAACCTTTTGAAGGCTCTTTCAGTGAGAGGAGTTGAAGCGTCTTCTGAGGTTTCCGGCTCGGAATGTTGTTCATCTTCATCATGGTTAGAGGGTTGAGGAGACTGAGTAACAGGTTCAGGGACTGTCTCCTCATCCTCCATATCATCTCCGGCCGTGAAGACTTCCTCGTCACTGTTGAATTCATCATCAGAAAATAAGAATGCCTGAGCATCCGCCAGGGAGGATATCTGCAACAATTGGAGGTTATCCGGCTCCTCTTCATAAGAAGATTTGCCTTCGTTTTGGCCAGGTCCTGACCCCTCAAATCCGGTAGGTTGGGTTTTACCTACCTGGTCTTTAAGGCCAGTTCCCAAGTTATGCGCACCTCCGGGAGTGGTTGTGGGTTCCATATCAGCGGGTGGTTTATATCCCTCTGAGTCTTTGTCCCCCGTGACCCCTTCAGACACTGATGGGTGTTTCTCAGTGCCATCCCGAGGAGCCGTGATTGTTGTGTCCCTATCAGTGGGTTGTTTGTTTCCCACTGAGTCTTGGGGATAAGTAGGGGTGCCCTCAGACAAAAGCTTTGATTTGCGAATGTCCTCATCAGGCAAGTGAGTGGTTGAGTCCCCCTTTCCAACAGGCTTGTTCTGGCCTGTCGAAGGTTTAGGGACATTAACTCCCTGATGCTTGGGTTTTGATCTACCCGAGCTTTTAGCAGGATGTGATTGTTTGTGGACCCCCTTCTCAGTGGAGTAGTGCTGCCCCACCGAGGATTTAGGATCCCTTACTCCCTGAGACCCTGGTTGTGATTTGCCAGAGACGTTAACAGGATGTGAAGGTTTGTTTTGTTTCGGCTCAACTGTCTTGTTTATGACAGTAGAGTCTTTGGAAACGGGTTTGCCCGAGGACACTGAGTGTGATTTCTCAGTGCCCTCCGTTGGCTTTTGTTGCAGGCCTAGTGACTGGGTTATTATACTCAGGGTGTCCGCAGTCAAGGGCGGTAATTCATGCCCCTTTTTGGCAACTTTAGGATCAGAAGTCTCAGTGTCGAGTGACTTGGGTTGAGCCACCTTCCTGGACCCCTGACCCTTCTTCCTCTTCACCCTTTTGGTGGGAGAGGGAATTGGTGATACTTTATTGTCACCCTGGATAGCAGTACGCATATATAATGTCAGGGTGACTGGTGTAACCTCAAGAGGGTCGCGTGAGTAATTTGCCTTGTGTAGGACGTCAGGCTCAAAACCTACTGCGTCAGGCCTATCATACTCAGACCCAAGCAAATCTTGTAGGGCACAGGAAACAAATCTAGGATATGACATATGTTTTTGCCTAGACTTCCCCCCTAACTTTGCTATGAGGTCCCTGAAGATGATTTCTCCAAGGTCAATCATTTTACCCTCAATGAGACAGAACACTATCATTGCTTGAGTAGTGTTTAATTGCTCAGTCGAGGATTTATTTCCCCAGAGAACCTGAATGACAAAAGTCATTAGAATCCTCCAGGGAGCTGGGAACCAGGTCTTAACAATTGGGGCTTTGGATAATAGGGACCCTGGTGTCACCTCAGGGTGATTTTTGTCATAGGGTCCTAATTCCAACAAGACCTCCTTTACCTCTTTTTCAGAGGGTTGGGCAGTGAAGGTCGTGGTATAATCAAGCCCAGTGGCTTTGACAAAAGTTTTATAGTCAAGAGTTAGGGACTTAGTTCCATTCTTGACTGTAAACTTGATTTTGGCCTCTTTTGGCGCATCAGGGTTTTCAACAACCGCTGTGCACCAAAATTCCCTCAAGTAGTCATGATAGATGACTGAGGGGGTCTTAGTGAATGAGGTGGTCAGGAAACAGTTCTGAAGGAACATCACCACATCCCTGTATTCAGGGTACCCAGCAGGGTAGGCAAAGTTCCCCACCACATTATTTTTGGTAAGGTCTACGCTTTCCATTTGGAAATCCACATTGGGTGCGTATTTTACGACCTTAGAAGTAGCCATTTGTTTATAAAAAGCCTGGTTTGAAAAATGGGTATGGGTGAGGAAACACACGCAGTTTTGAAAACAATTTGCAAGAGTTTTGTTAAAGATTTTAAAAGCGTGTGTGTTTCCCTTTTTGTGGGGGTATTTATAGGGTAAAGATTTGGGAGGTGATGTTGCGGATGCCAAAGGTTTAATTTATTTAACCGAAACGGCATAATAATTTTGGTTTGATATCCGCATTAAATGTCACGATTCCCACTACCCCTATTTTCTCTCACCCTTTGGGGTGCTTCTGCAAATATTGCACTTTTGCAGGAAAAACAATCATCACACGTTTTGTGTGTGAGAGAGCATTTAATGCTCAGTGGTGTTTGGTGAGAGAGATGTGGGGGCCCAAGGAGTGGATGCCAGTTGTGTAAGTGACATATATTCCTATATTAAATAGGATTCAGTTACCTACCTGGGACATTTAACTGACTAAATACTTAGAGCATTTAGTTAGGGTATTCAATGCCATTTTTCATCCTGAGCCCCCTGAATGATTTTTTCATTCAATAAAAATGAGTGTTTCAGGAAGGGTGTGATCAGGGACCTAGAGAATATACATCATGTTGGAACATTTTTGATCAGTTCCCTGATTCTATGTCCAACATGCCCAGTTCAGCTTTCAATCTTGTGAAAGTGGGTTCATCCAAAGGTTTAGTGAAGATATCAGCTAGCTGATACTCAGTGGGGATGAAATGTAGTTCAATTTCTCCATTAGAGATATGGTCCCTGATGAAGTGGTATCTGATATCAATGTGTTTGGTTCTTTGATGAAGTACTGGATTGTTTGAGATGGCTATGGCACTTGTATTATCACAAAAGATAGGTACCATCTTATACTGAATGCCATAGTCACTCAGTTGGCTCTTCATCCAAAGTACATTTGCACAGCATCCTGCAGCAGCCATATATTCAGCTTCAGCTGAGGACATAGCCACTGACTGCTGTTTCTTTGTACTCCAACACACAAGTTTACCACCAAGAAATTGGCAGGATCCTGAAGTACTTTTCCTATCCATGTTACATCCTGCATAGTCAGAGTCAGTGTACCCTTTGAGATCAAATCCTGAACATTTTGGGTAATACAAACCAAGGTTTGGAGTACCCTTCAGGTACCTGATGATTCTCTTGACAGCAGTGAGATGTGATTCTTTAGGGTCAGCCTGGTATCTTGCACACAGGCAGACTGAGAATTGGATATCAGGCCTTGAGGCAAGTAAGTACATCAGGGAGCCAATCATTCCTCTATATTGGGTTTGATTCACTGACTTTCCAGTGAGATCAGGACCAAGGTTGTTTGGAGGAACCATGGGAGTTTTTACTGAAGAGCAGTCAGTGAGCTCATACTTCCTCAGTATGTTCCTGAGATATTTCTCTTGGCAAATGGATATTCCTTTTTCAGTTTGTTTGATTTGTAGTCCAAGAAAGTATGTGAGTTCACCCATCATGCTCATTTCAAACTTTGTGGTCATGAGTTTTTCAAATTGTTTGCAAAGTTTGTAACTTGTTGAGCCAAAGATGATGTCATCAACATATACTTGGACAAGAATGACATCATCCTTTGTTCTGTAGATGAACAGTGTGTTGTCAATTCTTCCTCTGACAAACTTGTTTTGGATCAGGAAGGCTGAAAGAGTTTCATACCATGCCCTGGGTGCTTGTTTTAGTCCATAAAGGGCTTTGTTAAGCTTGTAGACATGGTTGGGGTATTCACTACTTTCGAAACCAGGAGGCTGTTGCACATAAACATCTTCTTTGATGTTACCATTCAGGAATGCACTTTTAACATCCATTTGGTAAACTTTAAAGTTCATGTAAGTTGCATAGGCAAGGAAGATCCTGATGGCTTCCATTCTTGCAACAGGTGCAAAGGTTTCCTCATAGTCTATACCTTCCTGTTGATTATATCCTTTGGCAACCAGTCTTGCTTTGTTTTTGATGACTGTGCCATTCTCATCAGTCTTGTTTTTAAAGACCCATTTCATACCAATGATTAAAACACCCTGGGGGCATTCAACAAGGGTCATGACATCATTTCTGTCAAATTGTTCCAATTCATCTCTCATGGCCTGAACCCAACTTTCATAAGTCAGGGCTTCCTTGACATTTTTAGGCTCAATTTCTGAGAGATAGTCGGCATAAAGGCATATGTTGGCAGTGGCAGCCTTGAGTTTGGCAGCCTTGCTTCTTGTGAGCATGCCTTCAGTGGGTTCACCAATGATGTTCACAAGCTCAATGATTTTGGATCTAGTCCAGCTATCCTGGGGTTTGGGATAGGAATTTGAGCTTGTAGGAGCCTGAATAGGTTCAGTCTCAGGAACATGAGGTAACTCATCAATATGCACTTCAGTGACAACTGTAGGAACAATTTGTTCTGTGGGTTCCTGAACATTTTGTTCAGTGGTGTTAGTCTCATTTGAGACAGGCTGAGTTTCTATGAACTCACTGATAGGTGGTTGGCGTAGATTGTGAGGGATGATGTAGTAGGAGACATCAGCATCAGCTTGGTATTGAGTTGAGGGATTGTTCTCAGGATGATACTTATCAGGAGGATATCTTGATGAGTCATCAATACCAATTTCTTCAACTGAGGAATTTGAGAACCTGATGGATTCAGTGCTCTCATCAACAGTAATGTGATAAGTTTCCTCAGTTTGTTGTCTCCTTGTGTTGAACACCCTGAAGGCTTTAGAGACCAAGGAATATCCCAGGAAGTATCCATCATCAGCTTTGGCATCAAATTTACCTAAGTGATCCTTGTGATTATGTATAAACACAGGACACCCAAATACATGAAAGTAGCTGATGTCAGGAATCCTTCCTTTGAATATCTCATAAGGTGTCTTATTGTGCCTTTTCACAATGATTGACCTGTTTTGAGTGTAGCAGGCTGTTTTAACTGCCTCAGTCCAAAAATGTTTTGAGAGGACTGAGCCATTTAGCATGGTTCTTGCTGCCTCAATGAGTGTTCTATTTCTCCTTTCAGCTACTCCATTTTGTTCAGGAGTATAGGGAGAAGTGAAATTTTGAGAAATTCCTTTCTCATCACAAAAACACTCAAGGTCTTGGTTTTTGAATTCAGTGCCATTGTCAGTCCTGATCTGTTTAACATTGACATCATTTTGATTTTCAATGTTCCTGACAAATGACATGATGGTTTCAGCTGCCTGACTCTTTTTGGTCAGGAAGTAAACCCAAGTATATCTTGAGTATTCATCCACAATGACCAGAGTATACTTCTCATGGTGTATGGACATTGGACTGACAGGTCCAAAAAGGTCCATATGAAGAAGATGCAGGCAGCTTTTGATTGAAAAGGTTTGTTTGGTTTTGAATGATGCCCTGTGATGTTTTCCTTTTTCACAAGCAGAACAAGGCTTGTCTTTGGTATACACCAGGGATGGAAGGCCCAGAACTTTGTTCTGTTTGGCCAGGTTGTTGATGTTTTTGAAGTTGAGATGAGAGAGTCTCCTATGCCATAGCCAGTTGATTGTCTCACTTGCCTTTGAGAATAGGCAAGTCCCATTTTGAGTCAGGGATGACATGTCAAGGACATATACATCATCCCTTCTGGGTGCAATCAACACAACTTCCTTATTGGCATTAAAGATGGTCCCTCTCTTATCATCAAACTGAACTATGTATTTTGCATCACATAGTTGGGAAACACTTATCAGGTTGTACTTCAGACCATTAACATAAGCTATTCTTGTAAAAACTATACCATTGCAGTTTACTGAACCATAACCCTCAGTGGGAGCTGATGAGTTATCACCAAATACTACTTTGGGTCCTGGTTCTTCCACATATTTGTGCAGAAAACTTTTCACACCAGTCATACTTCTAGAGCATCCACTGTCTAGATGCCAGGTAGGATCCTTGATGTGTTTCTGCACAAACAGTAAACTGGGTTAGTTTTGCTTGTTGACCCACCTTCTAGTGGGCTTAGTCCTCAGGGACTTTTTGAACTCAGTTAGTGAATCATGGTCTGAAGTTATGTGTCCTGAGCTTCCACATGTTTTACATTTTGTGGATGTTGATGCATCAGGTGACTGAGAAGTGTTGGTTTGATATTTCCTTCTGGACTGAATCACTTTGTCATGCCCCCTGGTTTCATGGGAGGGATCTCCACAGATGTCACAGCATACTTTCATCAAACAATCATCAGGAAGATGATCATTGAAACCACAGTGAGGACATGGTGAGAAAGGCTTAGCCTTCAGTCTTTGTTTGGGAGGTGTGGCATACTGATAGCCTTGGGTTTTGTACTGACCCCTTGCCTTTAAAGAGGCAGTGTGGGGGATGTGATCACAAGTTCTGTGGTCCTCTTGTTTGCATATCATACAAAATAGGACTCTGTAGCATTTATCAGTGCTGTGATTTGGATAATTGCACAGTTCACATCTCCCTGAGGGTCTGGGTGTGGTTTTTGGTTTGGATGAACCTGAGGATACTGAGGGCTTGGTAGATTTAGAGTCAGAGTTTTTCTCAGTAGACTCAATTTTCTCACTCAGCATCCTGACAAGTTCAGCAAGCTGATCAACCTTTGAATCAGTGCTTTCAAGCTTCACTTCAGTAGTTACTGAAGGTTTTTGGTGTTGAGTGGGTGTAGGAGTAGGTCTTTTCAGTATAGTCCTTCCTAACCCTGATTTCTCTTTAGGAGAATGTGGTTGAAAGACTAATGGTGCAAGATTAGAATTGGGTTCTGCTCCATGAAGTTGTTTCAGTGGTGGGAGTGGTGAATCAGACTTAGACTCAGTGATGGACTCAGTAGGACTAAGTTCATCAGTGACTCCTAGCAGCTCCTTGATAGCCTGACTTTCAGGCTCCAGAATTCTTCCAGTGTTAAAATTTGGCAATTTACTATCAGGATTGTTTCTTTCAATCCAATCACTGGGTTTGGGAGCTAGTTCCTTGCTAGAGAGTATGTTGGTAAATAGAAAAGTTGTGGAATGACTACTTTCCCCTGAAACCTCAGTGAGTTGATCATCACCTAGACCAGCCTTATTGGGGCTGGGTGAGAGACTCAGTGTTTCATAAAGTTTGGGGTTTTTCTGAGTCCACTTCCAAATAATTTCCTTTTCTTTCTTAAGTTCTTCCTGAAGAGCTTGATTTTGTTTTACAAGTTCAGAGTTTTGAATTTGAAGTGTGACATTTTCAAGTTTGGCTTGTTTTAAGACAAGTAATTCATCTCTACACTGATTTAATTCAAAACTGAGTTTGTTAAATTTTGAAAACAGATTAAGTCTTTGCTCTTCAACATACTTAAGATCAACATTTATATAGTCTAAGTAAGATTTCCAATCATCATTATCATCCATAGAAAGTAAAAGATTTACCTTTCTCATTGTGATGTTGACCCATTCACCATTTCTTGCATGACTCTTCCCCACAGCAAGTTTGTTGTCTTCTGACAGAGCCATCAGGGCACTGATGTGAACTTCATCATCATCAGAGGACACTTCAACCTCATCCCAGTCATATGTTTCAGCAACAAGCCCTTTGTTTTTGGCTTGAGTAGGCTTTGGAGCCTGAGGAGGCTGAGAGACTGTTGAGGATGATTCAAGAAGGGCAAGCTTGGCTTTTGCCTTTCTGTACTTTGCTTCAAAGTCAATTTGAGGGACTTTTTCAAATCTTTGACTAGACTGAAGCATTTTTGGTTGAAATTTGCTGGGGCCTGAAAAAGAGTTATTTCCTGAAAACTTGAAGGATGGTTCTGAGGTAGTTTTTGAAAAACAATCTTTAGCAAAATGCCCCATTTTGCCACATTTAAAGCATTCAGTATTGTCATTTGCTTTAGAAGGAAATTTATTTTTCTTAAAAAACCTTTTTGAATTAGCAAGGAGTGCTCTTTCATGAAATTCAATCTGAAGATCATTAAGATACTCCTCACTGGTTCTTTGGTCAACCTCATCATCTGAACCATCCTGAAAATCCTGCACAACACCTTTAGAATAGAAAGCAGTTGATATGGGTGTGATTGTCAAGGCCTTTTTGGTCTCCTGAGCTTTACCAGGGTATCTCCTGGTGATAAGATTGTCTTCATAGACAAACTTCCCATAAATGGCAGGGAGCTCAAGGTTCTGAATGTGGTTTGCATTTCTCAATCCCTGAGAGAAGTTTAACCACTTCTCAGGGAGACTGTTGACAAAACCAACATTGATTTCATGTTTTGACAGTATAACACCATCATTGGTCAGCTCATTCAGGAGGGTCTTATACCGAGTATAAGTCTCAGGGAGACTTTCAGAATCCTTGGCCCTGAAGGTATTGAATTCAAGCTTCAGGTCCATGATTCTATTCTCTTTGGTATCAGAAGGCCCTTCATAGCTATGAACCAGGTCAGTCCATGTCTGCTGGGCAGTGGGACAGTTGATCACTGATTCCATTATATCATCAGGAAGGCATGATATAATGATGCTTTTCAGGCGCTGGTCTTGATTGACCACCCTCCTTTCATCTGGGGTCCACTGAGCTTCAGGTTTGATTAAACCTTGGGCAGTTGTTGGGACATATGGACCCTCATTAATCAATTTGATATAATAAGGTTCCATCCCAGTTAAGTAGCAAAGCATTCGTTTTTTCCACTTGTTAAATTTGCCAGCTTCAAGTCGAGGGGCAGTTGCTGAATAACTTCCACCCTTTTTATCGACAAGCTGGGGAACATCTGTGTCAGTCATAGTGGGATCTTGATTTTAAAAACTTGAGCACTCTTTAGGTTTTGAAAAACGTGTAAAAGTTTTGCAAATCAGAGGCTCTGATACCACTTGTTGGTCCCTTTTACTTGGTTAACCGTAACTAAGAAGTTAAAGTAACCAAGTTATATGACTTGAACACAAATGTAGAAAATGATTAACAATAAAAAACGTAAACAAAAGAGATAATATTTTCCAACGTTTAATTCTTTATTAGAAGTTAATCAAAAAGAATCGTACCCAAGTGTTTGCGGAATAACACTTGGGGTTGAATTGACAAGTGTGGTATGGACTCCTCACTAAACTCAACTAAGTTGAGTGACAACTTAAATTACCCACTGAGCTATCTCAGGGGCTTGTGTTGTTCTTTGGAGGAGTAAAAGTGGTTTGTGAATGCTTTGCATTAATTGCACAAACTTGTCACCTTTTACTCCTCACATTTGCTTCCTATTTATACACAAGTATAGAACAACTAAATATACATTGGACCTAAAGCTTCCTTAACAAAATCTTGAAAGATATTATTCTTCTGGCAAAGGAACCTTCATTGAGTTAGATCCAAAAGGCACTTTCTGATGACAGACTGGTTTTAACCATTTGGGGAAAGTCTGACATTAAAGTGATAAAGCACTTTAATAAAGCAGCTCAGACTTTCCCGCCCAGTCCCGCCAAAACTTCAGTCTTCATGTCATCAGTCTTCAGTACGTTTAAGTTGCTGAGGAGTCATTGGGGTTCAGTGAGTTATTGTCATCCTCACTGAACCCATCACCTTCTTCTTGGCTTAGATCACACTTCACTGAGTTCCGCCTCACTGAATGGAGAACCTTTCTTCTTAGGCTCGGTCTTAGCTCCCTGAAGGTGACTCACTGAGTTACTGTTCACTCAGTGACTTGTTTGCACTTAGGGGATTTTACGTTCAAATCCTTGTTAGAAGACTTGGGGAATTCAGTGACCCAACATAATCCTTCCTGAAAAACGAGTTGTGAAACCATCTTCTTTCCTCTACTCGCCCTACATGAATCAGAAGACTAAAGTTATACCTCGAATGACGAGGGTGGAATTTATGGTTGGAAACGGCTTGTTTTGTATGCAGGGTGACAAGATGTAGGTTCTATTTTATTCAAAGTTTTTTGAACTTCTGTTATTGTTTAGCTAATCACATGTGATTCACTCAAAATCACATGTGATTTTGAGTGAATCACATATGATTCACTATTGAATTTCTATGATATTTTAGCTGATGACATTTGTTTCTTTTGATCATGTAGTGAAACTGTTTTTGAAACTCATTCTGGCATCAAAGTTTCATCAATTCGTTTAAACATGGAAACGTTAGCACCTGGTTTGTGTCTTGATGCAAATGTCATCGACTGTTGGGGTGCCATTCTTAACCATGAAGACAGTTTCAAAGATGCTGGATCTTTGTCAGGCATTTCATGCCTACTGGTTGTATCGTAAGTGTTTTTGTTAATTTTTATGAATTTCATTGTATAATTATATATTATTTGATTTTTACATTTTATGTTTGTTATTTTATGCAGACAAAGCAAATGATTGATGGAAGTTTGGATTCAAAGGGTCAATGGAAAAGTTTTGATGCCCAAGTTTCTGCACATTTTCAAGATTTTGGTGGCATTGATCTAAAAGGCATTGATTTGGTAATGTTAATATTTTCTTTTTATAATTATACTTGTTAAATTCATAGTTTCCATTTTTATTAAGTTTTTTTTTTTTTTTTCTTTTTTTTTTTTTTTTTTTTTGTTAATTCAGGTGTTTTTTTCAATTCTCAATGAAGGGCATTTCTATGTTGTTGTCTTCAGCTTTTTAAAAACTACATCGATGACAATACTCGATAACATTGACAGTGGGGCAAAGTATGAAGGAAAGTATAAAGTAGTATGTGATGTTCTTGTAAGTATTAGTTTTCTCCCTGATCACATGTGATTTTACCCAACTCACATGTGATTTACATACAAATCACATGTGTTTTTCCTTTGATCTCATGTTTTTTTTTTTTTTTTTTTTTTTTTTTTTTTTTTTTTTTTTTTTTTCAGAAAGATATGTTTGCCCGTCATCTAAAATTGCATCGTCACAAAAGGTATGCTGGCATTAAGAAACTGATTCCAAGGATCCCAAGGCTTAAATTGAGTACAAGCTCAAATTACCGAGATTGTGGTGTTTTTGCCGTGCTGCACATGGAAAGTTATATGGGTGAAGCTTCTACAAAATGGGACTGTGGGCTTGTGGCTGAGTCTAAGGACCAGTTTGACATGTTGAGGAGGCTCAGATTCAAGTTTGCTACCAAAATATTGTTGCATGAGCTTAATGTGCATCAGGAAAAGATGCTTGATGAGGCTAAGGAGTTTGACAAATTAGATTCTGAATTGAAGATGTAGATTATTGTTCAAGCAAGAATGAACAGGAAACAACGTGAAGAAAAGGATGAAAAAGAACTTGAAGCCAACTGACCGTCCAAGCTAGGAGAATCAGTCTTTTATGAAGTCCAGGGAACAATATTTTTAGTTTTGTTATCGTCTGCTTTTTTTTTTTATGTTAAGTATGTGAAGTCAAACAATTTCCATTGTAGTTTAATTATGGAATGCTAGTCAGAATATCCATGGTAGATTAGAATGCTTTATCAAGCAGGATTTATGTTTTTTGTGTTTTGGGAAAGTCAATCCTAGTAATTAAATCCTGTCTTTTGTTATTACTGATTAAAAAATGTACTGCTTCTTTTTAGTTTATTAAGAAAATGTTGGTTTTAGATGTTATTTTCACTTAAGAGACTATAATCCAATGTAATTTATGTGTAAATCACACATGATTTGTATGTAAATCACATGTGATTTATATGCACATCACACATGCTTTGTTCAAATCACATGTGTTTTCTGTCTAAATCACATGTGATTTTGAACACAAATTATATTTTTTTAATCAAAATACAAAGTAAACAATGATTCAATGTATTCAAGCAATGTTTGGCAAATATGCCACAAGTATATAAGAGTTCCATAAGAAAACATTAAATAAGAGTTGTTTCATATGTAAACAATAAACAAGAGTTCCATAAGTAAAACATTCTAAAGAATACTTCAATGCATTAATTCAATGTATTAAAAGTGCTCAAGCATCAACTGTTGGTTGTTTTCGCTTTGCCTTTGGGTTCTTAGGACAAGTTGTTTTCGTATGCGTGTTTGTCTTCTCTCCACAATGGTCACAATGTTTCATTTGCTTCTTTTTAACTCCAAGTGCTTTCTCTCTCTCACTCTTTCGCCTTTTATTGCGTTTTGCTTCTGTAATATTTCCTTTGGTTGGTACATTTGTTCGATTGTTAACTGTCTGTTTATCAGGTTTTGTAATAGCAAAATGTTCACTAATCACATCTCCCGTTTTTCCCGAAGGAGGAATTGGCACCTCAGCATTCACTTCTGTCTTCAATGTCTTCAACTTTTCTACAAAAGCACCCATCTTCTCTACATTATTGCTCAACCTAAATAAACAATCATCCACCACAGCATTTGCTTCATTTGTAAGCCTTTCAACTTCTACATTTTTTCCCCATATCTGTTTCTTTTTCTTCTCAAGTCAGGTGGAATTATATCCCTTGTCCACCGCCTCAAAATATATTGATTTGGAATGACTTCAATATCACGATTCTTGAAGACACAAAACACGTGTTGGCATAGGAAACCATATCCAGCAAAATGTCTGCAGGAGCATACAACCGACCCATCTTCTATATTACGAAGTACCTTTTCAAAACAAAATAATAAAAGAATTATATTCTGTGAATGTGATTTACATACAAATCACATGTGATTACAAGACAAATCACATGTGATTCTAAAGGTGTCACATGTGATTACAGTCTAAATCACATGTGATTCTAAAGAGATCACATGTCATTTCAGGAATCACATGTAATTCTTGTAAAGAAACTAACAAATATTTTTAATAAATCACATACCTTATAGTCTATAACTCTTTGTGCTGCTGTTTCGCTTTCATCTGCAATTTCCTTGTTAAGTGTTCTATAAGGCGTTGCATTTCTGTCTCTAACTACGACAATCTCACAACCTACTTCCAATTTTAAATCATGTATTGAACAAGTCCAGCATGCTTCATTTATTTCTGTTTGAACAAGCAAAAATATTGTCCCAGTATAAACTCTTGCTGCATGACGTTCAATTTTTAACATTGTATTACACTTTGGTGCCGACTCTAGTGTTTTGAAGTCCAAATGTTCTTGCCTATAACGTTGCCTTTCCATTGCTGATTCATAGGACATCATGAAGCTAACTAGTGTTGATCATGGGCTTGTGAAACTTTTGAAGAACGAGTTTTCACTCTCAGACCTTGATGTGGTTCTCATCAATCCAAATAATGGAGAGTCTATAAAGTAAGCTGGAATCCACATTTCTCTAAGATTAAACATCGTTGTCATCCATTTGTGTTTTTGCAAACCAAAATCTTCAATCAACTTGGCCCATCTCTCTTCAAATTGCAAGGGTTCAATGAACATATTCCAAATGAGCTTCTTAAAACGCTTCTTGAAATCAGTTTCTTTGTATATTGTCTTACAAATATGTTTTATTGAAAAATAGAGTTTTAGTGGCTTATTTTTCAGTATAAAGCATATGATATATACATAGGAATCACATGTGAATCATATAATTTTAAAGTTGAATCACCTGTGAATCACTTGTGAATATTATGTTAATCACATGTGATTTACAAATGAATCACATGATATTACTTGTAAGTCATAGGTGATTAAGATGTGAATCACATGCGATTCATTTATATTATAGTTGAATCACATGTGATTCACACATAAGTCAATTAAAACAGATTTGTTAATTGAATATTCTTACCTTTGCTGGAATCTTTTGGTCAATATGCCACGTGCAAAGTCTGTGTTTTGAGTGAGTGAAAACGGCTTCAATATCTCTCTTCATTGCTCCATCTTGATCTGTTACCACCATGGTTGGTTCTTTCTTGAAGGCAGTCATAAATGCGTTTAGTAGCCACGTGTATGATTCGGTATCTTCATGTAAAAGCATTCCCGAACCAAATGTGACACACCTTCTGTGTTTATCGACGCCAGTGAATGGTACAAACACCATGTTGTACCTAGGAACATATATACATTAATATACTATGATGCAAATGTAAATCACATGTGATTGATAGTATAATCACATGTGATTGTTTTTTGGAGTAATATATTTACCGGGTCGTTGACCTTTTACCAAAAAAAAATATAATCACACGTGATTGTTGAAATCAATCATATGTGATTTTGTGTTTAAATGGAAATCATATTAAAATATATATATAAAAAAAACTTACTTGTTACACCTGAATGTTGCATCAAAGGATACTATGTCTCCAAACTCTTTGTAGTTGCATTTCGCAACTTCATCAGCCCAAAACATTGCCTCTAACTCACTGTTTTTTACCTTATATTGAAATGTAAAGTCCGACACATAATCCTTTCTATTTTCCATTTTGTTTATAAGCATTTGTGCGTCACTCTCCTCTATGAAAGCATTAATATCCCTTTGATGATTCTTAAAATCATCAGATGTCCCATGAACATACTCATATCCACCTTTCATACTGGTTAACAAGTTATGAGCCTGTGTTGCACCAATCTTGTTTGTTGCTGCTTTTACAATAACATTTTGTGTGCTTGAGTCATTTTTCTTTATTTTTTTGTAAAATGTCTGTGCTCTTTTGGTATTAGCACATGGTTGTGTTTATCAATAAACTGAACTAACTTGTATTTTTCAGAAACTGTATGCAATTCTAACCTTATACGAGCTTTACAACCTGTTACATGAATAGTTGTATTTCTTTTTTGTTTGTCACTGTTTTGAGGATCCAAAGTGTCAATATTAATACCTCTTGGAAGACCTTCTTTGTTACACATGATGTATTTATGTTGTACCTTACCAAATTTTGTTAATCGTTGCCCTGACTTTTTTTATTTGAAAACCTCCTGCTTCTGCGTAAGTACTATACATCTCTATAGCTTCCTCTAAAGTATCATAGAATCTTCCCTCAACATGTATAGGAATGCCTTCATCTACATGAGGCACCCAATGTATCGATTCACCCGGTGTCTCAGAATGCTCATATAAAGTTGGTCTGGGAGATATCATAGAATCTGCATATTAAAAACAGATCACTCGTGATTCGTGGGAAAAACACATGTGATTCTTTAATAAATCACATGTGATTTAACTTTATAACAGATTCAAACAAAAAAACAGCATAGTCACAGAATTACATGTGATTTAAGTTAACTAATAATCTGAATCACATGTAATTCATACTAAAAAGATTCAAACAATAAAACAACATAATCACAGAATTACATGTGATTTAAGATAACTAATAATCTGAATCACATGTAATTCAGATTAAAAAGATTGTGAGTCACAGTTTAATAACATTTTGTGAATCACATGTGATTTAAAACGAAATCACATGTGATTTACAAATTATTCAAATCTTTTTTACTCCTTTCTATGTTTTAAAATAACCTAGTTCAAATCACATGTGATTTAACATTCCAAAAGATCAAAACACTAAAACAGATGACAAAGAAACTGTATAATATACCAAAAGATCAAATCACATGTGATTACCTTCAATTTTCTTTTCAACATCAACTTCATCTACAACATCTACTAAAACATCTACAACATCAACTTCTGGTAAAACTTCTTCTAGATCTTGTAAATCATCTACAACATCTCCTGTGTCTGCAACATCTACTGTAACTTCGATCAGCTTATTCTCATCTATAACATCAATTAAATTCCGATTTTCATCCATTTTTAGACGACGACGGTGATTTTTCCGGTGATTTTTAAGGTGATTGTGATAAAAGAGAATGTAGATCTGATAATAACGGCGGTTTTTATGGTGTGAATGACGGTGATTGAGTGAAACGACGACGGCGGTGTGTGATTTTCCGGCGATATTAACTTTTCCAGCATTTGTTTAATTTTTTCGGCGATGTTAATAAGTAGGTGCCGATGTGTGTGTTATTATGAGAGAGAAAGTAGGGTTTTAAATGAGATGATGGAAGATATTTTTTCCTTTTATTGGTTAGAGGTGGAATTACTTATTTGCCCTTGTTTTGTATTTTTTGATTTGATTTCATCCGTAGGATTAAAAGAGGATGGATGGTTGGGATTGCTTGGTTTGTTTTTTAGAAAATGGTGGATTGTCATGGATCTCACCTCCTACTAGTATAGTTTATATTTAATATCTTCTCTATAAGTTGAGTGTGCATATAAATACGATACATTTGTTTAATGCACAGTTTAGTATGTCACAATCAAAAAATTAAGTGTGAAAATCATTTCCCTCTCTATGAATCTTATAGATAAACTAATAATGGACCATAATCAAAGTGGTCTAGTGGTTGGCACTTTGACGTTTTCATAAGAGATATTATTTTCAAACCTTACCAAGTGCACATCTTGTGATGGCCAAAGAAGGGATTGGAGACGGTTATAAAGATTTCCTGAGTAGACCGTGCATGTATATCTAAGTTAAAATTTTGTTCTCTTGAGTAGTAACCTGAACAAAGAAAAATCTAATACGTTTATCCGTTTATATACTAACAAATATATGATAAATGCTATGGTGCTGTAATTTTCATTTCCTAAATGATGTATTAGGCCAACCAGGTCAAAAGGATGCATACATGATCATGGTTATATGAAGTTAAAACATATACTAGTTTCATCAAAATATATTGTATCTATCTTATCCCAAAATATACAAGAATACAATAAAATAGACTTATAATGACAGAGGTTTGGTGACACAAAAAAATGTTACTAAATCTAACTTTTTTGATGATATTTTAAAAAAACTGTGGGTAAATACTTAAAATTTTGAGATTTAATGACACTTTTTATGTACAAAATGTGTCTTATAAGTAAAAAAATGTTTTCTCACACTTTTTTTGTCACTATAACTATATTTTTACCTCTTGTACTTCTACCTACACTTTTTAAGTGTAAGAAAGCAAATAAAAATTTATTAACACTTATTTTATAATTTAACACTTTTTTACTTTTGGTGACGTTTTTTCAAGTGTCAATAAAAGACAATACTTTTGTAGTAACAGTACGTCTACTGAAAACCAATATAAAAATCGTTGGATCTATTCTAGAGTAGTAGTAAACTTTATATCTTAGATGATAGAAACACATGTATTTATTTATTCATTAACATTTTTAAAGATAAACCAATAGAGTCCTGAGTTCATGATATATATTTTCATTTTTTAAATGAGTTTACAATGTATTGTCACGTTAAATAATTAAGTGATAGTACAAGTGTTAATATTATTCTTGTTTCTTAAACAAAGGTATAATTGAACTTATTGCATTGGTAGAAGTTAGAACTAAAGACTAAATAAAATTTTAAAGAAAGACATAAATGAACTTATTGCATTGGTGCAACTAAAACAATCTCATGCAACCATTATTTAAAAATAGCCGGTTATCATCACGTTGCAACAATGGGTATCCGTATAACCAAAAAATTTGACGAGCAGGTATTATTTAACAACGCATTTTTCATCACAATAATTTTATCAATATTGTTACTAAAAAGGGTACATTTTTTTTTATCAAAGCAATAACAGAAAATCTGTTGATTGTTACAAATATACCATGCTATGTGACCACCATATGAAGGTAACATCATTCGTAATTGATACAATGCAATTGGTTGTTGTAGAACGATTTCGGGTTACCACATCGACTCCAACATGATCATTTCTTACAAATTTATCAGTATATGTATTCATCATCACCAAATGTTTTAATCACTTCTAAATGATTATTTTTGTACTTATAGATTTCAAGCTATAATTTAGTAATTATTGAGTTTACAAATTGAACCCGAAATTTAATTATGATTGTAAAACATCAATCTTTTATTAATTGTAGTAAATAATAATAATGTAGCCATTTAATTTTTTTAACCTTTATTCTTTTTAGTCTATATTACATAAGTTCTCATTGTTACTATATACATAAGTGATATTTTCAACAACATTCGTTTGGTTTCTTTTTATTTGCTCATCAGTAGGGGTCATATGTGGTGTAATTGGATAGAATGGCTAAAAAATCCCCTGCTTCTTTCGAGTTCCTGATGTGCGTTGCTGGGAATTTCGAGCTTCGCGAGTTTGTCTGATTTTTTGTGTCGTTGTCTTTTTGTTTTCTTTTCCCCGGGGCTTGTTTGGATCAACATAAAAAAACACTTCGGAGTGAAAACCCGTGACTCGCCCTCCTTGTGCGGGAATTTTTCTCTTGTCTTGATTTTACTGTAATTGGCAAGAGTTTTTTCATCTCTTTTATAGTCCTCGTAGTTAAAATTTCGGGTATATTCTAGTTTTTGTAGCTTATGTTTCTTTCTAGTCTGTATATGTACTTTTGCTCCTAGTTTCTTAATAGTAGTTTTTTATTTATATATATTTCAGCTGTTAAAAAAAACTATATACATATCTTTATTAGTATTATTGTGAAACTCCATGTGTGGCTTAAGTTATTTGTATTACTTTTTCCGTTTTAAAATTATTGTCAGAAAACAAAAAAAATAAAATAAAAAAATAAAAAAAAATAAAAAAGTGAAACCATTATAATTTTCAACAACACAAATAGTATATTCTTTTATTAAATTGTCTTTTTATTATTTTAAAATAAATGGACAATTATTTTAACACAAAAGAAATATGAATTATAATTTTGAGACGGATGAAATACTAATATTAAAGTTTGTATTTCTTAAAATTTAGTATAAATTCATACACTCTTTATATATGAGAAATTTTACTTAATCAGAAATGAAATTAATAAAGGTAACCTAATAGCTATGTTTAAAGTATTCAGACACGTATTAATTGTTTATACATTCAGTAATAGCGGTCCACCCCTAAACTTAACTCTCTCAACCAACTCTATATACAACAAGTTATGCACTTTTTTTTTAAACGTAGCCCTTAGTGCTATATATAGAAAAAACCCAATCTAAAACACAAGTAACAAAAACCCAAAGACGTAGTTTAGTAGTGAAGCTTTAGATGTCTTGCTTTTAAATGCGTATATCTTGGGTTGGTATCGGATGAAAGGGTTTCGCTAAAACATGATCACACTCCCTAAGCAAGGCCGAGAAAACCGGTAAATGAGCCTAAACATTATTTCTGATGAAGCGAAACATGTGATCCGATCTCTTGCAAAACAAGTAAACAAAAACCAAGAGAAATTGATGCCAAAATTGACTGGAGCCGTAGTTACCGCTGGTACACCACTTCTTAAAGAGTGGTATCAGATTAGTAGAACATAGAAACTTATCCAATAATTAATGAAATGCTTAAATAATACTGTACAGTACTCCGTAATTATTAATTAATTAAGTTAATAACTAAATAGTAACGGTCCCATGTGATGGGCCCTGATTAGCCCCAATTAGTTATGTGGGATCCCCTCATGAAACTGTCTGCCAGGTGGTAAACATTGGCCCCACAATCCGCATTTTTAAGCTAATCACATAGTGACAAGAAAACATATAAAATATTTTTATTCTTTTCGTCTGATATTAAAATATTTAATTATTTTTTAGCGTCAAACTGTCATAGAACATATATATCTTTTTGCATTCTGTAAGCGATTCTATGTTTAGTAAATATAATTACTCCATCAGATGTTTTAAATGAGCTGACATACGATATATTTGATTGCAAGTGTCAAATGTATTAAGAGTATGCATAATGCAAGTATTTTTCTTTCCTTGCTATGTTGACTTTTAAAGTACACTATCAGTTGATTTAACTCGTTTAAGTATATGAATTTACGATTTTATGACTATTTAAAGTAGTAGATATCACGATTAAGTAAACATGTATCGTATTCACATGTTCGTTGATATTAATAATTTTCTAAATTTATGATTTCTACCAAAATTATCAGTGTTTTATATGGAAATTAAGTTATTTAAAGAAATATTTGTTTTCATTAAACACTTCTAAACTTGTGTCACTATGGCACAAGTTAGAAAAACCCTTCATCTATGAGAAATTCTAACTTGTGCCATGGTGGTAAAGGTTAAGAGACATTAAATGAACTCACATTACCATGTTCTCATGTTCGTTGATATTAATAATTTTCTAAATTTATGATTTCTACCAAAATTATCAGTGTTTTATATGGAAATTAAGTTATTTAAAGAAATATTTGTCTTCATTAAACACTTTTAAGCTTGTGCCACAATGGCACAAGTTAGAAAAACCCTTCATCTAAATTGTGTAAAGGTTGTGTTGTATTTCGTCGGTAAAAAGTTGATTAGTTATAATTATATATTTTGAGGCGTTTGAAATACTAGCTTACTTAGCTTAGCTTGCTTACGGTTATGTGGTTAAACTAATTCTGAAAACTTGCGAGTTTATCTTCTACGTCTTATTATCTTATTGGCTTTTCAATTTAAGCTTGTAAAGTCAAATAAATCATAAGAGCACAAGGTGCAACGTTTCATTTGATCTCATCGTTCTAGCGTGGAGGCTTGTTGCAGCTCGTCGAGCTTGTTGCCGCATCGTTCCCCCTCGTTGCAGCTCGCCAAAAACATGTTACTCGTCTGCACGACGAGGCTTGCTCCTCCCCTTTTTGTCAGTGTTGTCAGCCATAAACGTTATATAACGTTTATTTTTTAAACGGTTAACTTTTTTCTTTTTTTTTTTTTTTTTTTTTTTTTTTTTTTTTTAAAAAAAAACCATCTTTACACCTATACATACTACACATATTTTACACATTTCAATAAAATATACGCAACTTTTATTTCAAAACACTTAAACATATAACAGCAAAAACCATGAGCGCATCATCTTATTCCGATGTTAGTGACTTTGAAGAGTTAGAGGAGTTAGAGTTGATTCTCCAAGAGTTTGAAAACGAGCAAGCGTTGCAAAATCAAGAAGCCGGTCATTCACGCCGGCGTAGATACATCCTTCGTGAACGTGCAGCTGCTGAAGCACATCTAAGGGCCGACTATTTTGCTGAGAATCCAAAATATACGGAGGAGTATTTTCGGCGTCGTTATCGTATGAGCCGTAAACTATTTTTAGAAATAGTCCAAGGTATTGAAACTCATCATCCTCTTCCTGCGCATTTTGATTTCTTTAGACAACGACCCAGTGATGCGGGTCTAATGAGTTTTAGTGTGATTATGAAATGCACATGTGCCCTACGCCAATTGGCTTATGGGATATCACCGGATGCATTAGGCGAGTATTTACAAATAGGTGAACATTGTGCACCCGATTGCCTAGATTTTTTTTACTATGTGCATAATCCAGTTGTTTGGTAGGGAGTTTTTAAGAACTACAGACGAGAATGACATTTGCAACTTATACCACGCACATAACGAGGTTCATAAAATACCAGAATGTTGGGAAGCATCGATTGTATGCACTTGGAATGGAAGAATTGTCCTAAATAATGACAAGGCCAATTTCATAGAGGTGATAAAAAGTATCCAACTATAATGCTTGAAGTCGTTGCGTCATAAGACTTGTGAATTTGGCATGCATTTTTTGGTGTCGCAGGTGCGAATAACGATCTTACCATTTTGAATCATTCTCTGTTATTTGACAACATGCTTGATGACATTGGTCCTGAGGTTCTGTTTGAAGTATACGGACGTAGATTTAAGCATGGGTATTATCTAGCTGACGGAATTTACACAGAGTGGGCATCTTTTATTTACGGTTGCAAGTAACCAAAAAAATGCCGCATAAAAAGCGAAACAAGAAAGTGCACGAAAAGATATCGAAAGAGCTTTTGGTGTCCTCCAAGGACGTTGGCATATTATTGCCTAACCGGCGCGTGCATTTACTGTGGGCAAGTTACGGAGAATCATGTACTCGTGCATCATAATGCATAAAATGATTTTGAAAGATAAAAAATTTGCGATATTCGAAGCTGCCGAAATGTATATTCCTCCGACCCCAAATATGCAACAGACATGAATTGAACGTTGCAAAGTGCAAAGAAGGAAATCCAAAGAACTACACGATAAAAGCACACACGCAAAGCTTCAACGATGTCTCATCGAGCATGTTTGACAACGACATTAATAGGAACAATTCCAGCAACAGAATGCGAATAATTAGTTTCGTTATAAATTGATGTGTTTTTTCTTCGTATCGTAATTTTTTCATTACGTTTTTTTAGTTGTGTGTAATATTTATTGTGTTGTATTTTTATTTTAATTATTAATGAAATGAATTTAGTTTATTAAAATAAAATGAATAAAGAAAATAAAGTTGTAAGTGGTAAGCCCCAAATGATTAAGTTGAGGTTAGTTGTTGGTTTGGGTTGGGTTGGGTTGGGTTGGGGGGGGGGGGGGGGGGAAGTTAGTTGTGAAGAGGATGTAAGATGATGTGACACAAGTAGACCCCAAACGACAAGCCAAGTCTTGTTGTTGCACCTTGTGCTCTAAGGTGAAGACTATTCTTGAAGGAGTTGGAGGGACTCTTACGTGGACTATATGGAGTTTCAGAAATAGATTGATTTTTTCTAACTCTCCTCCTAAAAAAGCGGTGCTATGGGACTCCATAGTTTCCCAATCATATTTGTGGATTTCCTCTAGAAATCCAAAGTTTAGAATTTATTGGGTAAATTGGTTGTGTAATCCTATTGTATCTATATCTCTCTTATAATTATTTTGTCTAGCATTTGTTAGCTTTTAATTAAATCAGGCCGTTCAAAAAAAAAAAAGACATAAAGAAAGAAAGAAAGAAAAAAGAAAAAAGAAAAAAAAATGTAAGCAGATTATGGAAAAAGAAAAAATAATGTGGCTTCTCAAATGAACTAATAATTTAACTAACTCATTTTAAAGAGGCACATTGGATATCCATTACGTTATTATCCAATATATATAAACGGTAGGCGCTACAAGCCAAAAATAATGAACAGTCGATCATTACAGAAAATGAACGGGCTAAATTGTGGCCTTGAATTGCTGTTGGTACTTGATAGTACTATAATGGAGTAGATAATGGAGCATGTGTACACTTGGTATTGGATACAAAGGAGGACAACAACTGTAGTTGTCACTGT
Organism: Artemisia argyi; assembly: GCA_030686995.1. Taxonomy (NCBI): domain Eukaryota; kingdom Viridiplantae; phylum Streptophyta; class Magnoliopsida; order Asterales; family Asteraceae; genus Artemisia; species Artemisia argyi. The sequence goes on from CM060705.1 coordinate 138,677,983, forward strand.
GTGACTCCGTAATATGGGTGTAATTACCCCGTTTTTTTCCTACCCAGTTTTACTCTACACATACTTGCCCACAGATTTACCTAACCTTATCATACTTATGCTTCATAAACACACACACATACCCACCTCTCTATCTCTGTCGCTCTCTCTAGAAATTTCCATAACACCATTCTCAAACCAAGGAGCCAGATCCTCACCATTAACAAACTAAAATAGCAAAATCAAAATCATCAAAAATCACAACTATAAAAGAGGGGGAAAAACGCGAATGATGACGGTTGTTATGCGTTTCATTTATGTATTTTAAAATCAAGGTATTAGAACATAGCCTTTTTTTTTATTATATGTTTGATTTTAGTTTCTGTTGGGTTTTATGCGTTTCATTTAGGTTTTTGGATTATTTGTGTTCTATATATTTATATTGTGTGCTTATTACTTTTAGGTAAAAAACATGGATATAAGATAATCATAAATTCGGATAGAGGCTTCAAGATTGCAAGATGTGAAGGGATTGTTGGTTTTCTGAAAGGTGAAGGTAATTTAATTCTTATGAATCTACTTTAATTATTATAATTATTCCTATAAATAATCCATCATAAAAGATGTCTTAAACACTGCAGTATTTGACTTTCTTTTACATAATTAAACGAAGTTCGAGAAATCTTTATGTGTTTCTTTGTTTATTTGGATAGAAAACTATAACAATGATGTGTCTACTCTATTGATGTATGTTAAAATATAGGCTTTTTTCAAGAATGGTATATTGGTATGAAAAGGTCAGGAAAACAAATGCAAAGATTAGTTATTGATAGGCCAAACTGGAGCCCATAAAACAAATCTCAATAACTAAGTCATAATTGTTCTCATATGATACTTATGCTTCGTTTATTGTTAAATGGTGCAGATGTACATTAAAGATATGAATACAAAAGATAAACATTCATGAAGATGATCATAATAATTGGTAAAGTATGACAACATAGTAGAGAAGTTAGGTTTAATGTGTTTTGTTTGATGTTGCGCTATTGAAGGATACAAAATAGTTTTGCGTGCGTCAAATATTTAGAAGCAGATATATAGGTTGGATATAGATTATAAGGTATTAAGATGATAGGCAATTTTGAGTATTTGGATATGAGTAAACATCATAGGCTTATAAATTTATTTTGCCTCTGTGATTCTAGGTTCGGAAAGGTGGGTGATGGTATTTGGATACTGGGCAACTGTTGGTTTAGAGGTGGCGGAGTCGGCGGCGGTGGTGTGGCACGGACTCCGCCAGGCTCAAGAAAGACGTTATACACTCTAATGAACCAGTTAATTGTCTCTTATGTCATGGTTTTACCTTTTTTTAGTGTTATAAAGATTCATTATATTTTTTTGATTGGGTATATTTTATGTTTTTACAGGAAATGAGTGACCATTTAAGATTATTAGAGGTTTATAAAGGTAAATCAACTTGAAATTTTACCTTTGCTTCTTAAGGTTCAACCCTTTGTTTTTAAGGATGATGATGTTATGAAATTTCCTTTTAACTGCCGAGAATGTGGATGAATTGGTTATAAAATTAGTGGTATCTTTATATTTGTGTATTGGGATGTTTATTTAGGATTATGTAGGAATATAGAATGATTTTATATGTGATAAGGTAAGAAGTTTATTATAAAAGTTGATCTGATGTCATGTTTGTTGATGTATGTAGGATTATAGTGAAGAGTCGGTAACGACCAATTTACCTTAAGGGATGACCATTCTTCCAAGGTATGTTTCCGTTTAGTGACATTGACTGTTAAATTTTTTTTGTACCCTTCTATTAGTTTTGGGTTCTTATGGTGCTGCTTTTGATTTAATTAGGTTAGGAAACCTTAAACGATTACGAAACAAAGGGTAGTGTTTGGGATTGAAAATTGTTACTTAGTGTTTGGGATTGAAAATTATTACTTAGTAACACCAACAATACTGTTTTGTGATTGAAAATTGTTAATTAGGTTAGTAACACCATCAATCCACTCTGGCGAGAAATGGTATACAGGAGGTAGTGTCTGAGATTGAAAATTGTTACTTAGTGATATAATGTAAAATGACCAAATATTGGTAAGTTGTTACATGTGACACCAAGTCGACCTTTTATTATTGAAATTGAGGTTGAATAAAGTTGCCACTTAATGGATGGGAGGCTATGAAATAATGTGGCTATGCTATTTTGCAGCATTTACTGATTACACTTTGTGATAGAGTGCACATGCGCTAAGTTGGAGCTCCGGGGTGTGGACCAGACAAGCATGTCTCGAGAGATAGTTACTGAACTTGGCTTCAGGTAATTTCAAAATGTTCAATTCTCCTCATGTAATGTTATACGGTGTCAATAAATGTTACAATTTTCAAATGATTTTGACTTTAGTGTATATATGGATATAGATATGAGATTTTTTGGTTTTAATGTTGGTTTTGTGATTAAGTTTTGAACTTTGTTTGTGCAAACGTTTGAATCATCTGTAAGCTTTGGCGATAGAAGATGGAATAGAAGAGTCACAACTACTTCCCAACAACCATCCGACCTAAGAACCGAGGTTAGGTTAATGGGTGATCTTGGATTTAACCATTATTATCGTTTTAAATAGTTTGCATACAGTAGAAAATGAAATTTTACCGAACTTTGAAAAATAGCAAAATAATGTATGAACATCAGTTTGTGTCTAAAACTTCTGGTCCTAAATGCGTACAATATATAAGCCAAAAAAAGGAGATGCATTTTATGAATTCATTCATTTCTGATAAAAGCATTACACATTTGGATTCGAGTTCACCATTGTCCCCCCCCCCCCCCCTCTGATAATCAGGACCAGAAGTTTGGACACATAGTTATATACGATTACTACTTATGATAAGGTACTTTCATGATTTTGGACATTTTACAACTATTTGCATCGACAAGGCGTGTTATTTCATGCTAATACTAGAGAATTGATGCAGGCGATATCGTCATATCGGTTACGTGTGTTACGGGTGGTGGTGCATTAAACATTGTTACACCATATATCAAACAAGGCGAACACTCAGGAGTCTTACCGCCGCTGCGCAGCGTCTTTAGCAAGCTTATAGACTTAAGCCTAAAAGTCTGACCTTTCAACATAGAGCATGTACCATCTTGCAGGATGACCTGTGATCATCATGTTTGGTATATAAAATCGGCAGCCCGCAATGTTATTGAAGGTGAATGATTATTTTTTAGTCGTGTATCATGTTCATTTTTGGCAGCGAGTATGCACTTTTTAACCTGATTGTAAAGTGTCTGTGTAATCAATTGCACTTTCAACTGTTTGTGGTAACTTAATTCAATTTTAGTTCATTTATGTTTTTTTATATAATTTGTATAAGTTGTTGTTCTATAGAAACAAATTGCCGAAGCGAAGGAGCCATTATGAAGAAAACTAAAAAGGAGAGCGATCCAACCAAGCCAAAAAAATCACCAAATGCTTTCTTTCTATTCAAATAAGAATATAGTTTTAATAGTTGAACAGCAGTTGCTGGAGATGGCAGGAAAGAGTTGCTTGGAAACATGCATTTTGGTTCAAAGATTTAATACAGGTTTGCTTTTACTGAAATTTTTAACTTTACATCTGATTTACTTTATGGAAACAAATTTATTGCAGTGTTGTATTATTTAGAAAGGGCGGTCAGGTTCACAGGTGGGTTGACCCGAATTATATTGTGTCCAAGTTTTTTCAAGTTTTTGCGAATGAGTGTGGATTATTACAAAATGTATATCTTTTTAGTCATGATACAATTTATGAAATTTTGTTAGGAGGTTTTATCGAATCGTACCACAGTTTGTGTGACTATTAAACGTTTTACCCATTTTCCTTTATTTCTTTCAACCATCATTTTGACCCTGCAACCTTACAACCAAAACTGTTGACCATGAACATAGGGGATGCGAAAGGGGTTATCTTTGATGCCTTTTTGTGTTTTGAGAAATGGAGAACTCAAAATTCACACAGTTTGTGAGTATAAGCAACTGACACATTTGTAAGAAGTTTTGTAACAGTCACCTCTTTCGTTACTGAGGTCGGGTACTTTCTGAAAAAATAATTGCGCCATCTTGCTGTCAAATTATACACGCTACTTTACACTTGGATATATGGCATAAGATTTAATTTATGTTAGTGAAATGGTTTATGATGTCTTATACATTTTTTTTAGCTCAGCAAAGTTTTGACCCATTATCTCAGTTTTCTAACCCAGACCATGGTTAATCATTTCTCCAAAAATATAAGTTTTTTTTTATCACGCTCATTGCTATTTTAAAACACACCATTCTTTCGCTTAATTTTCATTATTGTGTATGTAATTTAACCTTTTTAGTCATCAGGTACCAATGCTCAAGGTGTACCTCAAATTTCAAGTGGAATAACCGTTCTCAATCTTGGCCAATCACGTGTTGTAAATACAAGCCTTGCACCAGCAGTAACTACTTTTGTTCCAAGACTGGAAAGAAAAGCGAATTCTGGCCAGTAGAGGGAGCGTTGGCTACTGCTTAACCAATGTGTACTAAATGGAACTCAATATCACGTTCTACAGATTGTCGTTTTGACAAATTTTTACAACCAATACCTACCGAATACTGAAGTTGAGGACAGAAAATACACACATATTAAATGGCTATTTAGCAAAAAAAGGAATATACAATAATGTTTAGTATCTGTTTTTTGTCTTTGTTTTTGTAATTTCATTCTCTTTCGGCATCTTTCCTTATCACCTTAAAAAGTAAACAACTAAGAAAGTTTGTGTCAATGTAATCTTCAACCTTGCCATAGATTGTCATATACTCATATGTCATTACAAATTCTCATGCTGCATACGTGTGTTTGTGATGGAATCCGAATGTAAAGTTTATGAGAACATAATAGGTAGTTTGAGGAAATGGTAACAAAAGATGGGCAGCTACGGGTTGGTTCTAACAGATGCTATATACTAACAATATTAAAAACACACATATGCTAACAATTACACCAAAACAAACGGTAACACGATCATTCTATACATGAACACATCGCCCCCGCAGCAACGCGCGGGCTACCCAGCTCGTTATATTTAAAGCAGACATTGTATTTAGTTGATGATAAAGTTAAACATATTTTATGTGGAGAAAAGTTCAAAATACATCCCTGAGGTATGTCAAATGATACGTTTACATCCTTTTTCTTTTTTTGTCTCAAATATCATCCCTCCGTTAGTAACTTTGGAACAAATACATCCCTAGGGACTAACGATGCAAAATTTTGCCCGTTAAGTACCCCACGTGTTAGTCACGTGAGGGGTATTTTTGTCTTTTTACACAATAATAAGAGATAAATTACAACTCGTCCTTGTGATAAGGTTAAGCAAACCGACACCCTATTTATCACTTCCATTCACAAACCCTAACACCCTCCCTCTCTTTCTCTGCTACTGCTGCCCGCCGGCCATCCACAAACACCCACCACCGCCGACATTTCAACTACACCACCACCTCCATAACACTCCACTCCATTTCCTCTTCACTCTAGTATAACTCACGCGCTCAAAAACAACCTTCCCCACCATTTCGTGTACGCTACTGCTGTCAAAACTCACCACCAACACCACCCTTGACCTCCAAACTAGTAGATCTATTGAAGAACGGTAAGGAAAATGCATTTGATGCGTGAGTTGACTCGGTCACGAGTCAAGTCGTGACTCAACTAGTGTTTTTAAAAATAAAAAGAAAATAAAGAAAAGGGGCGGCGGGGTGTGTTTTACCGGTGGTAGGAAGGTTGACGGTGGTGGTGGTGACACTCGGTGGTGGCGGTGTCGGCTGTGGTGGCGCGTGGTGGCACGTAGGGAGTGATTGGGGGAGCGGGGTTTGTACGGTGGTGTCGGGGGAAACCCGATCTACAAGATGGTGTAAAGAAAAGGGGTGGCCGGAAAATATTCCGGCGAGGTGGTCGCCGGATTCTGCTGGTGCACGGCGAGGGAGGCGGCCGGCCGAAAAATACAAGGGAGAGAGAAAGAGTGAGGTGTGTGTTTTTATTATTAGTTGAAATGAGAAGAGACAAAAAGAAATAAGGTGGGGGTGGTGTGTAAAAAGACAAAAATACCCCTCACGTGACTAACACGTGGGGTACTTAACGGGCAAAATTTTGCATCGTTAGTCCCTAGGGATGTATTTGTTCCAAAGTTACTAACGGAGGGATGATATTTGAGACGAAAAAAGAAAAAGGATGTAAACGTATCATTTGACATACCTCAGGGATGTATTTTGGACTTTTCTCTTTTATGTGTTTACTATTCACGCAATAATTGTTTGCCTAGAGAGTTACTATTAAATTATTTATACGAAAATTATTTGAATAAACCAATCTGCCCCAGGCACGTGATGAGTTATTTGCACATTCTTTTTTATTTATGTACTTATTTATTTAAACCCACTATCTCACTCAATTATAGATCGATAATTATATGTTGCATGAGAAATTAGTTGATCATTTTGCTAAAATTATTAACTATATTGCGAAGATCAAGCTTTCAGGTGCTTGAATCATAATCGAATATGCTATAATACTCAAGTTTAAGTTTTATTGTTGATACATGTTCTTGCTTTTTTTAACGGCAGTATATATGTTGTTGTACTAGAATGATACCCGAGCTATGTATCAAAGAGGGATACAGGGAGATGCCGCTTGTGTCGGTGGCACAGGATGATACTTTGTCTACGGTGAAAGGATAGGTTGAGGGAGAGCGACATAAATTTTTAGGTTTGGCTTTGATTCGTTGATTTAGTCTCATATCGATTACTACTTGAATGCTATAGTGTTCAAAATACGATAAACTGTCATCCTAAGTGTGAACAACTTCACAAGTCTTGAAAAATAGCATAAAATCTAATAACTTCAAGTCTTAACAAAGTTTTCAAGTCTAGCAACTTTTGAAGTTTGTAACATGAATTAACTCGTTTATACACCCAAGTGAGATAAAGTTTTCACCTTTACACCTTTAGAATCTTAGTATAACAATACCAATTACCAAATACTGAGTTATAGAAGTCATATAGTTGACTTTGTAGGGTAAATTTATACGGTATAAAATGTGCCCCGTTGACATATTGGAGGGCATATATTCCTTATAGCCATCAGCATATCAAAAGATAGAACATGGCACGATGTTTGTCCATATGATGCATGAGGGTGACATGTGATATTGTGGCTCAATAATAGCTGCATACAAAATATGAGTATCCCCCACTCATATAGTACCAACTTTTGTATTACCCTAGTGCCTGGGCCCTCTCTTTTATTATGGGCCTTTTCATTCGGTATTGGTCTTCTCATGAATCCTCTAGAAGAAAAGGATTGAGATATCGAGTTTAACATGACTACTAGTCGTCTTGTTTCAAATAAAAACTTAATGGGTCATCTTGTAAGTGAGACAACATGATTAGTTATATTGAACTTAACATTAGAAAATCTCTATCCGGAAAACAGAAACGATGTATGATGATGAAACTTAACGCGCAATATATATTTATAGCTTATATGTTAACAACAAACATATAGAAACGTTATATTGTATAGGCTTGTCTCATTATTTAGAGTGAGGTTTGAACTTTCAACTCGTTGGCTGAGAGATGACGCCTAAAATACTAATCGATGTTGTTTATGAGATTTTTTTTTACCTGATCTTATTATCAAAGGGAGCATTTAGAATTTCGGGTGTAGGCCCGTTTTAAGGTTGGATATCTAATTATCACGATTTGGTTGTATAATCTAATTTAGTGTGTACAGAAAGAAATTGTCTATAATTTCTACTTAGATTGCAAATAACCATTTCTTGTGAAAATTGCAACAGGCCTAATACGGATTTTCGAATATGAAAAATCACTTACATTGCGTGTAGTCTTCACTATTAGAATAAGTGTCACCTATTGCCACTTCAGCAACATAACATCCCTCTTTCCTCTCACTCACTCATCACTTAACCCTGTAGTTACCGCTTAACATATATCCATACCCTAATAGACATAACACAAAAGACAAAGTCACAACCACACACCCACACACAAAATTGTCTCACACTCTCACAGTGATGAGGCCGGTCACCATTGATGTTGAAAAGCGAAGGTCTAACGTATGAGAGAGAAGTGTAACGAAGGTCACACATGGTTGAGCACTAACCTTGTCACCTTTTTCTTATAAGCTCTAAGATACTACCTTTTTTTTTTTTTTCTTTTTTTTTTTTAATGTTACTCTGGTAAAATATATTAATCACCATAAGTTAAGTACAAAATGAAATGTGCCAGAGTATCACATTAACCTCAAACCAAAGCTTGATAAACAACTAAAAAGTGTTTATAACAAGCCATAAACACAACAAATACTAGCTACCTACTACATAACCAATAACAAAAGATAATATGTAGTCGAAATCCATGAGAGCTCCTCTTGAAACCAATATGAACCATTCCAAGACACTACAAAGCCCCCCAACCGTAAGAAACAAGGGAGCACACAATAACCAAGTGATACTGCCTTTTTAAAAAAACCTTCACAAGAAAAACTCAATAGGAAAAATTTTGGTTAAAGGAAAAAATAGTACAACTTTCAAATGGAGCTCCCAAAAGCAGATAATATTCATAACAATCCATTAGGCCGCTAGCAACTTGTAATGATCACCGATCCTCGTAGTTTCCATGTGTTAACAATCCTTCTAATCCGTAGCGAGTTCTTCGTAAACGAAAAGATAGGATCTTCAATCGAACACAGGTAACAATATCATCAAAAGCCTGCGTATATAACTTTAAGCTCCAAGATACTTTCACTCTCATCCCATTGATCGACCTTTTTGATTATTTCTTCTTTTAATTTATCAAAACATACTAACGTTATTTTCAATAGGTCGTTTTACATACTCCTTAACTGATTATCTAATGTCGTTGGTTATATTTAACATCACATAATAAGTGACATATGAAAATTTTTGAAAGCACATACAAACGAATTGGAAAAGTGCAACGTTTAGTAGTCTTTTAACACACGTATCTACATCACATGCCCTTTTCATACTTTCTTTATCAAATACAATAATGAATTACTCGTATAACTTATTAAAGTTAACATGAGGTGATACGAGGGTTATCGAATACATTCTATGTCGACTACTCACTTCCATGAAGAGGCACATAAAAATAGGTATGGGGATTATACACAGAAATAATTGTTATATGCTTAACAATGATTACAAACAAGAATGACAAAATCGAGGTGTTATGGTAGTTACGTTCATAAGGTTCACCGAACTTGTTCAATCCATATAATTCTTCATTGACCAATACTTCCAACTTTGTTTAAGGTCTAATAAAATATGTATGGAGTTATTGTCGGAAAATATCTGTAGTTTGAACTACTTACATACATTTTGCATCAAAACTAATAATTTATCCGATCGATTACCAAAGAGCTTGTGTCTTAATAGTACCCTTTGTTGTTTGAGAAGCTCTCAATCAAATGGCATGGTTGCTGGTTCAAGTTCTACTTAAGCCATGTGAGATAGTTGTAGTGTATAATTTGTTAGATAGTTGTCGTTCTAAAAAAAATTTGATCCATTAGGGTTAAATTCGTTTCTCAAATAGGATTTGTTGGGGGTAATATATAAATATTTACAAGGCATGTTCATGCACAAGAACACAAGAGTGAGAATTAAGAAAAACGAGTTAAGAATGAATCAATGAGTGTATAATTGGACATGGAGAGACATCCACTCTTTCTTTTCCTAGGTGCAATGTATCCATCGTTTCTATACCTAATCTTATTCCCATAAATGCTTTCTTATTTAATACTAGTTACAGTATATAGTTTTAAAATGAGAAGTGATTTGCACACTCTCAAAAGTGATTGACACACTCAAATTTTGAGTGTGTTGACATTTATACCCTCATATTATTTGGACTTATTCATATCCTGTAAGGGTATAAATGTCAATACACTCACATTTTGAGTGTGCCAATCAAATTTGGGAGTGTGCAAATCACCTCCCTTTTAAAATATGTTATTTTTCTTTTGAGTAAAGGGTTTTCCGATAAATGTATCATTTTAAAAAATGTTTAAGTACAACGGATGTATGTGAGTGAATCTCAAATCTCAACCAGTTACATAGGTGGTGAGACTAACATAACAAATCAAAACCACTTCGAAGATACGATTATAACTAGATTACAATTGACTAAACATAACATCACATATAATCTACTTCTGCTTTTGATTGTGAACCTTAGTATCCCAAACATCACAGAAAACTTGTTGATATTCAAAAATACCATGCATGATCCTTGTACAAATAATCATCATATGATTAGGGCTTTAAACGAACCGGGCGAACACGAACGAAATCCTGTTCATGTTCGTTCATTTAATTTTAACCGGACAAATAAACGGACTCGGACGCTTAAACGGACAAATTTCTTGTTCATGTTCGTTTATTAAGAAAATGAGTTGTTCATGTTCGTTTATGTTCGTTCATTAAGACACTAAACAAACGCTAAACGAACATAAACGATCGAACATAAGTGAAAATAGACAAACAAACATAAACTTTATTGAATTCTTCACAATATAATGTTTTATAAGTGTTGTTTTGTTTAAACAAACCAATTTTTAATAAACGAATGAACATAAACGAACTTTTTACCGAATAGTTCATGAAAGGTTCACTGAACGTTCAGTTCGTTTACAGCCCTACATATGATCATAATCATCATCCACTGTTTTCTTTCATTCTTACATTTTAAATGAATCATACCTTTTAAAATAAGTTATTAATGTGTGTGCATACACATATGTATGTGTGATATTCACGATTTTATACTAACATTTATTCTTGTCAGTTTTAAACAACACAATATCGAATGATCGGTTAGGCCTCCAAATATTTAGAGCCTCATTAAGTTTAGTTAGTGCATAAAATAATGCTTCAAAGAATAAGATTTTGTGTTCGCCAAAAGGATTTTGTCCTAATGGTAACTCATGTTGTGTGAGAAACTCCCTAACAAAATGGTTGTAGTTTCAAGTCCTGTTTGAAACATGAGAGATAAATCTGTAGTGTAAATGTGGTGAGATAATTAAAAATTAACGTTATAAAAAAATAAATAAATAACATTTTGTGTTCGTCCTTTACATTCACTTTCAGGCCTTTTTCTTTCGTACGGAGTATTTTAGAGAATTTAAAAGAAGAAGAAAAAAAATACTTGTGGGTAGTGACAATAGCACATGTAAAACATTAATATCTTTAGTTTGGCAACTCCTAACCAATTATTAATTAGTTACCAACATAGATATTTAAATGAATTATACGCTTAAGATTCCCAATCTGAGTTGTCAAAACAATGATTTAAAACCCCCACCCCCAACTTGTTTGCAGTTATGTTAGTTGCATACTTGCATGTATATGTCCATCTACAAACAAAAGACATGGGTTATAAAACTGTTGTAGAATTATAAGGTTTTCGGCTTTAATAATGAGTTAACTTTGTTATCATAAACTCTATCATAATGGAGTAGTGTTTAAACTTATCCAAGATCATACGAGAATTTTAAAATTCAAACATTTAGAAAAGAAAAAGCAAATCGCTAACACTTTCGTTTTGTTGCTCTCGCACCAATGAACTTCACACCCGTTTCATTTCGATATAGGGTATGTTTGGCATAAGTAGGAGCTGGAGCGGGTTGCTGGAGCTGGTTACTGGAGCATGTTGCTGGAGCTTTATTTTACATGCTAGTACAACTAGCATTTCATTTAATAGCTTATTTTTTTAACAAGCTCCTTTAAGTCATGTCAGCTAAACAAGACTTATTTTAAATGATAGCTTATTTTTCTTAAAAAAAATAATTTTATGCTACGATAAGCTTTGATAAGCTCGTGCGCCAAACATAGCCATAGCACAATGAGTTGTCAACTTGTCACCTTAAGTTGTTTGTATGAAAGTTTATGGGTATGTTTGGCGAAATGGGCTGGAGCTAGAGCTGGGGCTTGGGCTTGGGCTGGGGCTTGGGCTTTTATTATAAGCCGAAGTTGAAATTTTTGTTTATGTAAATTTGTTTGGCAAATGGGCTTAAGCTTAGGCTTATTATTGCAAAATTACTAAAAAAGACATAATTAAATGAGGTTTTGTATAAGTTAAATATTTATGAGGCTTATAGGGGCTTAGGCTTTTAAAATAAGTTAGCTTATAAAATAAGTCTCATTTGTCATGCGGGCTTATGAAATCATAAGCCTCTAAAAGGGGCTAAAAACTTTAGCCCCATAAAAGGGGCTAAAAACTTAAGTCCGGGGCTTTTGAACAATAAATTACTTATTTACCAACAAATGTTATAGCAATAAACTCTAGCCTAAAACTGAGTGAGTTCTTTTTAGTCACGGATTTGATCTTATTCTTACAAGATTATTATTATGATTATGATTATTTTAAAGCTTAGATACCAGAAAGTACGAGTAAAGAAGTAAGTGCACTGAGTCTTTGTTACACCCCGTGTCCGCTTTGACCAAAAACTTAAAACTTTTTGCACGGAAACGCTTTGACCCGTTACTGACTCCTGTCACTCATTTATAAACTAACTAAAATAAGCTACAAAACAAACATTGGGACTATTTTTAGAAGAACTAGACTCCAATACATTTAAAATAAGTAGTGGCACCCTAAAGTGCACTATGACCCTTGAAGTGCACTGTGACCCCTAAAATGCACTACTGATGAGGCGAAAAATGAACCACCTTTAGGAGGTCATTTAAGCCCGGAATTGAATTTATTTGATCAAATATTGCCCTAAATCGTTCCTTTTGTGATTTTAGGTACTTTGGGAGTGAATTCTGGAAAAAGAAGCAATTCGGACGTTTTTGAAGCATAAAAGTAAAGAAAACGGCAAAGACTTAATTTTCCATGCTGAGAACAGTACCTGACGGCGTCAAGAAGAAGATCATGGCGGCGTCAAGAGTAAAATCCATGATGACCCAGTGAAAACCTGAAGGCGTCACAACAAGGGCGTCAAGACAATTTTTGGTGATGGCCTGCATAAGGAGTATACATGACGGCGTCAGACCCAGATCTAGGCAGTCCGAGAAACTATTTGGCGGCGAGATGACGGCGTCAGACTTTTGTTCTTGACGCCGTCACCCATCAAAATCTATATATAGTTTTCTATTTTTCATTCATAAAGGAAGAACTTGTATGGAGAATACTAGGGCCGAACTTTGTAAACCTTAGGTCATATTTTACAGTGTTTTCAAGGGTTTTCACCCCTTAAATCCTTTCATGTTCAATTGAGATAAGTCTTCTTTCAATTCAATCAATATGTCTATTTGTTGTTTGAATATATCTTATGCTTGTCTTGATTTTAACATGCTAGGCTAGATCTATCTCGTGTTTGCTTAGATGTAATGAAACCTATATGTTAATTATATGTTGATTACTTGTTTATGGTTGTAATGGATGAATGATTTCAATGTTAGGCTTAAGAAAACTGGCAGATCTCCATTGTGTAACATGCTTGAACGTCTTAGGAAACATGAACCGATGTGTACTAGGTTTTATTGGTTGTATTTAATGCATTAGCAAATTCTAGTGATCCCATGTTAGGAGCTTCTTAGCCGGCTCGACATAGGAGTGAAGTAGGCGCTCATAGGATTGGGGTAGTAAGTACGCCACCCCATGAATGGTATTAAGGAATACAATTCGTCATCCACGCAACTATAACAAGTAATTAACATGTAAAAGATATCTAGGGAGTAGTGAAATCTAAGTAAACACAATTCTCCCATATATAGCTCACAACTCTAGTTTAATATAGTTTATTTTCATTTTTAGTATTTTATTTTGATTGCATCTTTAGTATTGGGTTAGTTGACTAGCAACTAATTCCGCCCAATTCCTTCAAACCCGAGATTTTTATTTGCTTTTCATAAAATATAAAAAAAATACAAAAAGAATCATCCCTCATCTCTAGACCTAGTCTTTAGGTTTTCTAATCCTAGCGACACTATTCCTAGCTGAACGATCAATCCTCCGGTACTTGTCATTATACTATACTACATCGATTAGGTACACTACCTAGTGGGGGTTATAAGCTTCTCAAGATCCCTTGAGAGGTAAAGCCTGGTGCGATCCCCACGCATCAAGTTTTTGGCGCCGCTGCCGGGGAATAGTTATTGTCTAGGTTAGAATCTCTTTTTATTAGGTCTACTTACTAGATTCTTTTCTAGTAAGATTTTATTTTTATTTTTAGGTTCTCTTTAGTCTATCCTATTTCTTCGTGTTTTTGTTCGTAACTCTTCGCCATCCGACATCATGGACGATGGTAACATCTTTGAACCCGTCATCCCACCACAACAAAACCCACCACTAGATAACCAACCTCCTAGGCCCCAAACCCTAGGAGAGTATTCCCGACCTAGCCACCAAGGCTATCGAAACACCATTGAGCTCACCCAAGGAGCCAATGTGACCCCCTTGCGATCCGACACCATCCGGTTGGTGCAAAGCGGATGTGCATTCCATGGACTTCGTTCCGAAGATCCAAATCAACATCTCACGGACTTCCTTAAAATCGTAGATTCTATAGACCTTGATGTTACAACTAGAGAGTCAACCCGATTACGCCTATTCCAATTCTCTCTACGTGATCAACCTAGCCAATGGCTTAAACGTTTACCCGCGGGATCCATCACCTCATGGGATGATCTCACCACTCATTTCCTTGCTCAATTTTTCCCACCGGGGAGAACTACCAAGCTTAGAAATGACATCTTGATGTTCCAACAACGTCAAAATGAAACTCTATATGAAGCATGGACTCGTTTCAAGGACTTACTCCAAAAAGTCCCTCATCATGGCATAGATCTTTGGCTCCAAGTCCAAATCTTTTATGACCATATCGATCTCTCCACAAGGCGAGCCATTGACCAATCGGCCGGTGGTAAGCTACGTGATCTAAGTGCGGAACAATCATGGGAACTCATAGAAGATTTTGCACTCTATGACAACGAAAGTTGGAATGATCCCCGTGATTTGAACAAAACGGTCAAGGCAATATCTTTGCCTTCGAACAATTCTAGCACTCCCGACCGTAGGATCATGGAACTTGAGGACCAAGTCAAGTTTCTCATGAAATATTACGAAGCTCCTAAGCCTTCAAGCCAAGTGAACAAAATCACTTCTTCATGCGAATTATGTAGTGGTCCCCATGACACTCGGATTGTGTGGAACTCCCCGGAACAGCTTTTGCGGACTACGCATCCTCGCGTACCGACAAAGCGGGAGATAAGTGGTACACTTTCAAACCTGAGCCAAACCCGTATGGTGATTCCTACAACCCCTCTTAGAAAAATCACCCAAACCTTAGGTGGAAACAAAATCAAGCCAATTCTTCCAATCCGCCTAATCATTACCAACCAAACGGTCCACACCCCAACCGTAATTTCAACAACAATCCTTCTAACAACTATGGTAGTACCAACAATCTTGAAGGATTGATGTCCAAGTTTATGGCATCTCAAGAGGCTCGCATAGCTAGGTTTGAAACCGAATTGATGACCAACAAAATAGACAACTTGTTGAAAGCCCTCAACAACCAAGCGTTGACTACACCTAGGAAGGACACTAGGGAAGCCAATACCGGAATCCAAACTAAGGACCCCTCGTCATCCAAACATGTCCACTTTGTCAATGTTGTCACCATTAAGCCAAAAGATAAGGATATAGAAGAAAGTGACAAAGATGAAGTTGAAGTAGAAACCGAGACTAGGGATGAAATTAGGAAAGTTGAGGTTAATAAGGGAGAAGAGTTAGAGAAAGTAGAGACTATAGAAGAATACTTTGATAAGTTGCCCACCAAGGAAGAACGGGAATATCATAAGGATTTATTCGATGGCCCCGAGACACCATATATCCTTGGCACTCCCCTTATCAAAATGGGAGACCCCTATAACATCAACATACCATGCAACATCGGGCATATGCATATATGGAAAGCTTATATCGATCCTAGATCTCCTATAAACATCATGACTAGGACTTATTATAATTGGGTGATGAAGAAACAACTTGGTTATAGGATGATGCCCAATAAGAATTTGATAAGTAATTTTGTAGGAAGAGTAAAGGGATTGCATGTGATTATAGGTAATTTCACCTACGAGATCGATTTTATGATAGTAGAAGATACTCGCCCGGTGATAGATGATTGCCTAAGCCAGGTAGTATTCGGAAAACCATTTGTTAAGGCTACTAAGATGAGTTATGATCCGACTTTAGGGATAGTTAGGTTCAAGGAAGAGAATGATGAGATTGCCTACCAAATGCCCTACAAGATTGAGCAATACCGCCTCCTTTCTAATATAGAAAAGGAACACAAACAAGCAGCTTACTATAGGAATGATGAGGATAGACGTAGAGGAGTAGAGTATGTGATGAATAGGATGCTTGGTTTCTACAAAGAATGCTTGCAATTAGGTCCGGAATACAAAACTGGTATAGGAGACGACATAGAGAGTGAAAACAACAATGAGGTCACGTAGTAACCCATGACCTTGAGTCTAGCTACAAGACTCGTAAATAAAGAAAAGCGCTTCTTGGGAGGCAACCCATGTTTTGTGTGATTTTTATTTTGTTTGTTTGTTATTTGCTTCCGTATACATGCTTTATTTTTATTGTTGGTATATCATGTTTCAAAATTAAAATAGTGAAAATACTTTATTTTGTTGTTTTGGCTTAGTCTTAACTTCACCCAAAGGTATTTTTGCAAAAGATAAGTGTAAGGGGAAACCCCAAATATGATTTTAAGAAACAAAGCCGATCATGATTCTCCACAATATTAAGTGAACATGTATACTCGTATTTGTTAGAGTCAAATGCTTGTATCGAGTCATAATTATGTTTTGCAGGACTTTCCAGGAAGTAGGACGAAGTTTTTCTAGAAATTTTCCGGAAACTTAACATAAGAATTTCTGCAGGTCACTTCTAACGGCGTCACGAGTTTCCTCTTGACGGCGTCACGTGTAAAAACCTGGAAATTTTACCAGTTTTGTTTTTCTAACGGAATCTTAAAGTTTTTGTTGAATTATTAGTTTTATAATCTCCAGGAAATCTGCAAACATCATTCCACAAGCATTATATCTTATTTTGTTTTCTAGGATTTATTAGCATACGTAGATTGCCGCCGATTTTATGCGAGGTTGCCTTGTCTGTTTTCTCAGGTTTAACAGGTTATGTATGACAAGAAGATGATTATTATTCTAGAAGGGAAGCTTTGATTGTTCATTTTCTTGGAGGAAGATCTAACCTGGCCACCTTATTATCCATACCGAGCGAATCAGGGGAGTATTTGATTTCATTCGTTTTACTTGTTTCACTTTTACATTCTTTACTTGAACATTGGGGACAATGTTCATCCTAAGTGTAAGGGGAGGGTAAAATGATGATACCTGATTGAGCCTAAACCGTCTTATTATTATTGACCAAGGTCAACAAGTCAAAGATAGCCTAGAATCAATGCTCCGTGGAAGTATAGGGTTTCCCCGGGTCGTTATGTCCCGACGAGGTGTGGATGGTATTTAAACGGTCTCGTGATCGAGTGAATTTGGATGAAAATGGATAAAAGTGAGTGGTGATGATTACACTACTGGAATATGAAAGAAAACAACTTAAATACACTATATTAAAAATGCTGGAAACTAGGAAAAACCAGAAACGATTAAAACCTAAAAACGCGTACGTTACGTTTAAATAAAACGTGAGCGTACGAAATAAAAAGTAAAAACGGAAATCTGAAAACACCCAGGGGGTGAAAATGACTTTTTTACAAACTATAAGGTAAAAGAAAAATTTTAGAAAATTAAAATAAATTTTAAACCTAATTAATTATTTAATATTAATTAAATACTAATTATTACTAATTATTAATATTTAAAATACTTAAATATAATTTAATACTAATTAAATACTAGAAAAATGAAAATAAAATTTCTAAAATTATAAAATAACTAAAAACTAATTTTAAAAATAAAAATAAATGTTTTTGTCTTTTTATAAGCTTTTTATTAATTAAAAACTATTAAAACTTAATTAAACTATTTAAACTAATTTAATTCTAATAAATACTAAATGGAAAGTACAATTTATAAAACTTTTTATAAATTTACTTAACTATCACAGGAATCTATAAAAAAATATAAAAACTTATTAAAAATTATAATTAAGCTATATAAGAAATTAATTACTTATTATTTATTAAAACCTAATTAAACTAATTTAATTATTATAAATACTAAACTAATTTATAAAATTATGAAAATTTTTATATAAATACTTATTACTAACAGAAGGCTGACAAAAATATAAAAAGTGCTAATAACTTAATAATAAGCAGTAAAATAAGCTAATAAGCAGAATTAAGCTAAAAAGACTAACTAATATATAAGTATTAGATTTTGCAAGAGATAACTGAAAAAAGACCCAAGGGCAACTGGCATCCAGGTACCCCTTATCACTCTCCAAGGGGGAAGGTCTCAGGTTCGACCCCTGCCTCTCCCCTTTTTGCAAATCATTTTTTTTTTTCAAATTTTCTTTTACAAAACCACTAAACAGCTAAATATAAGTAACTTTTACAAATACACCTTTTTTAAAACCTTGAAAATAAGCTCTCAGTGAGCTTATTGGCTTATCAGATGGTAAACTAAACCAAAACTTGGAATTTATAGTTGAAATAAGCTACAAATAAGCTACACTATGAAAACTAATTATGAAATAAGATTGAACTGAGTTAATTGACTATAAAATAAGCAATAACAAATAAACTAGCATACTAGAATAAGCAAAAAACAAATAAGCTAATCCTGATTACCACAGACCCAAAACAGGCCTGAGAGGGCACTTTGTAGCCCACTGTGGGGCCCACAGAAGAGCTTGTAAGCTCAGGTAAAAGGGTAATCTAATAAGCTGAGCTAGCAGGCTTTCTAAAAAGCTAGACTTGAAGCTTTGGGTCCCACAGGTGAGGGCATGAGAGGGGCTTGAATATTGGAACAAAAGCTGATTGCTCAGCAGTTTAAGCAAATGGAACAAATTTAATGGGGCAAGCAGCCCAAGCTAATGAGGTCTATACCTCAGAATAAGCTTTAAGCCATGAAGCCTGGCTTATTGGGTTTCCAATAAGCCAAGAATCAACAGGTGGGGCCCACTGAGGAGATCAAAAGAAACTCAAAAAAGTGAGTGTTGGGACTGAGGTCTGAGGTGCAGGGCATACTTTGGTAGGCAAAATAAGCACAAGGGTAAACATCAACACAAGCACAGTCAAATTTAATGACAAACCTCTTATAACAACAATCAAATAGGCAATGATCAACTGGAAACCAAAATCAACAAGCTTAGTGCATAACTGATCCAAACAGTAGCAGTGGGTGAAAATAAGCTAAAAGGAGGCTTCAAAATAGGCAGAGAAATAAGAACTATGGGGAAAACAAAAACAAACTTCTAAAGACTACCTAATAGACTTTCTAAATCAACAAGAATCAAAGATTTGCACCTACAATTGGATCCTCTATGTGTAATTGAAATCTGGCAAGAACTGAGGTGCAGGGGAGCAGCTCAGTCAAACACACAACTTCCAAGTCAAAATTGGATGAGCAAATCACCTACAAATTTCAAACTTATTTTTGATTTAAGAAAACAAGCTGCCAAGGTTTGCAAAACCATAAAAACTTTGTATTTTTACCCAGAAATGAACCCTAGGGACTAACTTGAAATCTGCTCCACTTAGACAGTTATAAAAATTTTTGACTTTTGTGATACCTTGCAACTTTGACTTAACTGAACTTCAAATGATCCTAGATGTCTAAATATGTTATATTAACCTAATATGAAACTAAAGTTAGCTAGATTAACAATCTTTATACCTATAACTAAGATTTGGAAGTCAAAGATCCTCACAGATGACAGCTTCTAAGATTAAAACTAATTTTTGACTTTTTATCTGATAAACTACCAAAATTAACTTTGACTAAGCTATCCTATCCTAATGTGAACTAATCATGCAGAAATTTGAACAAATCAATAACAAGAATACTTCAAACTGAGATCAGCCAAACACCCCTTTTAGAACTGAAATGACAGATTATCAAGTAATTTTACAATATGAATCTAAATCCTAAACAACAAACTTACACTTACATTAAACAAGCCTAATAGATCCAGGTTAAGTAAAGAACAACTACTAAGAATAATAAAAATAGAATATGCAAGAATTTAAGAAGGAATCTCACACTTTCACAAGCTGAGAAAAATGATGAACCAAGAACCAAGATACCAAACCTATCACTCCCCTTGGAGTTCTAATCCCCTGAGCAATCCAAAATACACCTGCTTCCAACCTTCTTCTTTATTTTATTTTTTTTTTATTTTTCTTTTATTTATTTGTATTTTTCTCAATTTTTCATATCTCAACTGAATTAAACTTATTTTAAACTGTGAACTCTTTTTAAAGACTTATAAATTAACTTAAGTAACTGAATTACACAGGTTCTAACAGGTTTAAACAGAAATTAAGTAAGTTTGTCAAATTTACTTAATTTTGCTAAAACTGAGTTAATAAAGTGAACTTGAAACTGAAACTTGTAATGAGTTTTGTTTGCATAAATGAAATGGATTACAACTGTTTGAAGCAGAAATTACAACTAGAAGCTGAATTACACTAAGAATGACATTAACTAAAACTAAGCTATACTAATTAATCTACTACTTGAACTCCTCTGCTTCTCCCTGCATATATAGCATCCAAAATGTGTCTTGTGGGTCCCACAAAGCTTTCCCACTTCCAATATGAGCCCTTGGATCATCAGAACTTATCCTGGCCATTTGTTGATTTTGGCGGGAAAAATCAATTTGAGCAATTGGGGACTATGAGGGCATTTATTGGTTGATTTTAGAGGTGGAGGGGACAATTGGGTGAGATGGTGGGAAAAGGAGGTGGAGTTTGAGTGTTGCAGGGTTTTGCAGGCTAGTATGGGTGGTGGCAGGTTGTAGGGATGAAACGTGGTATCTCCTAGGGCAAACCTAGGAGATGGGTTTTGTTGTGGGAGTGACAGAGAGGGGTAGGGTGATGTGGAGTAGGAGGCAAGTGGTGGATGGGAGAGGATGCAAGTTGCAGGGGGGGGAAAGATGGTGGTTTTCTGGTTTGGGAAGGAAGGAGGGAGGTGGTTTTTAGTTTAGTCAAACCAGGTCAAACCCAGGGGTATTGGACTGGGCTTAGTTAAGGTTGGGCCTGGATTGGTGTTTTATTATTTTGTTTAGGATCCGTTTGGTTTTTGGTCAAATAAATCACAAGGACTTAAGTGTAATTTAAGCAAAGTGTAGGGACTGATTTTGTGATTTAACCAAAGTTCTCATAGGGACCAGAATTGACAAGGACAAATAGTACAAGGGTATTTTTAATGTTTTTTTTCAAATTTTTAAATACCGGGGACTATTTTTGCCAATTCCACAAACTCCAGGGACCTAACATGTAATTTTCTGATTTTGAAGGGCTTAACCTGTAAATATCAAACAGTTAACACAAAAGGGCCAATTATGTCATTTAAGAATAGTGTAAGGTTTATTTTGATTATTTTCCATTTTTAAAACCTTAGGGACTAATTTTGACATTTTTCAAAGTTAAGGGACCAAAGTTGTAAATATGTGAATTTTAACTTCAAAGGACTTTTTATTACAACTTGTGAATCCCAAGGACCTTTTATGATAATTTTACAAGTTTTGATTCACCAGGGACTAGTTTTGCAAATATATGAAACTTGAGGGACTGAAACTGCCAATTATGCAAACTTTGTACGTTTTTCATTTGTTTTTGCATATTTTGTGTTAGAAACATATAAAACACACCTCTAAGATATTTTTACGTATTTTGATACATATTTGGGTGTTTTTGTATGTTTTGGCAGTTCATATAAGACAAAAATGATGAGTATTTACACACTCATCAATCCCCCACACTAAACTATTGCTAGTCCCAAGCAATCTTATGAAGTTTTAATGGATTTCAAAGAACTCTTTACCAAAAGCCATCACTTCTGGAGTAGCCAGGTGTAGGAACTGTGGCACACCTGATAACCGTGTGATTTTGAGCAAACCACCAGCTGTCAACGGATTTGATTAGTCTTTACCAAAAGCCGTTTGCTTCTGGACTAGCCAACTCTTGATGGAATAGTCAACATCTTGGTGAGCTGATTACCAATTATGGATTTTCCACGGCCTTTACCACAAGCCATAATCTTGCGGGCTAGCCAGCTCATTTGCTTATGAGGATGCGGGGGAGCTGAGGAACCATGCAAGTTTTTGGCAAACTGCCAGCCATCAACGGATTTGAGATGTCTTTACCAAGAGCCGTTTGCTCCTGGACTAGCCAATCCCTTTTGTCGTTTAGACAAGGCGGATTGATTACCACAAAAAATTTTGAGCTCAAGTGAAAAATTTTTGAAAATTTTTGGTCAAAAACGGGGGTATAGGATAGTAAAATGTGATAAAATTCGCTAGAATAGCGAATACCCCCCCACACTAATCATGAATATTGTCCTCAATATTCAAAGTCCCGGCTATTATGCCGACATTTTGGACGTAAAAGGGCAACATTACAAAGTAAGCGTGGAAAACATCATTTGTATTTTCACTTCGGTAATAATAGCATGGGGGACTCCCCCACACTTAGGGTGAAAACCCTATAAGCATGCTCAGTTTTTGTTTACCGAGTCGCGAGCTTGACTCGACCCCGAATTCAATAGTCCATGGGGAAGTATGATGTGGAAGAAATAATCACCATCGGACTTTCATTCAAGATGTTTGGATAAACATTTGAAGCACGTGAAAGTTCCACACCGATGAGATATAATCCCGGCCCAAAATAATGGTAAATGAAAATGCCGGGATCAAAGATAATGTCTTCATTCCCGAAGGAGTGAAGAACAGGAGAAGTCACCTTGTAGGTGAAGAAAAGGAAGAAAACCATGATGAAAATCATGATAAGATATTCTTCCTCGAAGGCAGGCTCATTAGCCTGATTTTGGATTGCAAAGGTTAAGCTCGTAAACATCCCGGGAGGGTGGGTGGGAATTTGCAAACTCTCATGATTGAGAGCATCTCCCCCCGGGATATCAAACTCCGAAGGAGTCATGACATGAGTGAGTTCACAGGAGAACTCATCAAATGTGAATGAATCATATTCTGGATTGATGTGCGTGAGTTCACAGGAGAACTCATCGAAGGTAAATGATTCATAATCGGGGAGAGAATTATGAGAATGAGAAGTGGTATTGCCACTAATATTCTCTCCCAAAGGATCAAAAGTAAAGGCTTCAAATTCCGGTATAGGGTCATCGGAGAGAATGTCACTATCCTTTATGGGGATAGGAGATGAAATAGGTTTCTCTTTGAAAGCCTCGATTTTAGAAATGAGGAGATTGACTTTCAATAATGTAGCACGAAGTGCTTCATCCTTAATTTCAGTGTCAATCTCATCATTCTCTTCTTCTAAGCTAACTAGCTCAAAAGGCAAACCTTCCACATGACTGATGTCTCCAGAAGATAAAGAATTTTCATCAGCATGGGAAGTACTAAGCTCGATGTTGGGATTAGGGTTTAAAAGATTTTCAGTTTCTCCCACATCGGCTTCGTGATCAAGGAGACCATCATCATTTCCAAAAGGAAGTGGATTGATGTGAGTAAGTTCGTTTGTGACTTCCTCAATAAGAGGGTCAACATCCGAATGAGGAAATGGTGCCTCCTCATACTCAACTTCTCCATAAGATGTGTAATCATCATTAAAATCGGAGAAGGTCTCAAAATGATCTTTTGGATTTTCAGGGTGAGAAGGTAGATCACACACATGATCCAAAGTTCCCTGTGACTCTCCTGGGATTGGGACAAGGATCTCGACACTAGACTTTATGAATTCGTCCGATTCCTTTGAAGGAACAGTGTCAAGATGCTCATCCCCCATGTTCGGAGAGTGAGTGGAAACCTCGGGTGTGATAGCAGTTGTTTGAGATGGAATCTCAACTGCTGGGATATCAACTGATGAACTTGATGAATCTTTTTGAATAATAACAATGTTATCTTCATCATCACTGTCATCATAGTCATCAGATAGAGCAGTATCGCAAATATTAGCACGAAATTTAGCTGCTCGTTGCTCAGCCAATAATTCTTCCATGCTTTTTCCAGATTCTCGTTCTTCAGCAAGTAATTCTGCCATAGTTTTTCCACGAGAATTTGGAATGAAAGGAAATTGTGGGGATGTGGATGTGTCAAAACCGTAAGGTTGACATTGAAAATCACTATGAGGACCCCCACAATAAGCACAAGAAGAACTTGGAGTTTGGCGGAGTGAAATATTAGCTAACTCCTCCTTAAGTTCTTTAACTTTCTCAAGAACTTCTAAAAAGTCTTGCTGGATTTGAGGAGTTGCTAGGATAGTTTGACACTGTGGAGGTTGGTCTGGATACGAAGAGTCATAATTGTTACAAGGAAATGGATTCCTCGTTTGACAATCAGAGCTAAAGTGTGGACCTCCACAGTAATCACAACAGTAAAACTGATGTGGTTGTGGGTTGTATGTGCTAGAGTTATAATTGTTATCAGGAAACTGCTCATAGACAAGCGTGTTTCCCGATTGGCAATCAGAACTGTAGTGTGAACCACCACAGTACTCACAACAGTAAAACTGCTGAGACTGATGGTGTGGTAACTGATGGAATGAATCAGTCGTGTCATGGTAGGAATAGGGATCTTGGTTATAGACAGACCCGTTTCCCGACTCTACCATGCCACAACTGGGGCAATCGCCACCATTATGAGGATTACCACACCATTGGCAAACCAGAAAGTGTGGATGAGACATAGAAAGAATCAAATGTGTATAGAGGATGAGGAAATGAGAATCAAATATGTGAGAGGGTGAAGGTGAATATTTTTGGGATTTTTGAAAAACATTTTATCAGAAAGAAAATCTTTTTGTGTTTTTTTGTGTTTGTTGAAAACTAATTTTACAAAGTTTTCAGAAACAGTTTTGTTTTTAAAATAAGAAAATATGAACAAGGGATGGTAAATATACAATGGATGTATATCCAGGTTCACTAATACGCAAAACCGTGTAGAATACGCGCACAACCTCCCCGGCAACGGCGCCAAATTTTGATTGAGCCCGAACCGTCTTATTATTATTGACCAAGGTCAACAAGTCAAAGATAGCCTAGAATCAATGCTCCGTGGAAGTATAGGGTTTCCCCGGGTCGTTATGTCCCGACGAGGTGTGGATGGTATTTAAACGGTCTCGTGATCGAGTGAATTTGGATGAAAATGGATAAAAGTGAGTGGTGATGATTACACTACTGGAATATGAAAGAAAACAACTTAAATACACTATATTAAAAATGCTGGAAACTAAGAAAAACCAGAAACGATTAAAACCTAAAAACGCGTACGTTACGTTTAAATAAAACGTGAGCGTACGAAATAAAAAGTAAAAACGGAAATCTGAAAACACCCAGGGGGTGAAAATGACTTTTTTACAAACTATAAGGTAAAAGAAAAATTTTAGAAAATTAAAATAAATTTTAAACCTAATTAATTATTTAATATTAATTAAATACTAATTATTACTAATTATTAATATTTAAAATACTTAAATATAATTTAATACTAATTAAATACTAGAAAAATGAAAATAAAATTTCTAAAATTATAAAATAACTAAAAACTAATTTTAAAAATAAAAATAAATGTTTTTGTCTTTTTATAAGCTTTTTATTAATTAAAAACTATTAAAACTTAATTAAACTATTTAAACTAATTTAATTCTAATAAATACTAAATGGAAAGTACAATTTATAAAACTTTTTATAAATTTACTTAACTATCACAGGAATCTATAAAAAAATATAAAAACTTATTAAAAATTATAATTAAGCTATATAAGAAATTAATTACTTATTATTTATTAAAACCTAATTAAACTAATTTAATTATTATAAATACTAAACTAATTTATAAAATTATGAAAATTTTTATATAAATACTTATTACTAACAGAAGGCTGACAAAAATATAAAAAGTGCTAATAACTTAATAATAAGCAGTAAAATAAGCTAATAAGCAGAATTAAGCTAAAAAGACTAACTAATATATAAGTATTAGATTTTGCAAGAGATAACTGAAAAAAGACCCAAGGGCAACTGGCATCCAGGTACCCCTTATCACTCTCCAAGGGGGAAGGTCTCAGGTTCGACCCCTGCCTCTCCCCTTTTTGCAAATCATTTTTTTTTTCAAATTTTCTTTTACAAAACCACTAAACAGCTAAATATAAGTAACTTTTACAAATACACCTTTTTTAAAACCTTGAAAATAAGCTCTCAGTGAGCTTATTGGCTTATCAGATGGTAAACTAAACCAAAACTTGGAATTTATAGTTGAAATAAGCTACAAATAAGCTACACTATGAAAACTAATTATGAAATAAGATTGAACTGAGTTAATTGACTATAAAATAAGCAATAACAAATAAACTAGCATACTAGAATAAGCAAAAAACAAATAAGCTAATCCTGATTACCACAGACCCAAAACAGGCCTGAGAGGGCACTTTGTAGCCCACTGTGGGGCCCACAGAAGAGCTTGTAAGCTCAGGTAAAAGGGTAATCTAATAAGCTGAGCTAGCAGGCTTTCTAAAAAGCTAGACTTGAAGCTTTGGGTCCCACAGGTGAGGGCATGAGAGGGGCTTGAATATTGGAACAAAAGCTGATTGCTCAGCAGTTTAAGCAAATGGAACAAATTTAATGGGGCAAGCAGCCCAAGCTAATGAGGTCTATACCTCAGAATAAGCTTTAAGCCATGAAGCCTGGCTTATTGGGTTTCCAATAAGCCAAGAATCAACAGGTGGGGCCCACTGAGGAGATCAAAAGAAACTCAAAAAAGTGAGTGTTGGGACTGAGGTCTGAGGTGCAGGGCATACTTTGGTAGGCAAAATAAGCACAAGGGTAAACATCAACACAAGCACAGTCAAATTTAATGACAAACCTCTTATAACAACAATCAAATAGGCAATGATCAACTGGAAACCAAAATCAACAAGCTTAGTGCATAACTGATCCAAACAGTAGCAGTGGGTGAAAATAAGCTAAAAGGAGGCTTCAAAATAGGCAGAGAAATAAGAACTATGGGGAAAACAAAAACAAACTTCTAAAGACTACCTAATAGACTTTCTAAATCAACAAGAATCAAAGATTTGCACCTACAATTGGATCCTCTATGTGTAATTGAAATCTGGCAAGAACTGAGGTGCAGGGGAGCAGCTCAGTCAAACACACAACTTCCAAGTCAAAATTGGATGAGCAAATCACCTACAAATTTCAAACTTATTTTTGATTTAAGAAAACAAGCTGCCAAGGTTTGCAAAACCATAAAAACTTTGTATTTTTACCCAGAAATGAACCCTAGGGACTAACTTGAAATCTGCTCCACTTAGACAGTTATAAAAATTTTTGACTTTTGTGATACCTTGCAACTTTGACTTAACTGAACTTCAAATGATCCTAGATGTCTAAATATGTTATATTAACCTAATATGAAACTAAAGTTAGCTAGATTAACAATCTTTATACCTATAACTAAGATTTGGAAGTCAAAGATCCTCACAGATGACAGCTTCTAAGATTAAAACTAATTTTTGACTTTTTATCTGATAAACTACCAAAATTAACTTTGACTAAGCTATCCTATCCTAATGTGAACTAATCATGCAGAAATTTGAACAAATCAATAACAAGAATACTTCAAACTGAGATCAGCCAAACACCCCTTTTAGAACTGAAATGACAGATTATCAAGTAATTTTACAATATGAATCTAAATCCTAAACAACAAACTTACACTTACATTAAACAAGCCTAATAGATCCAGGTTAAGTAAAGAACAACTACTAAGAATAATAAAAATAGAATATGCAAGAATTTAAGAAGGAATCTCACACTTTCACAAGCTGAGAAAAATGATGAACCAAGAACCAAGATACCAAACCTATCACTCCCCTTGGAGTTCTAATCCCCTGAGCAATCCAAAATACACCTGCTTCCAACCTTCTTCTTTATTTTATTTTTTTTTTATTTTTCTTTTATTTATTTGTATTTTTCTCAATTTTTCATATCTCAACTGAATTAAACTTATTTTAAACTGTGAACTCTTTTTAAAGACTTATAAATTAACTTAAGTAACTGAATTACACAGGTTCTAACAGGTTTAAACAGAAATTAAGTAAGTTTGTCAAATTTACTTAATTTTGCTAAAACTGAGTTAATAAAGTGAACTTGAAACTGAAACTTGTAATGAGTTTTGTTTGCATAAATGAAATGGATTACAACTGTTTGAAGCAGAAATTACAACTAGAAGCTGAATTACACTAAGAATGACATTAACTAAAACTAAGCTATACTAATTAATCTACTACTTGAACTCCTCTGCTTCTCCCTGCATATATAGCATCCAAAATGTGTCTTGTGGGTCCCACAAAGCTTTCCCACTTCCAATATGAGCCCTTGGATCATCAGAACTTATCCTGGCCATTTGTTGATTTTGGCGGGAAAAATCAATTTGAGCAATTGGGGACTATGAGGGCATTTATTGGTTGATTTTAGAGGTGGAGGGGACAATTGGGTGAGATGGTGGGAAAAGGAGGTGGAGTTTGAGTGTTGCAGGGTTTTGCAGGCTAGTATGGGTGGTGGCAGGTTGTAGGGATGAAACGTGGTATCTCCTAGGGCAAACCTAGGAGATGGGTTTTGTTGTGGGAGTGACAGAGAGGGGTAGGGTGATGTGGAGTAGGAGGCAAGTGGTGGATGGGAGAGGATGCAAGTTGCAGGGGGGGGAAAGATGGTGGTTTTCTGGTTTGGGAAGGAAGGAGGGAGGTGGTTTTTAGTTTAGTCAAACCAGGTCAAACCCAGGGGTATTGGACTGGGCTTAGTTAAGGTTGGGCCTGGATTGGTGTTTTATTATTTTGTTTAGGATCCGTTTGGTTTTTGGTCAAATAAATCACAAGGACTTAAGTGTAATTTAAGCAAAGTGTAGGGACTGATTTTGTGATTTAACCAAAGTTCTCATAGGGACCAGAATTGACAAGGACAAATAGTACAAGGGTATTTTTAATGTTTTTTTTCAAATTTTTAAATACCGGGGACTATTTTTGCCAATTCCACAAACTCCAGGGACCTAACATGTAATTTTCTGATTTTGAAGGGCTTAACCTGTAAATATCAAACAGTTAACACAAAAGGGCCAATTATGTCATTTAAGAATAGTGTAAGGTTTATTTTGATTATTTTCCATTTTTAAAACCTTAGGGACTAATTTTGACATTTTTCAAAGTTAAGGGACCAAAGTTGTAAATATGTGAATTTTAACTTCAAAGGACTTTTTATTACAACTTGTGAATCCCAAGGACCTTTTATGATAATTTTACAAGTTTTGATTCACCAGGGACTAGTTTTGCAAATATATGAAACTTGAGGGACTGAAACTGCCAATTATGCAAACTTTGTACGTTTTTCATTTGTTTTTGCATATTTTGTGTTAGAAACATATAAAACACACCTCTAAGATATTTTTACGTATTTTGAAACATATTTGGGTGTTTTTGTATGTTTTGGCAGTTCATATAAGACAAAAATGATGAGTATTTACACACTCATCAATACCTTACAGATACACTTTCGCTTGAGTTTGTTTGTTTGACAGTAGATGTGTAATAAAACTATGAGAAATACTTGTTAGTGCAATTTTAGCGCCAAATTTAAAAATTTTTACAACATTTAGGAGTGAAACTTTAGCTATAGCAAGCGTCTCATGGATAGGAGATTGTATGACTAGCACAAAACCGTATCATTCAGAAAAATTTTCCACCCAAATATGTGAGGTTCGCCTTTAGATTTGATATGAAAAGCATTTATTATTAGTGCTTATGAGTGTATCGGTAGCATTTAGATTCTAGAACTTGCGTTAGTGATGCATCCCGAGACCGCTAGTAAGACTACATTCGTGTAGTAGGATTTACGATATGATAAAAGGCATTAAGATCACCCTTGTGTTAAACCCGTATTATAATCACTTGACCATTTAAGTCATATTACTTGGCTAGTTAAGTCAACTAATTTTTCCCACACCTTAGCGTTGTAATCATTTTTAGTACACGAAACCCCTAGTACACCCCTCCGAGCTTGTCTTTTCGTTTCTAACTTTAAGCATCTTACTTAAAGGAAGAATTTGTTACACCCCACTTAAATGTACACCCAAATCGTCTTAGCCTTCCGTGTATGCACTCATCTTTATTGCATTATTGTTATTTGTTAAACCCTAAGTTAACTATCTAATTGATTACATGGTTGCTAAGTCGAGTCATATCCTTGTACACATAGTTTTGGGACGATTGGGACTCATGGGTAAAGTACTTATTTTATGGAGTAATGGGGAAGAATATCATATTATTACCCCCATATGTGCGTTAATCTTAAAAGTACTCCAAGTGTTTTGATTTTCTTAATTCGAGTCATTAGATTAGTTTATTGTAAAGTATGTAAAAATTCAAGTGTAAGAGGAATTTTCATTCCCTATGATGTATTATTTTGGATAGTAGGGTAAGAGTATGCAATATATATATATATATATATATATATATATATATATATATATATATATATATATATATATATATATATATATATATATATATATATATATATATATATATATATAAAATAAAAAAAACATACGGACTACCATCCCTTTTCATTCTATGTTCATTCTATGTTTCTTGTTATTTTTCATTTATTAGCTTAAGTCGAGTCTAGTTTTGGCTTAGCAACGCCATATTGTACATGTAATTAACCAAGATTGTTAACTCGCCACCAGTAAAGACTGCCTATATCCAACAAAACCGTGTATTCCATATCCCTACACCTAACGTTACAACCCTTTAAAAGACCTCTTTGATAGTTTATCCTAGGTGCTTACGCCATGTGGTGGAGGTTTGATCCTTTCCCAAGCCTATGGTAATCTATTTTGCTATAACAGGTAGTGAGAGATATTTTCCGTTTCCATATTGTGATATTACTTTATTACACCCGAGAGATGTGAGTATCTAAACACTATTTGTGAGGTGCTAGTATATGACATCCGTGCTTGTTTTTGGTCTTTAGTGGAACGATTATTTGTTGTAATTACTTTTATATTAGTGTTAAATGACCCCTAACTTGCATTTTGACTAGAATAAAAGCGCATTTGCTTGAGGACAAGCAAATCTCAAGTGTAAGGGTATATGATGAGGCAAAAAATGAACCACTTTTAGGGGGTCATTTAAGCCTGGAATTGAATTTATTTGATCAAATATTGCCCTAAATCATTCCTTTTGTGATTTTAGGTACTTTGGGAGTGAATTCTGGAAAAGGAAGCAATTCGGACGTTTTTGGAGCATAAAAGTGAAGAAAACGGCAAAGACTTAATTTTCCATGCTGAGAACAGTACCTGACGGCGTCAAGAAGAAGATCATGACGGCATCAAGAGTAAAATCCATGACGACCCAGTGAAAACCTGAAGGCGTCACAACAAGGGCGTCAAGACAATTTTTGGTAACGGCCTGCATAAGGAGTATACATGACGGCGTCAGACCCAGATCTAGGCAGTCCGAGAAACTATTTGGCGGCGAGATGACGGCGTCAGACTTTTGTTCTTGACGCCGTCACCCATCAAAATCTATATATAGTTTTCTACTACCTCCGTCCCAAAATAATTGTCCTCATTTGACTTTTTAAAGTCTTAATTTCTCAAATTTAGTCTTTAATATTTTTGTGTGTATTATATAATACTTGATGAAAATTATATGAATGGATTGGTTTTTTAAATGTTTTTTCATTGGTATAATTTTCATCAATTATTATATAACACATATAGAAATATTAAAGATCAAAGTTGAGAAATTAAGACCTTAAAAATTCAAATGAGGACAATTATTTTGGGACGGAGGGAGTATTTTTCATTCATAAAGGAGGAACTTGTGTGGAGAATACTAGGGCCGAACTTTGTAAACCCTAGGTCATATTTTACAGTGTTTTCAAGGGTTTTCACCCCTTAAATCCTTTCATGTTCAATTGAGATAAGTCGTCTTTTAATTCAATCAATATGTCTATGTGTTGTTTGAATATATCTTATGCTTGTATTGATTTTAACATGCTAGGCTAGATCTATCTTGTGTTTGCTTAGATGTAATGAAACCTAGATGTTTATTATATGTTGATTACTTGTTTATGGTTGTAATGGATGAATGATTTCAATGTTAGGCTTAAGAAAACTGGCAGATCTCCATTGTGTAACATGCTTGAACGTCTTAGGAAACATGAACCGATGTGTACTAGGTTTTATTGGTTGTATTTAATGCATCAGCAAATTCTAGTGATCCCATGTTAGGAGCTTCTTAGCCGGCTCGACATAGGAGTGAAGTAGGTGCTCATAGGATTGAGGAAGTAAGTACGCCACCCCATGAATGGTATTAAGGAATACAATCCGTCATCCACGCAACTATAACAAGTAATTAACATGTAAAAGATATCTAAGGAGTAGCGAAATCTAAGTAAACACAATTCTCCCATATATTGCTCACAACTCTAGTTTAAAATAGTTTATTTTCATTTTTAGTATTTTATTTTGATTGCATCTTTAGTATTGGGTTAGTTGACTAGCAACTAATTCCGCCCAATTCCTTCAAACCCGCGATTTTTATTTGCTTTTCATAAAATATAAAAAAATACAAAAAGAATCATCCCTCATCTCTAGACCTAGTCTTTAGGTTTTCTAATCCTAGCGACACTATTCCTAGCTGAACGATCAATCCCCCGGTACTTGTCATTATACTATACTACATCGATCAGGTACACTTCCTGGTGGGAATTGTAAGCTTCTCAAGATCCCTTGAGAGGTAAAGCCTGGTGCGATCCCCACGCATCAACTACTGTCTCTAAGTGACCCGTAACACTTTTTAACATAAAATCAACACTTTAAGCCTATATTTAAACATATGCAATCCATATTTAACTTAAAATAAACATTATACCTTGTTTCCCAAAATTCTTGACCCATTAGACACAAAATGGGTTAAAATGGACCTTGTCCCAAACAACCTGATACGTGGGAATTGCGCCCTCGCAACAGGTTTTACCTCTCAAGGGATCTTGAGAAGCTTACAACCCCCACCAGGCAGTGTACCTGATCGTTGTAGTATAGTATAGTGACAAGTACCGGCGGATTGATCGTTCAACTCTGGAATAGTGTCGCTAAGATTAGAAAGCCAAATAAACTAGGTCTAGAGGTGACGGATGATTCTTTTTGTATTTTTTTATATTTCATGAAAGCAAGTAAAATCTCGGGTTTTGAAGGAGTGGGCAGAATTACTTGCTAGCCAACTAACCCAATTAACTAAGATGCAATCAAAATAAAATAAAAGAAGTGAAAATTAAACTATTTTACTAATTTGGTGGAAACAATAATGAGAAAAGTTGTGTTTACTTAGATTTCATTACTCCTTAGATATCTTTTACCGTTTGATTAGCTTGTTACAATTGCATGGATGACGGGTTATATTCCTTAATACTAGTCGTAGGGCCGTGTACAATATTCCCTAACTCTATAAGATCCTACTTCACTCCTATGTCGAGCCGTTAGAAGCTCCTAACATGTGATCATTAGAATTCTCTTACGCATTAAATACAACCAAAAATCGTAGTACACCTCCGATCATGTTTCTTAAGACGTTTAAGCAAGTTACCAATGGAAGTCTGCCAGTTTTCTTAAGCCTAACATCGAATACAATCATTAGTAACAATTATAAACAAACAATCAACCCATAATCAACATCTAGGTTTCACTACATCTAAGCAAACACAATAAAAGCCTAACATTAAACAAACAAACTCAATCGAAAGTGTATGTGTAAGGTATCATCATTTTACCCTCCCCTTACACTTAGGATGAACATTGTCCCCAATGTTCAAGTAAAGAATGTAAAAGTGAAAAAAGTAAAAAGAATGAAATCAAATACTCCCCTGATTCGCTCGGTATGGATAATAAGGTGGCCAGGTTAGATCTTCCTCCAAGAAAATGAACAATCAAAGCTTCCCTTCCAGAATATAAATCATCTTCTTGTCAAACATAACCTGTTAAACCTGAGAAAACAAACACAAAAACCCAAAGCATCAATCCGAACAAAGAAAACTCACAACTAGATGTAATTCCAGACTTAGGAATAGAAACAAAACAATTAAAGATATAATGCTTGTGGAATGAATATTTGCAGATTTCCTGGAGTTTATAAAACTAAAGAATCAACAAAAACTTTAAGACTCCGGTATAAACAAAACTAGCAAAATTTCCAGAATTTTACACATGACGCCGTCAGGAATTAATTCCTGACGCCGTCAGAAGTGACCTGCAGAAATCTTTATGTTAAGTTTCCGGTAAATTTTTGGAAAAACTTAAGTCCTACTTCCTGGAAAATCCTGCAAAACATCATTATGACTCGATACAAGCATTTGACTCTAACAATTACTAATATACATGTTCATTTAATATTGTTGTGGATCATGCTCAATTTCGTTCTTATAAACAAATTTGGGTCTCCCCTTACACTTAGCTTTTGCAAAATACCTTTATATGTAATTAAGACGAAGTTAAAAACAAAATAAAGCATTTTCACAATTTACTTTGAAACATGAACCACAAACAATAAAAATAAAGCGTGCATACGGAAACAAATAAAATCAAACAAACAAACAAACAAACAAACAAACAAACAAATAAATAAATCTTGGGTTGCCTCCCAATAAGCGCTTGTTTTTGTTCGAGTCACGAGCCTGACTCTACCCTTATTTAACGGAAATAGGGGAGGTTTTCCCTACACTTTGAATTAAGTGCGGGTGGAAGTAGCGATACACACCCTTAGGGTGGAAATATGCCACGTGAGGTGAAGTGGATTAGTGAATGGCTTCCTTCATCCTAAAACTACCCGGATAATATTGGTTGATGGGTGGGTCGGTTCCTCTTTTGTCTCCTAGAAATATATCTAAGGATGGAAAGGTGTGTAAAGATTGAGGTTCCGGTTCATCAACACTAGGAAATTCCCTAGAACTAGGAGTAAGATTATCACTACAAGTATTCAAACCTATATCCTCAAGTGGTGCCTGGTCCAAGGGTTCTACTTCCATCGGAATTCCTAAAGTTTCTTCTACTTCTTCCGGGTAAGTCACGGGCGGTGTGTGTGCCTCAAATGATGGTAGGACTTGTGGGGTACTTAGTGGGCTTGGGTTTTCTACTATCTCTTCCATCACATCAATATCACCTATGTGTACATCTTGTATTATGGTAGTGCCTAACCATGACATGCAACTAGGTGGCTCAACTCCAACCTCATGTGTGTCATATGTTTTGGTGAGATCTATCCCGCTCATGCAACTAGGTAGTTCAACACTAACCATATCATAATATTGGTTTGATTCTAAGTTCATGTTCTTAGAAACTAGGTAATCTCGCTCATACGAATCCACCAATTCGTTCCACTTATGGGTCATGGTTAGGAAGCTTTCCTGAAAATTCATCCAAAGGGTCCGACTAAAAGGAATTTTTTCAGTTAATGATCGTCTAATAGAAATATCACATGCATAGAATTCATTAAACCCATCTAACCTTACCCCCAACTTCATTTGGATAACACAAAGATCACGCAAAAATTCATAAGAATGATAAGAAAGAAATCTCTTTTTAAAATATAATTGTTCCTCTATTGTCAGTGATCTAATTGGAATTTCATCCGCCATAGTGACAAATGAAAATGGTTTTACAAACAAAGGGCACAAAGAAAAAGATAGACTACAAGAAAGCTAATGAAAAAGAAAATCTCACTAAAAAGGAATCTAATGAGTAGACCTAATCAAAATAAATTCCAACCTAAGCAATAACTATTCCCCGGCAGCGGCGCCAAAAACTTGATGCGTAGGGATTGCACCAGGCTTTACCTCTCGAGGGATCTCGAGAAGCTTACAACCCCCACCAGGCAGTGTACCTGATCGTTGTAGTATAGTATAGTGACAAGTACCGGGGGATTGATCATTCAGCTAGGAATAATGTCGCTAGGATTAGAAAACCTAAAGATTAAGTCTAGAGATGAGGGATGATTCTTTTTGTAATTTTATATTTTTAAGAAAGCAAATTAAAATCTCGGGTTTGAAGGATTTGGGCGGAATTAGTTGCTAGTCAACTAACCCAATACTAAAGATGCAATCAAAATAAAATACTAAAAATGAAAATAAACTAATTAAACTAGAGTTGTGAGCAATATATGGGAGAAATGTGTTTACTTAGATTTCACTACTCCCTAGATTTCTTTTACACGTTAATTACTTGTTATAGTTGCGTGGATGACGGATTGTATTCCTTAATACCATTCGTGGGGTGGCGTACTTACTTCCCCAATCCTATGAGTGCCTACTTCACTCCTATGTTGAGCCGGCTAAGAAGCTCCTAACATGGGATCATTAGAATTTACTCATGCATTAAATACAACCAATAAAACCTAGTACACATCGGTTCATGTTTCCTAAGATGTTCAAGCATGTTACCAAATGGAGATCTGCCAGTTTTCTTAAGCCTAACATTGAAATCATTCATCTCATACAACCATAAACAAGTAATCAACACATAATTAACATCTAGGCTTCATTAGATCTAAGCAAACACAAGATAAATCTAGCCTAACATGTTGAAATCAAGACAAGCACAAGATATAGACAACCAACACATAGACATATTGATTGAATTAAGAGAAGACTTATCTCAATAGCACATGAAAGGATTCAAGGGTTGAAAACCCTTGAAAAAGCTGTAAAGTACGTACAAAGTTCGGCCCTAGGGTTTCTCCACACAAGTTCCTCTCTATGAATGAAAATTAGAAATCTATATATAGATTTTAGAAGGTGACGGCGTCAAGAACAAATGTCTGACGCCGTCATCTCGCTGCCAAATAGTTCCTCGGACTGCCTAGATCTGGGTCTGACGCCGTCATGTGTACACCTTATGCAGGCCGTCATGAATTTAACTCTTGACGCTCTTGTTGTGACACCTTCAGGTTTCTTCTGGGTCGTCGTGGATTTTACTCTTGACGCCGTCAGGATTTCCTTCTTGACGCCGTCATACACTGTTTCCAGCATGGAAAATTAAGTCTTTGGCGTTTTCTTCACTTTTATGCTCCAAAAACATCCGAATTGCTTCCTTTTCCAGATTTCACTCCCAAAGTATCTAAAATCACAAAAGGAACGATTTAGGGCAATATTTGATCAAATAAATTCAATTCCAGGCTTAAATGACCCCCTAAAAGTGATTCATTTTTCGCCTCATCAGCCTAACATGTTAAAAGAAAGATACACATAAGATAGAATCAAATAATACATAGACATATTGAATGATTAATGAAGTACTTATCTTTATTCAAACATGAAAAAAAGAAGGGTTTGAAACCCTTTCAAGATGCAGGAAATTCGACCTAGGGTTTTTACAAAACTTGTTCTCCAAAAGTTCCACACATTACAATGAAAAATTGGAAAAATATATATAGACTATGCATCCTGACGGCGTCATGTATTAGCCTCTAACGCCGTCAACTCGCCGCCAAGATAAAATTCGTATTACCTAGATCCACTTCTGACGCCGTCATATAGGAAAACACTCTGGGCCGTCACTAGTATTTGGACCCTGACAGCCTTGGTGACGCAGTCAGGCCAATAACAAAGAAAATGTTCTGGGTCGTCACGTTATAAGTTCCACATCCACCTCTTTTGTCACTCTTGACGCCGTCACTAGTAAACCTTGACGTCGTCAGGTACTGTTCTAGCAAGCAAATTTGAGACTTTACCGTTTTCTTCACTTTTATGCTCTAAAAACGTCCAAAACGCTTCCTTTTCTAGATTTCTCCTCAAAAGTACCTAAAATGACAAAATGACCCCTTAAAAGCGGTACACTTTTCGCCTCATCAAATACCCTTACACTTGAGATTTGCTTGTCCTCAAGCAAATGCGTTTTTATTCTAATCAAAATACAAGTTAGGGGTCATTTAACACTAATATAAAAGTAATTACAACAAATAATCGTTCCACTAAAAACCAAAAACAAGCACGGAGGTCATACACTAGCACCTCACAAATTGTGTTTAGATACTCACATCTCTCGGGTGTAATAAAGTATATATCACAATATGGAAATGGAAAACATCTCTCACTACCTGTCATAGCAAATAGATTACCATAGGCTTGGGAAAGGATCAAACCTCCACCACTTGGCGTAAGCACCTAGGATAAACTATCAAAGAGGTCTTTTGAAAAGTTATAACGTTAGGTGTAGGGATATGGAAAATACGGTTTTGTTGGATAAAGGTAATATTTACTGGTGGCGAGTTAATCATCTTGGTTAATTACATGTACAATATGGCGTTGCTAAGCTAAGACTCGACTCGACTTAAGCTAATAAATCAAAAATAACAAAAACATAAAACAAACATAGAATGAAACGGGATGGTAGTCCGTATGTTTTTCTATTTTTTTTCTTTCTTTTTTCGATTTTTTTTCTCATACACTCTTACCCTACCATCTAAAATAATACATCATAGGGAATGTACATTCCCCTTAAACTTGAATTTTTACATACTTTACAATAAACTACTCTAATGACTCGAATCAAGATAATCAAAACACTTGGAGTACTTTTTAAGATTAATGCACATATGGGGGTAATAAATGATGTTCTTCCCCATTACTCCATAACACAAGTACTTTACCCATGAGTCTCAATCGTCCCAAAACAATATGTACAAGATATGACTCGACTTAGCAACCATGTAATCAATTAGATAGTTAACTAAGGGTTTAAACATGTAACAGTAATGCATTAAAGATGAGTGCATACAAGGAAGGCTAAGGCGATTTGGTTGCACATTTTGGTGGGTTGTAACAAATTCTTCCTTTAAGTAAGATTCTTAAAGTTAGAAACGAAAAGATAGGCTCGGAGGGGTGTACTAAGGGTATCGTGTACTAAAAGTGAGTACAACGCTAAGGTGTGGGAAAAATTAATTGACTTTAATAGCCAAGTAATATGACTTAAATGGTCAAGTAATTATGATACGGGTTTAAACACAAGGGTGATCCTAATGCCTCTTATCATGTAGTAAATCCTACTACACGAATGTAGTCTCACTAGCGGTCTCGGGATGCATCACTAACTCAAGTTCTAGAATCTAAATGCTACCGGTACACTCATAAGCACAAATAATAAATGCTTTTTCTATCAAATCTAAAGGCGAACCTCACATATTTGGGTGGAAAATTTTTCTGAATAGTACGGTTTTGTGCTAGTCATACAACTCCTATCCATGAGACGCTTGTTAAGGCTAAAGTTTCACTCCTAAATGTTGTATTAAATTTAAATTTGGCGCTAAATTACACTAACAAGTATTTTCTCTTAGTTTTATTACACACCTACCATCGAACAAACAAACTCAAGTGCAATTGTATCCTATAAAGTATCATCATTTACCCTCCCCTTACACTTAGGATGAACATTGTCCCCAATGTTCAATTAAAGGATGTAAAAGTAAAATAGGTAAAAGAATGAAAAAAAATACTCCCCTGATTCGTTCGATGTGGATAGTGTATTAACAAGGTTAGATCTTCCTCCAAGAAAATGAACGTTCAAAGCTTCCCTTCAAGAAATATAAACCATCTTCTTGTCATATATAACATGTTAAACCTGAGAAAACAATCAAGGCAACCTCGCGTAAAATCGGCGGCAATCTATATATACTAACAAATCCTAGAAAGCAATTTAAGATATAATGCTTGTGGAATGAATGTTTGCAGATTTCCTGGAGTTTATAAAACTAAAGAATCAACAAAAACTTTTAAGACTCCGTTAGAAAAACAAAACTAACAAAATTTCCAGAATTTTACATGTGACGCCGTCAGGTGTTAAACCCTGACGCCGTCAGAAGTGACCTGCAGAAATCTTTATGTTAAGTGTCCGGAAAATTTCTGGAAAAACTTATGTCCTATTTCCTGGAAAATCCTGCGAAACATCATTATGACTCGATACAAGCATTTGACTCTAACAATTACTAATATACATGTTCATTTAATATTGTGGTGAATCATGATCATTTTCGTTCTTATAAACAAATTTGGGGTTTCCCCTTACACTTAGCTTTTGCAAAATACCTTTATATGAAGTTAAGACGAAGTTAAACAACAAAATAAATCATTTTCACAATTTAGTTTGAAACATGATCTACCAACAATAAAAATAAGACATGCATACGGAAACAAATAACATTAAACAAATAAAAACACACAAAACATGGGTTGCCTCCCAAGAAGCGCTTTTCTTTATTTACGAGTCTTGTAGCTAGACTCAAGGTCATGGGCTATTACGTGACCTCGCCATTGGTTTCATTCTCTTGGTCATCTCCAATCTTAGTTTTGTATTCTGGACCTAGTTGCAAACATTCCTTGTAGAAACCGAGTATTCTACTCATGACATACTCTACTCCTCTACGTCTATCCTCATCATTCCTATAGTAGACCGCTTGCTTGTGTTCCTTTTCAAGGTTTGATAGAAGACGGTATCGTTCAATCTTATAGGGCATTTGGTAAGCAATCTCATTGTTCTCATCCTTGAATCTAACTATCCCTAGGGACGGGTCATAATTTATCTTAAAGGCTTCAACAAACGGTCTTCCGAATATTACTTGACTTAAGCAACCATCTATTACCGGACGAATATCCTCTACAATCACAAAGTCGGTAATATAAGTGAAGTTTCCTACAAAGACATGTAATCCTTTCACTCTTTCTACAAAGTTGCTCATCCAATTTGTGTTAGGCATCATCCTATATCCAAGTTGCTTCTTAATTACCCAGTTATAATAGGTCCTAGTCATAATGTTTATAGGAGACCTAAGATCGATATAAGCTTTCCACACATGCATATGCTCAACGTTGCATGGTATGTTGATGTTAGAGGGATCTCCTGCTTTGATAAGTGGTGAACCAAGGACGTATGGTGTCTCGGGGTCATCGAATAGATCCTTATGATATTCCTGTTCTTCCTTGGTGGGTAACTTATCAAAGTATTCCTCTACGTTTTCTACTTCCTCTAACTTTCCTTCCTTAATATCCTCAACTTCCTTAATTTCATCCTTAGGTCCAGTTTCTATTCCAACTTTATCCTTGTCACTTTCTTCTATATTCTTATCTATTGGCTTAATGGCAACAACATTGACAAAGTGGACGTGTTTGGATGATGAGGGGTCCTTAATTTGGATTCCGCTACTAGTGTCCCTATTGTCCTTCCTAGGTGTAGTTAGCACTTGGTTGTTGAGGGCTTTCAACAAGTTGTCAATTTTATTGGTCATCTCCGTTTGTTGTTGATTGAATTCGGTTTCAAACTTAGCTATGCGAGCTTCTTGAGATGCCATAA
Organism: Artemisia argyi; assembly: GCA_030686995.1. NCBI lineage: Eukaryota > Viridiplantae > Streptophyta > Magnoliopsida > Asterales > Asteraceae > Artemisia > Artemisia argyi. The sequence goes on from CM060705.1 coordinate 138,719,618, forward strand.
ACTTTGGCATCAATCCTTCAAGATTATTGGTACTACCATAATTATTGGAAGGATTGTTGTTGAAAGTACGGTTAGAGGGTGGACCGTTTGATTGGTAACGATTAGGTGGATTGGAAGAATTGTTTTGGGGCATGTTTTGGTTTTGTTTCCACCTAAGGATCGGGTGATTTTACCAAGAAGGGTTGTAGGAATCACCGTAAGGTTTTGGCTCGGGTTTGAAAGTGTATCACTTGTCTCCCGCTTCGTCGGTACGCGAGGATGCGTAATCCGCAAAAGCTTGTTCGGGGAGTTCCACGCAATTACGAGTGTCATAGGGATCACTACATAATTCGCATGAAGAAGTGATTTTGTTCAATTGGCTAGAAGGCTTAGGAGCTTCGTAGTATTTCATGAGAAACTTGACTTGGTCCTCAAGTTCCATGATCCTACGGTCGGGAGTGCTAGAATTGTTCGAAGGCAAAGATATTGCCTTGACCATTTTGTTCAAATCACGAGGATCATTCCAACTTTCGTTGTCATAGAAAGCAAGATCTTCTATGAGTTCCCATGATTATTCCGCACTTAGATTACGTAGCTTGCCACCGGCCGATTGGTCAATGGTTCGCCTTGTGGAGAGATCGATATGGTCATAGAAGATTTGGACTTGGAGCCAAAGATCTATGCCATGATGAGGGACTTTTTGGAGTAAGTCCTTGAAACGAGTCCATGCTTCGTATAGAGTTTCACCTTGACGTTGTTGGAACATCAAGATATCATTTCTAAGCTTGGTAGTTCTCCCCGGTGGGAAAAATTGTGCAAGGAAACGAGAAGTGAGATCATCCCATGAGGTGATGGATCCCGCGGGTAAACGTTCAAGCCATTGACTAGCTTGATCACGCAGAGAGAATTGGAATAGACGTAATCGGGTCGACTCTCTAGTTGCAACATCAAGGTCTATAGAATCTATGATTTTTAGGAAATCCTTGAGATGTTGATTAGGATCTTCGGAATGAAGTCCATGGAATGCACATCCGCTTTGCACCAACCGGATGGTGTCGGATCGCAAGGGGGACACATTGGCTCCTTGAGTGAGCTCAATGGTGTTTCGATAGCCTTGGTGGCTAGGACGGGAATACTCTCCTAAAGTTCGGAGCCTAGGAGGTTGGTTTGCTAGTGGTGGGTTTTGTGGGTGGTTTTGTTGTGGTGGGTTGATGGGATCAAAGATATTACCACCTTCCATGATGTCGGATGGTAAAGGTTACGAACAAAGAAACAAAGAAATGAGATAGACTAAAGAAAACCTAAATATAAAAATAAAACCTTACTAGAAAGGAATCTAGCAAGTAGACCTAATAAAAAGAAATCCTAACCTAGACAATAACTATTCCCGACAGTGGCGCCAAAAACTTGATACGTGGGAATTGTGCCCTCGCAACAGGTTTTACCTCTCAAGGGATCTTGAGAAGCTTACAACCCCCACCAAGCAGTGTACCTGATCGTTGTAGTATAGTATAGTGACAAGTACCGGGGATTGATCGTTCAACTCAGGAATAGTGTCGCTAGAATTAGAAAGCCTACTAAACTAGGTCTATGATACGTGGGAATTGCGCCCTCGCAACAGGTTTTACCTCTCAAGGGATCTCGAGAAGCTTACAACCCCCACCAGGCAGTGTACCTGATCGTTGTAGTATAGTATAGTGACAAGTACCGGGGGATTGATCGTTCAACTCAGGAATAGTGTCGCTAGGATTAGAAAGCCTACTAAACTAGGTCTAGAGGTGAGGGATGATTCTTTTTGTATTTTTATATTTTTATAAAAGCAAGTAAAATCTCGGGTTTTGAAGGAGTGGGCGGAATTAGTTGCTAGCCAACTAACCCAATTAATCTAAAGATGCAATCAAAATAAAATAACAAAAATGAAAATGAAACTATTATACTAATGTGGTGGAAACAATAATGAGGAAAGCTATGTTTACTTAGATTTCATTACTCCCTACATATCTTTTACAGATTGATTAGCTTGTTACAATTGCATGGATACCGGGTCATATTCTTTAATACTAGTCGTAGGGCCGTGTACAATATTCCCTAACTCTATAAGATCCTACTTCACTCCTATGTCGAGCCGTTAGAAGCTCCTAACATGAGATCATTAGAATTCTCTTACGCATTAAATACAACCAAAAATCGTAGTACACCTCCGATCATGATTCTTAAGACGTTCAAGCAAGTTACCAATGGAAGTCTGCCAGTTTTCTTAAGCCTAACATCGAATACAATCATCCGTAACAATTATAAACAAACAATCAACCCATAATTAACATCTAGGTTTCACTACATCTAAGCAAACACAATAAAGATCTAGCCTAGCATGTTAAAGAGAAGACAAGCGTAAGATATAATCAAACAACACATAGACATATTGAATGATTTGGATAAGTACTTATCTTCAATTGAACATGGAAGAATCAAGGGGTTGAAACCCTTGAAAAGCTGATAAAATTCGTCTAGGGTTTATTCCCTTAAAGTTGCACACAATGAATGAAAATTGGAAAACTATATATAGAGTTTACATCTTGACGGCGTCATGTATTAACTTGTGACGCTGTCAACTCGCCGCCATGATAAAATTCGTATTGCCTAGATCCATTTGTGACGCCGTCATGTGTAAATGAGCTCTGGGCCGTCACTAGTATTTGGACCCTGACGGCCTAGGTGACGCTGTCAGGCCAATATGCTTGAAAACTCTCTGGGCCGCCACGTTATAAGTCCCATATCCACCTCTTTTGAAACTCTTGACACCGGCACATGTAGAACCTTGACGCCGTCAGGTACTGTTCCATCAAGGAATTTTGAGACTTTTCCGTTTTCTTCACTTTTATGCTCCAAAAACGTCTAAAATGCTTCCTTTTCTAGATTTCTCTCCAAAAGTACCTAAAATGACAAAAGGAATGATTTAGTGCAATAATTGATCGAATAATCTCGAATTTGGGCTTAAATGACCCCTTAAAAGCGATACACTTTTCGCCTCATCAGTCTAGAGGTGAGGGATGATTCTTTTTGTATTTTTTTATATTTTATGAAAGCAAGTAAAATCTCGGGTTTTGAAGGAGTGGGCAGAATTAGTTGCTAGCCAACTAACCCAATTAACTAAGATGCAATCAAAATAAAATAAAAGAAATGAAAATTAAACTATTTTACTAATTTGGTGGAAACAATAATGAGAAAAGTTGTGTTTACTTAGATTTCATTATCCCTAGATATCTTTTACCGGTTGATTAGCTTGTTACAATTGCATGGATGACAGGTTATATTCCTTAATACTAGTCGTAGGGCCATGTACAATATTCCCTAACTCTATAAGATCCTACTTCACTGCTATGTCGAGCCGTTAGAAACTCCTAACATGGGATCATTAGAATTCTCTTACGCATTAAATATAACCAAAAATCGTAGTACACCTCCGATCATGTTTCTTAAGACGTTCAAGCAAGTTACCAATGGAAGTCTGCCAGTTTTCTTAAGCCTAACATCGAATACAATCATCCGTAACAATTATAAACAAACAATCAACCCATAATCAACATCTAGGTTTCACTACATCTAAGCAAATACAATAAAAGTCTAGCCTAACATGTTAAAAGAAAGAGACACATAAGATATAATCAAACAATACATAGACATATTGAATGATTAATGAAGTACTTATCTTTATTCAAACATGGAAGAAAGAAGGGTTTGAAACCCCTTCAAGATGCAGGAAATTCGACCTAGGGTTTTTACAAAACTTGTTCTCCAAAAGTTCCACACATTACAATGAAAAATTGGAAAAATATATATAGACTATGCATCCTGACGGCGTCATGTATTAGCCTCTGACGCCGTCAACTCGCCGCCAAGATGAAATTCGTATTGCCTAGATCCACTTCTGACGCCTTCATCTAGGAAAACACTCTGGGCCATCACTAGTATTTGGACCCTGACGGCTTTGGTGACGCCGTCAGGCCAATAACAAAGAAAATATTCTAGGCCGTCACGTTATAAGTTCCACATCCACCTCTTTTGTCACTCTTGATGCCGTCACTAGTAAACCTTGACGTCGTCAGGTACTGTTCTAGTAAGGAATTTTGAGAGTTTGCCGTTTTATTCACTTTTATGCTCCAAAACCGTCCAAAACGCTTCCTTTTCCAGATTTCTCCTCAAAAGTACCTAAAATGACAAAAGGAACGATTTAGGGCAATAATTGATCAAATAATCACGAATTCGAGATTAAATGACTCCTTAAGAGCGGTACACTTTTCGCCTCATCACAACCCTTTTTCTGCATGACCCTTTGGTGAACTATTGACCTTTTTTCGAAAAAACAACTTCTATATCATGACATAACACCAAAACTTCCAAAAATCATTAGAATATTATAAACATCAAACATATGCATAAACTTAGTCATAGTGACCCGCAAAAATGTGCTTTACAAAGTAACGGGTGAAAACACCCATTTTGACCCATTTGCATACTACACTTAACCATATCACCTTTAACCATAAAATTAACACTTTAACCATAAACCAAACACTCATTTAACATTAAAAACCATGACAACTTTGATCCATGACCAATGACCCGTTCACATCCTAAAATGGGTACAATTACACGTTATGCCAAAGCCCCTTTAACTTGACCGTAAACACATGAACTATACTATAACTTGTCCATTGACCACCAATTTATACACTTGACACTTGACCATACTTTACATAATATTAATGACTTACGGGGGTACAAACATGACACTTGAGCTCGGTATACTACCTAGCTTCTACTTTCTTACCATTCCTTCTACTTCACATGTTCAACTTTAGTCCTTATCCAAGCCATAGCTTCACCCATAAGTAACCTACAAAACATTGTCAACTTAACAATAAGCTTTCGCTTAGTAAGTAACTAGATTAACACATGATTAACATGTTAATCCACATATATGCAACAAAAATACTTCAACCAATAAACACATAAACATCACAACATACCTTAGCCTTTCCCTACTCATAATCTATCGCTTGAGTTGGTTAACTAGGTAAACCACCTATCAAGGCCACACTCACTAAATCAAAGCTAACAACCATGCCGTAAAGGCAAGCTAACAACCATGCCATGAAGGCAAGCTAGGCCATCCCGAATGATGCCAAATACATGCCATAAAAGGCAAGCTGGGCTATCCCGAAGGATACCAAAACTAACACATCGGTTCCATACTCATAGTCACATAATATGTAAACAATCATCTTAAACACATATCAATCAAGTCACTTACCTTGCTCATCCAAGCTAGGCTACAAATCAATAACACCATCAACATCAACATCACTATTCATCATCATCTTCATCCTTCATAATTAGCCAAAACCTAACAACATAACAATCAATAATCATAAACAAGGGTTTATATAAAACCCACCATAACTTACCCATCTTCCTTTCTAAATCATCATATGATCATACCTTGATCATATGATGATTTCTCACTTTAATCACAAACTATAACTTTAACATAATCAAGATGGGGAGTACTTACTTGATTGATTGTTGCTAGAACTTAACCCTAGCATAAGACCTTAATCTTCTCCATTCTTGGACCATCAAGACCCATCTCTTTCCCTCTCTTTCTCTCTTGTTGACACTACATACACATACATAATCCTGGAACTTATCTAGAATACTCTATCTTCATAGCAAAGTTATGTACCAAATGACATATTTGGTCCCTCAAGTCCTTTCTCTTTTATATTGGCCACAATGCTTACTAATAACTCTTTAATACTAGGCAACATTAGTCCCTTGAGTTTATGCTTCATATTTCTATAACTACATTAGTCGTACTTTGACCGTAAAGTTGACTACTGGGTTTGACCGCAACGCAACATTCGTTGACTGGCCAATCACGAAAGGCCCTTAGTCCATTTCATCTAGGGTGGGATCTAAGTATCCGGGAAACGGGTCTAACAGTCTTAGCCAAACTCTTAGAGTACGAGGGAGTAATCGTGTGACATTGTACCAATATCTAGTAGTGAAAGGCTTTTCAGCCGTTATGGGCTGTTTTCAGCTGATTTTTCTATTTTCGCATCTGAAGTTGGCCGCTTTGATATACAAACAATTTGCTAGAAAAACTAAGGTTGTGTAGTTTAGTCAAGGGAATGGGAAAGGGAAATATAAAGGGTATACTAAGGAATGCAATGAAGTGTTTTCGTTGCATTAGTGTTTCTTGGTTAATATGTTATAGATATAGGTTAGTGTTTATTAATTTATTTTTTCTATAATATGAAGAAGCGACCTAAATGATAATCCAAAATGCAAATTATCTTATGTATCTTCCAATGACTAGGCACATATGTATTCATAATATATATGAAAAAACTTCGTGATATTTTCTATATATCATAAAATAATATTTTTTTCGCAAGCTTCTTTGCTGGACTCTATCTTTTGAGAATGTTTGACCCAACATGTGAATGAAATTATATGTTTTCGTAAGCTTCTTTGCTGGGCTATGTCTTTTGATACTGTTTGGCCCAACACGTGATTCAATTGCAACAACTAAATATTAAAAGTTCAAAGAAAAATGACAAAAAAAAAAATGTATAACAATTATACATAAAATTTAAAACAAATATTCTAAGATACTGAAAAAATAATTTGACAAAAATGACCCACCGCAACGCAGAGGGAGCAAATCTACTTGTTAGATATATAACATAGCACAACAATCTGGTGTAAAATAATATTTTCTGTGACAAGCTCATGCAGAGGAGCCCAATGTCTAGCCCATCTTTTGTGATACGACTATTCATTACTTTGTTTTTACTCGATGTATACTACACGTACATTCCAAAAGTTTGGTATGTTTGGAATTTCCTTTTTGTTTTCCGCATGTTTTCGATTGCCTTTTCTTGTTTTATGTTACTGTCAGTCATTTTTATTGCAATATGGCAATTCCTTGCCTTATTATTATTATTTTTTTTAACGACGACATATTATTAAAAAAACCTAGTAAGACGCTAGCAATTACAAAGGCATTTTATGCCAATCAATCTAACTAATACAAATTTTGCCTCTAAAATTTAACCAAGAGAAGGAAAAAAGACGGCTGCTATCAAACAAGTCACTAATTCTCACAACTTGAGAATTGAAAACGACATTGTTCCTAAATCGCCAAAGGATCCAACATGTAGAAGCAAATATGACATACGCACGGTCTCGCTCATCCTTAGTAGCACGCCAAGAAAGGAACCAATTTTCGCGAGCTTCTTTGCTAGACTCTATCTTTTGAGAATGTTTGACCCAACATGTGAATAAAATTATATTTTTTCGTGGGCTTCTTTGCTGGGCTATGTCTTTTGATACTGTTTGGTCCAACATGTGATTCAATTGCAACAACTAAATATTAAAAGTTCAAAGAAAAAGGACAAAAAAAATGTATAACATACTCAAAACAATTGCACATAAAATTTAAAAACAAAGATTCAAAGATACTGAAAAAATAATTTGACAAAAATGACCCGCTGCAACGCGGCGGGAGCAAATCTACTTGTTAGATATATAACATAGCACAACAATATGGTGTAAAATAATATTTTCTGTGACAAGCCCATGCAGAGGAGCCCAACATTCGAACGTCACGTAGGCTTTCAGGTGACATGTCTAGCCCATCTTTTGTGATACGACTATTCATTACTTTGTTTTTACTCAATGTATACTACACGTACATTCCAAAAGTTTGGTATGTTTGGAATTCCCTTTTTGTTTTTCGCATATTTTCGATTGCCTTTTCTTTTAAACCTTTTATGTTACTGTCAGTCATTTTTATTGCAATATGGCAATTCCTTGCCTTATTATTATTATTTTATTGGAACGGCGGCATATTATTAGAAAAACCTTACAAGACGCTAGCAATTACAAAGGCATTTTAAGCCAATCAGTCCAACTAATACAAATTTTGCATCTAAATTTTAACCAAGAGAAGGAAAAAAGACGACTGCTATCAAACAAGTCAGAAAACGACATTGTTCCTAAATAGCCAAAGGATCCAACATGTAGAAGCAAATATGACATACGCACGATCTCGCTCATCCTTAGTAGCACGCCAAGAAAGGAACCAATTATCCCAGTCGTCACAGGAGGTTAACAAAGGGAACTTTAAATCACACCAACCTCGAATAAGCCTCCAAATATTTGATGCAGCAGTGCACGAGAAGAAAATATGGGAGTTCGACTCGACATGTCCATTGCAAACTGGACACATAATCGAATCGATGTCTAAACCACTAGCAGAAAGATTGGAACGATGAGGGAGTTTATCAAGAAACAAACGCTACATAAATATGTTAACTTTCCGAGGGAAAGCTGTGTACCACCTTGTGCATGGAAGAGAGAGAGGGAAATTTTAGTCGTCAATAATCAATATGTTTACGAGCAACACTCACTGAGAAGTTACTATCCTTGCCTTATTTTTATTTAACGTTAGCTACATGTACATTCTAAAATTAACCAAAATTATAGCAAACACCCACGCAACGCGGCGAGTTCCTGCACGGCTGCACCTCGTTAGTTTGAACAAATACCTCCTTGATATAACCTGCTCTGCATATAGTGTAAGTTTAAATAAATACCTCCTTATTATAACCTGCTCTGCATATAGTTTAGGCACTTGGGTGTTCAATTAGCTAACATCGATCTCAAATAAAACATATATGCTATAGATTTTGTTGTGGGTTAAAAGGGCAAAAGCTACAAACAAATATTATATGTTAGCTGGAATTATTAATGAAAATTAAAGTAGTATGACATAAGCTATTAAATGATAACTAAAGGTAGTATAGACATTTTACTACGCTTAATTTTTGACTTTAATCATCAAATAATAAAGCTAGTTTATATAGACATTACAATCTGTATTTTATATATAGTTTTTTTTAAGAGAAATGCTACATCCACGTAATTTTTACAAATAAACTTTCACACAATGATGTGGCAAATGTGATGGACCAATTATATTATACTTTATATTTTTTATTTTTTACTATCTATAATTCATTGCCACATGTATGTGTGGATTTCTTTTTGTAAAAATTATATGAATGTATCATTCCTCTTATGTGAATGGAATCACTAGTAACATTTATAATCTGCTTTGTATTAATTTATTGTAATACGAAAGTAGCAATGAATAATAAAAGCGAGAAAAAAAAAAGTTTACTAAAAACGAGAAGAAAAAAAGTTTTGCTGGAAAAAAAGAAAGGTGTGGGTGGTTAAGTTGGCGGTTTACATGGTTAAGAGCATTGGGTGTGTTAACGTTTTCCCCACGTTAAACCTTAACTTTGAGCGTTAATCCTTACGTTAAGACACCGAGTGCCCGCGTTAAGTCCACGTTAACGCAACATGTTAACTCAACGGAAACTAGCCGTTGGAATTTAAAATGAAAAAATTTCACTTCCACCCCCCCTAACAGCTATAACTTTTAAAAAACGGCTACTTTCTTAAAAAAAATCAAAACCAATTTTCAACTACTATAAATACCCGTTTAACACACTATTTTTTTTCACACTTCTACTACTCAATATACTCTATAATACACTTCTATTAGCAAGCAAAAAAAAAAAAAAAATGTCGGGAGGCAACAACAATAACAACAACAACAACAACGAATCGTTCAAGAACCTCCTCGGTGGGTGGAATAACCCATACGTGGGTTCATCTTCAAACCCGAACACGGGTTCATCATCCCAAAACATTCCTTTCCCTAACCCACTCGGCACGTCGAGTCAAGAACTTTTCCAACAACATCAAGAAATGCAATATTAGCAACAAAGCCAACTAAACTCCGATTTCCAAAAATCTACAATTCACACAACAATCACAACATTCACAAACCGAAACAAATGAAGTTCCCAAAACACCTACGTCTCCACCAAAGAAATTCAAACTTGGTGGTAAATGAAAGTCCAAAAAATCCAAAGTCCCCGAACCAATCTATGATGATGAAGAACAACCCGATAACGTGCATACACATTGGACTCCAAGTGAGGAATTGTTTGCCGAGTGTTATGTGGCCGCTTCCAAGGATCCGCGTGTCGGGCATTGCCAAGCTCGCGATACGTTTTGGCAATGGGTACAACACGAGTTCAATAGAAAAAAATTTCAACACCGCAACAAGGATATGCTACAAGGCAAGTGGAAAACGTTGATTGCGTAAAGTTCAACGCTTTTCTCAAACGGGCGCAACACGATAAAAAAAAGTGGGGGAAATGAGATGGATGTCAACAAACGGGTGAAACAAACGTATCGTGACGAGCACAAAGCCACGCCGTTTAACAACAAGGAGGCTTTGGATGTTTTGCGTAAATATATAAAATGGGACGCGCTGGATCCGGTTGATTTAACCGGTGATGTTCCAAACCAAACAAACAAGGCTTTGTTTGATCATGATGAAGAACCACGTCCCATGGGAAAAAAGCATGCTTTGAAGAAAGCCAAATCCGAGACAATGACAAGCACCTGGGGAACGAGTACCGGAGGATCTTTTTCGTCAATCTATGCAACAAGTGTATCGTTTAAGACGTGAAGATGCGGCCAAGATGTATCGGGCGGCCGCAGAAAAAGATGAAACGATAATAAGGTTGAAAGATATGAAATTTTTGTTGCTCAACATTGACAACAAGGATCCAAACGTTGTGGGTTGGATCAATTTAGAAAAGGACCGAATCATCGAAAATATAAGTTGCAAAAGTGTCAAGAATGAATAATTGTATTTCCTAATTTCCGTTATGTCTTAGTTTGGTTTGTCCTTTGTTTTTTTAATTTCGTATTTTTTTTCATTGTAACAGTTTTTTTAGGTCGTATTGTAATATATTTTAAGAATTAATGTTATGTTTTTAATAAATGAAGTATTTGTTTTAGTTTAGGGGTTGAATTTGAAAATAATTGAGGTAAAGTTGAGTTAAGGTGAGTTATGATAAGGGGTTTTTTTTTTGAGTTAAGGTGAAAATGTTAAAGCTGATGTGCCACTGAGTTAAAACTTAACATCAATTTACCACACCCATTGTTCTAATGAATATCATTACCCCTAGTTTGTACAGGGGTGAGCATTGGGCCGGAACCGACCCGTCCCGACATAGCCTGAAACCGATTAACTAGAAAACCAAAATCGAGTCTCGACCCGACTAGTCCTGACAGTCCCGAAAACCATTCGGTCGGGGTCGGTTCGGTCAGTTTAGTCGGTATATTGGTTTGTTTTTACGGTTTTTGTCCCGTCCTGACCCGTCTCGACAGTCCCGAAAACAGATTAGCTAAAAAACCAAAACCGAGTAGTTCGGTTTCGGGATGGTTTTTTCCGGATTTTGGGATTTGGTCGGGATTGCTCACCCCTAATTTGTAGTGTAATGGGTTATTATCTTGTTTAGGGTAATGTTTCATTCATTTATACTAAACCAACCATAATTAATGATTGCCTTTCCTATTATCCCATCTCCAAATACCCTCAAATTCTATGATTGGGATCATAGAATTTAGAAAATAAATAAATAAATAAATAAAAATAAAAATAAAAATGAATGAGAGAAAAAAAAAAGAAAGAAAGGGAAAAAAAATTATCAAATGGTACTTGGGATCTGATGACGTATAGCCTATATTTGGGCCGCAAGCCCAAATGATAGACATTACTTACACTTAAGCCCATCACGAATGGGCTACCATGACAAATGGTATGGGCCGCAGTATTAATACTTTGGGCTCATGAAGCACAAAGGCCCAATCTAACCCACCGGGTATACGATAAGGATTATCTATTCAAGGAATAGATATCCTTACCTTGGATAAGCACCATGCGTGCGAAGAGTAAGGAGCAAGAAACACGGTTTCTTAGCCCCTATATATAGAATCACACGATTCTCATTAAAGGTACGATTCACATAATCCCTAAACTCTTCAACCAAAACCTAAATTCGATTACTTACTCTCACGCCGGAGTCTAATCGGGGGAGACAATCCCTCGATAAGCCTAACGGTGTTGTTTATTTTCTTAGTACGCAGGTAACAAAGTGCTAAGGAACGAATTGATATAAGAGCAAAGCCCAACAATCAGGTACGCCCAACTTTTGTATCAACAAGTGGCGCCATCCGTGGGACCCTACAACGAACTAGAATGACGAAACATAAGAATTCGAGCCAGCGGACTCCGCAGCCAGAAAAACGTGACCATCTGAGGAAGAATCAACAAGATCCAACCTCTAGACAAGTCGCTGGGACAACCAGCACACCTGGTCACCATGAGGCAGGGACAACCCAACCTCCCCCAGCGGTAGAACTACCCAGGATTACTTTAGAGGTCCCCAGCGTTGAGGAACTCCAACGCACCCTCTTCACCACTCCTCATCAGGCTACACCCGCAGTGAACAACACTGTGCCGCCAGGCGCTCCTGAACGGAACAGGGCGCCTAACACTGAGGAAGAAATTCTTGCAACAACTGAGGACGCACCGGATCTGACTTTGGGAAACTTTGTATCCCAAAATTATGAAACATTAAATGCCCTCATGCAAGAAGAAGCGGCAAGAAGAGCAGGTGCGGATCCGCAAACCCGACTTAATCTTGGTCCAGAACGCGAACCATCACCACCGCGCCACCCGCGAGGAAGACGTACAGAACGTACCTCTGTCCATGATAGGTTAGGTGCGGTACCTGACTCACAAAACTCTGGAGACAGCGGTAGGCGCACCAATGTCCATTCCAGACTTGGCAGTCGGGGAATACACGATCGATTAGGGCCTCAGCATTCGCCAAGCCAAGGATCTTCCAAACCTGAAAGTAGGCGAATACAAGATAGATTGGGGAGGAGGAGATCCCCAAGCAGAGATCCCTCAGGCTCCTCTTCTGAAAGGAGCAGGCGCAAACGCCGAAGGAGAGATTATTCTTCCCCCAGCGATTCCTCGGACAACGAGGATAAAGAAACAGGGCACTGGAAATCAAAAGGAAGACGTCGCGAGGAAGAGAACGAGGATATGTCTCTCCCATGGCGACGCCACAAAATTGATGCGTTCACACGTCGCATAAGTGATTACTCAGACGACAGGCGCAGGCGCATGCCCACTAATGTGAAGACATACGATGGAACAGGTGACCCAGATGACCACCTAAAAATTTTCGAGTCAGCCGCAACTATCGAAAATTGGCCACAGCCTGTGTGGTGTCACATGTTTAATTCCACATTGGTAGGGAACGCGCGCACATGGTTTAGCAAACTCCCACGTAGGAGTATAGGCGGCTTTGAGGAATTACGAAAAGCATTCCGCCATAACTTCACCCAGCGAAAGAAGTGCGCTAAAAATCCTGTAGAATTAGCAAGGGTGAAGCAACGGCAAGGGGAATCAACCAGCGCCTTTATGGAGCGCTTCAAGGATGAGTGCATACAAGTCAAAGCATGTCCCGAAATACTAAAAATTTCAGGATTCATGAATGGAATTAATAATCCAGAACTCATCCGAAAGCTCAATGATAGAGTTCCACAGTCTTTCGATGAACTCACAAAACGCACCAGATCCTTTATACAAGGAGAAGCAGCTGCTGCGGATAGCAAAAAAGGATATTCAAACTATAGGCAACAAGAACAGCCGCGGAGACAATCCAACGATCAAAACAATAACCGCGGCAGGAACTACCGCAGTGGAAGAGACAACGACAAATATACTCCTCTCACTAAAACCCCAAGGGAGATATTTGCAACAGAAGGTGCGAACTTCCCAAGACCACCACCAATTAAAACGGCAGAAGAAAAACGCCAAGGTAGTGGATACTGCGAGTACCACGGCCAAAAGGGCCATACAACTAACGAGTGCGTCCAACTGAAACAACTAATCGAAAAATTAGTGAGAGAAGGAAGGATGGACCACCTCGTAAAGAACATCAAGGAAGGAAAAGAGAGACAGAGAAATGGGGGCAAGAAAGAACCCCCAAAGGAAAAGGCTGATACTATATACATGATACAATCATGGCAGCGCAAAATAAAGCAAAAAGTCAGCCAAAAATTCTCTCCAGAAAAAGAGATATCCTTCCCTACAATAGCTGCGGACAACGTAGTCGTAGAACCTCTAACCATTGAAATACATACAGGGGGACACGACATCCACCGCATGTATATTGATGGAGGAGCATCCGCAGACATTATGTATGATCACTGCTTCAAAAGGCTGCGACCTGAAATCCAAAGTCAATTGACACCAGCTACAATGTCACTAACAGGATTCACAGGAGAGAAGATTTGGCCCATGGGGCAGTTACGCTTATTGGTGGTCGTAGGAGATGAACAACACTCAACCGCTACATGGATAAATTTTATGGTAATAAAGTCTCCTTCACCATACAATGGTATAATTGGAAGACCGGGAATATCATCCATGCGCGCAGTACCATCCACAGCACACAGAATGCTCAAATTCCCAGTTAAAGGAGGAGTGGTCACTCTCTACAACACAACGGTACCACCAAGAGAATGCATCGCAGTAACAACTGAAGCGGAGACTATCCCAGAACAGCGCACGGAAAAACCGCCAAATTTAAAGGTCGCTATTCACCCAGATTATCCAGAACAACAAGTTTCGATCGGAGGATCTTTATCTGACAAAGGTAAAGCATCCGTATGCGCACTCTTGCAAAAGAATCTAGACATCTTTGCATGGGAACCAAAGCATATGACGGGAGTACCTCGCTCTATCACAGAGCACAAGTTACAAATCCGACAAGGATACCCTCCAATACGACAAAAGAAGCGCGGCCAGGCACCAGATCGTGCAAAGGCTATTTTGGAAGAAGTACACAAGTTAGTAGACGCGGGCATCATGCGCGAAGTGTACTACCACGACTGGCTTTCAAACCCAGTTATGGTAAAGAAGAGCGATGGTAGTTGGAGGATGTGCGTGGACTTCACGGACCTCAACAAAGCATGCCCGCAGGACTGCTATCCACTGCCAGAGATAGACTGGAAGGTCGAATCCTTATGTGGGTACCCCTTCAAGTGCTTCCTAGACGCATATAAAGGGTACCATCAGATCCAAATGGCAGTGGAGGATGAAGAAAAAATAGCTTTCCACACCAGTCAAGGGGTATACTGCTACACAAAAATGCCTTTTGGCTTAAAGAACGCAGGCGTGACATACCAATGGCTGGTGGACACAGCTTTCGAAAAACAAGTAGGCCGCAACTTGGAAGTCTACGTTGACGACCTTGTTATAAAAAGCCATACAGAGGACGAATTGGTGCGCGACATCGAGGAAACATTCCGAACGTTGGGGCGGATAAACATGAAATTGAATCCAAAAAAGTGCACCTTTGGCGCAACTGAAGGCATGTTCCTCGGATATTTGATAGAACCCGACGGAATCAAACCATGCCCAGAGAAGACAAAGGCTGTTATTGATCTCCCCTCCCCGCGCACACTCAAAGAAGTCCAGTCACTAAATGGAAAGTTAGCAGGGCTGAATCGCTTCTTATCTAAGTCAGCGGACAAATCCCTTCCCCTCTTTAAAACACTCACGAAGTGCACAAAAAAGGGAGACTTTCGCTGGACTAGCGAAGCAGAAGAAGCTTTTCAACAACTTAAACACCATCTGGCATCTCTTCCCAAACTCGTCGCACCGCGACCAGGGGAAGAACTAATCATGTACTTATCAGCAACCCATGGAGCAGTTAGCGCAGTACTATTGACAGACAGAGACTCCGTCCAGACACCCATATATTTTGTAAGCAAGGCCTTGAAGAAAACAGAGATTAACTATAGTGCTATGGAAAAGCTGGTCTTGGCTCTAGTGTTCGCATCCAAAAGACTGCGCAGATACTTTCAAGCGCATCCAATAGCTGTAATCACTGATCAGCCAATTAAACAAGTTATCTCCAAACCGGATGCATCAGGACGCTTACAAAAATGGAGTGTACTGCTAAGTGAGTACAACATCTCGTACAGGCCGCGCACTGCAATCAAAGGACAAGTCTTAGCTGATTTTATCGTGGAGAAGCCAGATAGCGACAGCCCGACATCTGCAGCTAAAATGGACCTACAAGAACCTTGGACACTGTTCACCGATGGATCCTCATGCGCAGATGGATCAGGCGCAGGCCTTATTCTTACAAATCCAGAAGGTATGGAATTCACCTATGCGCTACGCTTTGAATTCACAGCCACAAACAATGAGGCAGAATATGAAGCCTTACTAGCCGGACTACGCATAGCAATCCAACTGGGTGTACGCAACCTAGAAGCAAACGTAGATTCGCGCCTAGTGGCTAACCACGTGCTAGGTGAATACGAAGCCAAGGATGACCACATGATCCAATACCTGGATAAGACAAAATCTTTGATCAAAAACTTTGATAGGTTCACAATAAAACAAGTACCTAGAGGAGATAACAGGAAGGCGGACGCACTCAGCAAGATTGCATCCACAAGCTTCGCACACCTTTCAAAACAGGTATTGGTGGAAACCCTAAAGAACAAGTCAATCTTGGATATGGAGATATCAACGGTGATAGAAGAACAAAATCCTACGTGGATGACACCTATCATCGAATTTATTAGCAAGGGAATCCTACCCCAAGATAATAAAGACGCTCGAAGAGTACGGCGCACAGCGCAACGATTCGAATTACGCGACAACGTACTCTACCGGCGATCTTTCTTACAACCATGGCTCAGATGTGTTGGACCCCTCCAAGCAGACTACGTACTCCGCGAAATTCACGCTGGGTCATGTAGTATGCACTCAGGGCCACGATCCGTGGTGGCAAGCGCTCTAAGGTCAGGATACTATTGGCCAACAATGCACCACGACGCACGCGATCTAATAAGAAAGTGCAGCAACTGCCAGGTACATAGGCCTATTCCGCGCCGACCACAGCACGAGCTAACACCAATCACCTCACCATGGCCATTTTACAAATGGGGTATTGACATCGCAGGACCTTTCCCCGTCGCAGCTGGAGGAATAAAGTTCCTCATCGTAGCCATAGACTACTTTACAAAGTGGATCGAAGCAAAAGCAGTGGTGAACATTACGGGAAACCAAGTCAAGCGCTTTGTTTGGGACAATATTGTCTGCCGCTTCGGCCTACCAGGCGAGATCGTATCAGACAACGGAAAACAATTCTGTGATAACCCATTCAAAGATTGGTGCGCACAATTAAACATCACACAACACTTTGCTTCAGTCAAACACCCACAAACCAATGGCCTAGTTGAGCGCGCTAATCGCAGTCTAGGCGAAGGCATAAAAGCGCGCCTTGACAGACATAAAGGAAGATGGGTAGATGAGCTCTCGCACGTCTTGTGGGCGCATCGCACGACAATCAAAACCAGTACTGGCGACACGCCATTCTCCTTAGTCTATGGAACAGAAGCCGTCATACCAGCCGAGATAGGAATGCCAACTATACGCACGGCAGAGGTCAACGTCACAACAAATGACGAGGAACGGCGCATAGACTTAGATATACTGGAAGAAAGACGCGAACGCGCAGCTATACGTGAAGCAAAGGCTAAGGCAAAAATGAAAAAGTATTATGATGCAAAAGTCAAAAACACTTCATTCAGACCAGGAGACTTTGTTTACCGCGCCAATGACGCGAGCCACGTAGAAGACACAGGCAAGCTCGGACCCAAATGGGAAGGACCTTACGAGGTCACAGACGCGCTCGGCAACGGCGCATACAGATTGCGCGATATGGAAGGTCACGACCTAACGCGCACTTGGAACATCTGTAATCTCAAAAGATGTTACTTTTAGGCTACGGCCCTTACACAAACACACTCACACCCTACGAGGTGCCCAATAAGTGTTTGTCTTTCTTTTCTTTCTTAGGAATTATGTTTTCCATTTTTTTTTTTTTTTTTAAACTTGCAAGTATTAATAAAATGTTATGGTTTCTAGCTAACTCCATAGCGCACTTTTACTTTATTGCATATATGTCAATATTGTCTATCTTATATTTTTGCCTACATGGCGTGCATGCACCACTTAAAGACCCACGAAGGCATAAAGGATGAGTTAACCTACTAATTTACTCGTTGAATAAGAGGGTTGCAAACCCATCAACATTGGATCACGTATCCTTGCTAAGCGCCTTACTCTTGAGACGTCAAAGTAAGTTTTACATGCGCACCCCACGACGGATGCGCATATACCAAGTACACCGTACGAGCTTAGCAATAAACGAGCCAAGACACTTGGTCAAAAATAAAACTTAGCAAACAATGCAAGTATACTTAAGTTACGCACTTAAAAGACTTAGTCAAAAATAAAACTTAGCAAACAATGCAAGTATACTTAAGTTACGCACTTAAAAGACTTAGTCAAAAATAAAACTTAGCAAACAATGCAAGTACCCTTAAGTTACGCACTTACAAGACTTAGTCAATAATCAAAACTTAGCAAACAATGCAAGTATATTTAAGTTATGAACTTATAACAAAATGTATCTTATTCCATATTTATTAAATTACAAGGAAAAATACATAAGTTCACAAACAACCTATATGCTATGGCGATGATCATGGCTCTCTTCTGGAGCGGCGGAACTCCCCGCCTCCTTCAACTTACTCAAGGTTATAGCATCCTGGAGCGACACAGTTGGAACACTCACGGCAACGCCATCAGATCGAGGAAGGTGCGCAGCACCGATGCCGCACATCACAGCCTTGCCCTTAATACCCTTCTTTATGGCAACCCTTTGCTCGTGACGCTCTAGCACCTCCTTCAAAGGGACTTCCTTCTCCAGTGCAAAAGGCTTGAGGATATCACGGGGCCGCGCAAAAACTGGGACTTGAAGCTGCGAGACATCAGGTTTGAGATAATAATCTACCTCCTCTTCAGCATTCTCCCCAAGATGACGCTGCAACGTCAGACCCGCCATGAGCACATCTATGGGGTCATCTTGGTCGCGCTCCAACCTCCCTATATGCGGCAACTCAAGAACTTTCAGCCCCGCCATCGCCTGCACCAGCTCATCGTACGCCGTTGAGCTATAACCAGGAATCTCCGCCAAGTCTTTCTCCAACAACTTGGCCTCACGGAGCTCTTCCAGGACCTGCGAACGGCCACGCGCCATTGCGCAGTGAACAACCTTCCCGAAGGCTTCCACCACCTCCGCAGACTCCAAAGTACTCAGAGCTGCCAGACGAAGCCCATGGCTGATCAACCACCTGCATTCACAAAGTGATAATAAAGTAAGATACGCAATAGAGCGAACAAGCAAATCTAAAAGACAAGGACGTAAGAATACCTGCGCTCGGCTATTACAGACATAAGATGAGGATACAGCTCCTCGTCGTACTCGATGCTGAGGGCGCGCAGCTTCTCCTCATACATCACGAGCGTCTTCTCCATGCGCTCCTTGAACTCTTGCAGGCTAGCATAATGCTCAGACCTTTTTTCTTCAAGATACGCCCTCGACCACGATGCTTTTGCCTTCACCTGCTCAAGCTTCGACCTCGCATACAGCAGGTCCGCCAAAATGCTCATCTTATCTTGGGCGATTTTCTCAGCATGCGCCCTCGACTCTCCAAGCTCCACTTGCGCATCCGCCAATTGTGCGCGGAGGGCCACCAACTCCTCCTCCTTCTGGGCTAGAGCACGGCTCTCCCCAGCATACTTTCCCTTCAGCTGAGCAACAAGCTCAGCTTGGCGGACAGTGGTCGCAGCCAGCTCATCCACCAGCTGCTGCGCCTCACTACCATCAACAGCCTCGGTATTCCCCTCCTTGTTTTCGTTCTGCGGAGAGGAAACCTCATCGTCCTTCGCGTCGTCATCCCTACGGAACAAAGACAGTCAACAAAAAATTACAACAAGTAATTGCAAAAAAAAAAAGGAAAAAGAGAAAGAATGCACACTTACAGAAATGGAGAAGCATCAGCCTTCAACCGTGCGCCGGAGGTCGAAGTTTCTTCTGCGTTCGATTCTGCGTCTTTGATGACGTGTCGACGCCTCTTGCTGGTGCCACTGGTTCCAGCACCTCCCTTGCGCTTTAAGTTCTGCGCAACTTCTTCCCTCAACACCTCCTCAGGCTTCAGGATCCGAATGCTGTCAGATGACCCTGAGCGCGCCTCCTCGCGCGCCACTTCCACTTCAGGCACCGCCTCCACAGTGGGCTCCACCACTACCTCGGGCACCACACTCTGGACGGGCGTCACCACAAGTGGTGGCGTGTCCTCGGGGACTGTCGCGGGCAGAACAGTCAAACGCCCCGCGGTCGCTTCCAGCAAAGGCAGCTCCCCCTCCTTCAGAGGACGCACCCCTATGGTCACCTGCTTTGGCTTGTCAAGCTTCACCACTGCGAACAAGTCCATCTCTGCACATACAAAAATGAAGCAAGAAAACAACGAAAGATTAGTTGATAAATGCGCGAAGATACAGAATGAAAAACTTACAAACAATTACAAAGGATGAACACCCACCCCGGCCATCCTCACTCAGGAAAGTGGGAACCTCATCTGCTGCGCCAAAATACGCGCGACTCAATCCTACATGTACCAAAAACTCCTCCGGATAGGGGTTAATGGCCAATCGATTGGCATCTAACGCCTGCGCGTCAGCAATACTATAGGAACCGGGTGCGGGACGCCCATCCCTTGGTAAAGACGCCTGAGTATAAAACTCAAAATTAGAGGGAAAGACCACGTCGTCTACCCAAAAGAAATATTCCCTCTAATTCTTAAGGGAGTCAACCTTTTCCGTGTAACATTGAAACGCACGCGGGCGCTTCGCAAAGGACACCCAACCATTCGACCATGTTGAGTGGTAAAAGGAGCGGAACAAGTCCACGGTTGGTTCTATCGCTAGTAAACGGCAGTTTACCTCAAAATTCGACACCTTCGCCGCACCTATACAGTGCAGCTGAGAGATGTGGAGGCGATAGTAATTGAGCAAGTCGCTCAGAAATATAGATATAGGTACGCGGTAGTTAGCGTACTCGAAAAACTTCGTGTATAAACCTATCTTCCCTTCGGGGAAGTCGGCTATACACGCATCGACATCTGGAGCCTCGGGATGTACATCAAAAGGCACAAAATAGTCGGAAGAAAACTGCGTGACGTCCTCAACAGACAACGCAGAGCGAAACTCCTCTAACTGAGCGACCATGTTCATCTTAAAACTAAGTGGACGCACACAACGATTACCTACAGAAGCTCAAAGGTTTTCTAACAAAAAACGCTCTCAAAATGAAGAAGATGAATAGTAGTTGTGTGTGTATTTTACTGTGTGGTGAAAATAAAGGGGGGCGGCACTCTTATATAGGGTGGTAAAAACCCTAATTCACGCCCACGTGGATCCCACTCACAGTAAACGTGTGGCTAGAAGATCAAAAGGTACAACACTTTTTCCCGAATCCCAAGTAATACGTGGACACCACCCCCGATTACCGAGGTGACTATTTTGAACCTGTAATGCACCTCCAAAAAGGCGGTAACAATTTGTTCATTCTCCCGCCACGCTTACCGCTGCTTACATTAAGTCTAGTACCCGCGGCTACGTGCCGCGCATACTAGACTGGGGGGACATGATGACGTATAGCCTATATTTGGGCCGCAAGCCCAAATGATAGACATTACTTACACTTAAGCCCATCACGAATGGGCTACCATGACAAATGGTATGGGCCGCAGTATTAATACTTTGGGCTCATGAAGCACAAAGGCCCAATCTAACCCACCGGGTATACGATAAGGATTATCTATTCAAGGAATAGATATCCTTACCTTAGATAAGCACCATGCGTGCGAAGAGTAAGGAGCAAGAAACACGGTTTCTTAGCCCCTATATATAGAATCACACGATTCTCATTAAAGGTACGATTCACATAATCCCTAAACTCTTCAACCAAAACCTAAATTCGATTACTTACTCTCACGCCGGAGTCTAATCGGGGGAGACAATCCCTCGATAAGCCTAACGGTGTTGTTTATTTTCTTAGTACGCAGGTAACAAAGTGCTAAGGAACGAATTGATATAAGAGCAAAGCCCAACAATCAGGTACGCCCAACTTTTGTATCAACAGGATCATAGAATGACATGATGTATTAGTTTAATAGTACTACATAAATAGGCTTAGTACATGAGCGTATGAGAGATGTTGTATAATTATGTTATTATGTTTATCCCAAGTCCAAATACTTAAATCCAATGAAGCTTAAAGTAATTTGATTATTGAGCATCCAATATGGACCAGCATTTGGACCCAATATTAGTGTATTAAGCAACTCCTGTTTTATTGCTCTACTATAGTTTACTGCACTACCAAATGTTAGCTAAATTCAAATGTCAATGCTCTTATGACTTAGTGAAGGATATATAAGCTCATGTTGTTAAGTTTTATAAGGTGCAAAGTCTGGGCTTACGAGCTTTTCAAAATATACATAAGCTATAAGCTTTGGTAAATAAACTATACCACGAAAACCTCCTAAGTAACATAGTCTACACGAGTTGACAACTTGCCTTCCCTATTAGTCAATACATGTAGTTGCAAAAGGTTATTTCCATTTTTTTACTCAAGTTCAGTTAAGGTTTGTCATTTGGCTATAGAATTATATAGCTCATAAGTCAAAATCAGCTCTGATTCATCCACATGCTCATGCTTGTTCGTCGTTGCAGTGATTTTGGGGTTGTGTTTGAATATTGCAGTTTAATTTATGGATGTTTTTAGCGCTTTGGTTGTTCTTAGTCTTGGTCTTAGTTTAGTTGTATTTCAGCATAGAGGACACTTCTGTTATTGCGTTTTATCTTTCGATACTTTGGAACATAAAACATGTATATGAAATGAATGGTATAAAGCAAAAAGCCATAACAACTTGACTTTCACATCATTCATTAAATCCAGAAGTTATAATCCAAACAAGCCTTCCATTACATCCAGAATCACCCACAACCAAAATGTAAGCAAACTATCTACATCAATCCCTATAATTATTAATATTTTGTCGAATTTTCATCCTGTTAAACCTAAAATACAAGGATGTCATTCGCGTTCAAGTCCTCACTTACCAATATTCCATCGTCTCTCCTTATCCATGCAGTTTTGTTGCTTAATTCTTCTTCCGTTCGCAAGAACTCTATGAGCCATACGCCCTCGTGAACCAATAGACACTCTAACCCGCTCCACTGCCACATTTAATCCACCAATCTTTCGTATCTGTTGTGCCTGCTGAATAGGTGATTTCTTTTGGTTTTTCTTACTAAGGCTTCGTCTCAATGCACTCATCAGTTTCTTTTCACCACCATTGCTTCTTTTAGGACTATCTGACACTAAAGGCGCTATAGAAGACTCGTGTCCATCTACATTCTCATTATCATCAGCTGCAATTGATGGCAACGGTGGCACAAACTTGGTTACTGTAGTAGATGATGGAAGAGGGATCAAGGAGTTTCTTCGTGGTGGTACTGATCTCATTGGAACCCGCTGTGTAGTTGTGCAAATGGATGCCCTTCCGGTTCGTTTTGGAAATGTGAAAGACTCTGGCAAATACGGGTTGTTTTCTTTTTCAGTACAGTCGTCGAGGTTGACCAAGTCTCTTGCTGGAGGAAGAGGTGCAGGTAGTTTGTAGGCGTTCTTTTCAGCAAGTGGTTGCTGGATGATGTTGTTTGGTTGGTTTTCTTTGCTTCCATCAATGGACCTTCTGGTATTCAATGGTTTAGAAGTAAGTGGTGGTCTTGACAGTGTGGATTCTGGCTGGTTTTGATGTTGTTGCTTCATTTGTTGTTCTGCTATTTTCGTGTCAACATGTTGGCGTGCTAGTTTTCTCTCTACCAAAAGTTGCGATTCCAATTCTTTAACCTAAAGACAAACCCGAATCATTTTATGACCTTGACATGGTTCTTGATAAAAATTTAATACAGTAAATGACTAAGCACATACCTTATCTTGCAGATTCTTGTTCTTCAACTCTTTTTCTTTCAACTTCATGTCTAGACCATGAAAGTTATCTTCCAGTTTTTTGATCTGCAGATCTTTGTTCTTCATCTCGTGCTTGTACTTCTCGGCCTAAAATCACCATAAGCAAGAGAACTATGAGGTTTTTGTTGGATTACCTCAAACTAAGCAGGATTATCAGCAAGATTAGTACATTACCATTTGTTTGTATTTTAGAACTTCCGCGCTTTCGATTTGCTTCTTTGCAGGACCCAACTCTATTCCTCTCACTCTACTTGCAAAGTTGAGGGAGCAAAGCGATTCGCTTAAATCATTCTCATTGGGACTAATCTGCACAAACATTAGTGTCTTCGAGTCCCCGCCTAAAAATAAATACATTAGTGTCTCATTGGGACTAACCTTATTCATGTTAGAAAGTCTAAAACTAGAAACTTAAATGTATCTTTGGATTGTACCTAGGGAATCTTGAAGCAAATGAGTGAGCTTCGAGTTTCTGCAGAAAATCAGTTACAAAGCCAATTAAGTGACAGGAAAGGTTTAAGCTGCAGCATAAAAAAGCGAAGATAATTTTAAGTACCTAAATGGAATGTGTGAGCTCTTAGTTGCTAGAGCGGATATAACATCTCCAAGTGCAGAAAGCGACCGGTTTATATTTTGCGTCTCTTTAAGTCTTTCCCCCTGTACTTCTGTTTTAGCCACCCTTTCACTTCCTGCTAAATCAACTAGCCAAAGCTTGCTCCTTGTGCATTCTCCATTCACCAAATTTTCACCTTTAACCATCACACAATGTATACTGCACACAAATGGCAACACATCAACTAAAGACTAAAACTAGAGATGGAAAATGGGTGGATGACCGTAATTTTGGTGCATGCAAAAACGGGCATGTCAGGTTGTGTTAACTGAGCAACCACTTTTTGGTCCAACTTTCTTACATTCTTTCTATAAATAGCCAATGCCAAACATGATCACAAAAATCATATTAAACCAATAACAATCCAATTTTTCAATAAAATGACTTAGGCGAATTTATGAATTATAAATAAACAATGGGCGCCGTTCGGCTAAAGTAATCCGTCAACCCGACCCTTTACCGATAAACATATCCCCAAATCGATCTCTTCATAAGTAAATGGGTCGATATTTCTAACACGAACAACCCGAGTTTATGAAATTAATCATGGGTCACGAAAACAATACTTACCAATGGCTTGATATTTCTAACACGGACAACCAGAGTTTATGAAATTAATCATGGGTCAGGAAAACAAGACTTACCAATGGGAACGGCTACTATGCTCATTAGCGTTAGTTGACCCAACCGCCCTTGCGTTACTCCCGGTTTTCAAAACCTCCCAAACCTCGCTCATGTTGCTCACTTGTGATTCAACCAGGCCCGGAACATGGTGCATCCCTTCACCAACTTGCCTTATTTCAAGCCTATACAAAAACAGTTCATGTTAGCAACTTATAAATATCAAATTAGAAAGAATCACAACCATGCCTAAGGGTAAAGATTTATTGTCTACTACCTTTTTGCAGCAGCTCCTGGCTGTGAACTTGGAAGAAGTAGATCGCGTATTTGCTCATTGTACACTTCCAAAACACTGACACTGATTTCATAATGGATCTGATTCTTACGTTCATCAATCACACGAAATAGTTCTTCAAGAGTCCTAAAATTAACTCCTCGGTTTTCATTTGTTCCCTCCATTGTAAAAGTTTTTCCAGTCCCAGTTTGTCCATAAGCAAATATGCATGCATTATATCCATCAAGAACGGATGTTGCAAATGTGGATGTATCCTCAAAAACATCGGCTGTAAGAATAGATATTAAGTAATATTATACAGAAATAAAAAAAGAATACTTCTTTTATTAGCTTTTATATATTAGTTACCTTGGGTTGCTTCAGGGCTAAAGACCGAATCGAATTTAAAGTTTTTCTTAAATGCAACATTTGATTTTACTCGAAGTTCGCCATCTTTTGAACCTTCAAAATCAAATGCCATCGAAGCTCCTTCAGCAATCTCTTCCGAATTCAATGGTCTACACCGACAAAATACCCTAATGTTCCCTACATTAAAGACCATTATCATAAGTTCAAGACTAAGAATCACATAAACGCCCTAATGTACCTTACATTATGAATTAAATACTATTGATACATCATTGCTATCATAACATACGCATTACCATAGAATCAGAAAAACAAATCTAACCATTTAATTCTTGGATCTTATTGTAGAGCTCTTTTCTTTCTTTAGCTCCTTCGTTGAATCTGATCTTGAGATCTTCATGTTGTTCAACTTGCTCATCGACTATTATACGAATAACAAGAATTACTTTTATACTTCAGAAATTGAAATTACAGTGAAAATAATATAATGTGAAAATTACTTTTCGATTGAATGATACAGCCCATGTCATTCATATCAGCAGCATGTTTTTTGTACGCTTCTGCTTCTTCTAGTAGCTTGATTTGATCCATTTTCATTATCTGTTTTCGGGAGATACATCAATTAGAACACGAATAACTAAATCTGTAACAAAAAACAAGCAATTATTCAGTTTGATACCTTTAGTTTTCTTGCCATATCTCTCAAGGATGCAAACCATTTACTCTTTTCTTTCACTTGACCCTCAACAGCAAAAGCTATCGAAACAACAAACTTATATAAAGCTCTAAGCAAATCCCGAAAATTTACAAAAACCATTCTAACAAAACGTGAATACCTAGTGATCCAACGTGCATCGATTTTCTCATTAGCTCGTTCTGAAGTTCTCTTAAAGATCTCAAAGCTTCCTCACATTCTTTACTCTTGCATTCATTTTCCTTCTTCATAATCTCCAACGCCCTCTTTGCTTTCGTCAACTCATCACACTCTTCATTATTCTCCTAAACATAATAAACCAAACAAATCTGTTAAATCTCTAAATCATTTGAGTCGACCTAAATATCGAATTATGGAAAAGTCCTTACTTCACATTGTGCTGGTGGAAGCAGCTCAAATGAAGCTTCTGAACTACCAAAATCTTCCTTTGAACTTATTGAAGCATCATTATAACCCTCCATCTTAGACTCCTCAGTAATACCGTTTTCAAAAGACAGCTCAAGGGAGGAGCCTTTTAGTAACTCGGGTGATTCTTCATAAGGCCGGTTAGGAATTTCAGGCGATCCAGAACATATAACTAAATCAGGTGTACTTAAATCAAATCCCAGCTTACATTCACCTAGAAATCAACAAAAAATTGTACAAATAAATAAAATCGCTACTGATCAAATTTGTTAATCAATACAAAGATTCTCAAAATTTATTACCTTTATTCACATTCTCATCATCAAGAACATTACTAGTCCCAATTACTTCCGAGCCTAAATTCTTCCATAACATCTCTAATTCAGGAAAGAAAAAAAAAAAAAAAAAAAAAAAAAAAAAAACCTGATTAGTACTAAAAATTTAAAATAAAAAGTACTCTCAAGATCCAATTATTCATATTCTCACCATCAAGAACATCAGTCCCAATAGGATCCATACAATCTTTATCCCCAATCGCTTCACGGGCTAGTTTTCGCAGCTCAAATTCTATTCCAAAAAATACAAATTAGTCCAAAATAAAAAATACCCTTTTCAAGATTCAAAAAACCCATGAATAAAAACCAAAACCATACTCAAATCTCACCGAAACAAATCTTTTAACAAAAAATAAAAAATACCCTTTTCAAGATTCAAAAAACCCATAAATAAAAACCAAATATTTACACAAATCTCACCTTCAATCTTATCAAACCGACGATCCGTTATATCCGTCGTAACCGAATCTTGAAAGCTCACAACAGGTACTAAAGATCATCACACATAAAAAAAAAAAAAAAAAAACCAAATCAGTACTAAAACAAAAAAAACAAAAAAAACCATATCGGAAAAATTAGTTTAAGAGAATGTACAATGAGATCGAGCCGATTGTTTCGTGTTTTGTTCGTGTTGTTGAGTATGGACATCAGTGATTAAAAGTGGGTCAAAACGGTTATCTTCCATTATATATTAATCAAAAAGTGTAAAAAAAATGTGGGTGTGTTGATTAAAGATAAAGTGATGATCTTTTTGTTTTAGTGTGTGTTTTTAGTGTGTGTGTTTGTGATGATTTGGTTATGGAAATGATTTTGATTTTTTTGTGCCGTTATGTTTTGTGTCTGAGATGAACGGAGACCGTTAGGTATTTGAATTTTTAAAATTTGTGACCCGGTTACATATATAAAGTTTGTACTTTTTGGGCCAAATTTGGTAGGACTATGCATATTTTTTAAGGAAATTACTAATTTAAAAAAAAAAATGTTATTATTATAAGATATATATGATAAGAAAGACTTTTTGTGTCTAAATGGCCGATGAAAATAGTGAATGATGATTGTGTTTGAGAAGATAATGGTATCGGTTACTGATTTTTGGTAGCTATGACAAAATGTTTGATTGTTTAAATTGTTAAAATGTGAAGAATTTGTTATGCATCATAATCCTTTACGACTTATGTTAGCAAAACTCATGTTTGTTTATGATATGTTTAAAGGTAAATTACAATCACAAGGTATGTCTAGCACATAATTGTTTTAAACATGATTTGAATTCACAACTACTTGATTAAAAAGTATATTTTATAGTTTCAGTTTTTATGTAATTATTATTTGATTTTAGATATGACCAAAGCTTGTTTGTATTTGTTGCGAACATTTAAAACTTTTATAGACGGATATGTTAAAGTTGCAAGCAATGAATGTGACAAACATTTGACGAATTGATTTGCTTTCTATCTTTATCTTAACTACTTATAATGTAGATTTAGTCAAAGAAGAAAAGTGGAAAACTGAATTTTCAGTCAATCCTTATTTTGCCCTTCTATACTACAAGGGTGAGAGAAAATGAATTGTGTAATTAATGCTCTTATTAAAACACCTCATAACTTAAAATTACAATAATTTATTCATATGGTACAACCAATTAAAAGCATCTATATCAAATTAAAAACAATCAATTAAAACACCCCTTACTATAAAAACTAAAAAGTACAATAAAATTTTCACAATATACAATTTAAACAAGCTACAACATAATATAAAATATAAAATAATTAAACACACTAATTAATGTTATTTTTAAAACACCCTAAAATGAAAAGTATATGTTATTATACACATTATACGAATTAATAAAACACACTAAACTTTATACAAGCTAACAAGTTGATGTTGCATATAGTTTTGGAAACTGGACCGGACCAACGGGTTCAACTGGGAAAATCATATAGTTTTGAAAACTGGACACGACGGGTTCAGTTATTAAAAGCATGACTCAGTTTAAATCGACCCATTTTTCGACCGGAACGGTTCAACCGGGTTTCAAAACATTATGTTGACATGAGCTTAAGTATCAAAGTCAATAAGTCAACAAAGTCAATAAGTCAACACATTTAATCCCTAAATCTTCAAACTTTTATTAGATGTGGCAAAACGGGCGGGCACGGGCACGGGCTAAAATGGCACGGGTTAAAACGGGCACGGGCTAAACGGGCAAATTATAAATCGGGCCAAACGGGCACGGGCTAAAACGAGCAAATTATAATTTAACTATTAAAAACATTCGGAACAGTCCTAAAAACCCCTTTAATTCATCTTGTAAAAAAAGATCAAGCATCTAAGTCTTAACTATATTTAATTATTTTTTCTTAAAAAAACAAAATAGAATATTAAATGAATAAAAATGCAACTAATTAAATATATCTATCAATTAATTAGAGTATTAAATAATTATGCATAAAATAGTTAATAAATGAGATAAATTAAAATTAAAATAGTTGAAATGCTTTATAGTTACCAGTGACAAGTGAATTGGTCGAAAAAAAAATGAGAGTAATTGCTTGAAAGTTGAATTGTGTGATTCAAAGCCCATAAACCAAATTGTTTTTATCTTTTGCCTGTAAGAGCCCATCAAATAAATGCAAGGGGGCAAAAAATGTCACACCCCCAAAATCGGGTCCAGCGGAAGCATACATGCAGCTGGGGTGTAACTCAATTGATATCACAACACAAGTACAAAAATAGTTTTCACTTCAATCATTTAGAATAAAATTTTTTAACCAAAAGTATTGAATTTTACATCGTTAAAAATAGTGCGGAAGTAGGCCCTTAAAATAGTTTAAAACGGTCCCCAAATGAATAATCAGAGTCTTCTATGACCATGTCATGTCCTGCCAAAACCTCCAGTAGCGTGCCATTGCTTAAAACCTGAAAATACATGCTAAAGTGTCAACACAATGGTTGGTGAGTTCATAGAGTCTTGTGAAAAAGAATGTAATTCATAAAAATGAAGATTTCCCAGCAAAGGCATCGTAAAAATATGAAACTTGAAAGAATGACTAAACTTGTCAAAATACTCCATAAGAAAATATAAAATGAATGGTAAGTTCCATCGGGTAGCTTAAACGCTATTAAAACTGGTAACGCGGGTTTAAAACGCGTAATTCGCGTAAAACGCTGAACTGGAAAACGTAAAATTTTAAAACTTTTAGAATTGTCGTAAAATGGAAGATAAATCATATTTCTATAGTTTATATTGTTTTACAGACATATCGGAATGCCGGAAGAACGTTTAAACCTGAATGTAAATCTCGGACACGGCTTCGTGATTTTTGCAGAAATGATCCGACGAGCGTCAAATTCTTGGATTATCATTAAAATAGTTTAACTTATGAGAATATGAAATAAAAATTTCGGACATGAATAGTGTTTTGTGAATAGTAAAAGTGAATAGTAACTTCCCGAGATAAAAATTGGAATTTCGACGTTTGAAACAGGACATGAAATTACGAGTTGTGACAAAAAACGCCCCAGACTTTTAAAAAAGTGTCAAAAATCGCCCAAAAATTACAAATTGGGCAAGATTTGCCACCCCTAACTTTTATTATTTTTCTTTTATAACCCATAAACTTTCTTTTATCACTAAACGATCTGTCGTAATAAAATCTCGTTGCTATGCACGAGTATTCGTCTAGTCTAGTCAAATGTTTGAAATTATTGAATTTGACTCAAATAAGAAAAGGTTGAAGATGTTGAATGTCTTCGGTTTGTGCTCAGTTGTATAGAATCCTATAAATCATTTTATTTTGGATAATTTAAGACTGTTGATTTATAGTTTTTCTTTTTGGCAAACACTTTAATTTATAGTTATAAACTAAAATAACTATGGAATTGAAAAAAAAAAAAAAAAAGGACATACACCACTTTACACTCTTTTTACAAATATTTGTCCACACTAGAATTTGACATCCTGGTTGATCTTGTTTGATAGGTCACTTATGTTGATGCTGTGGTAAATAAGGTTTTGAAAACCGAACCGAACATCAAACCGGCAAAGTTATCGGTTTGTTAGAAATGTGGTGGAATTTGTTAAAAATGTTGTAATTATGGTTGAAGTAGTAGTTGTTGTTGAAGATAATATTACTCGGATGTGTATGGTGGCATAGTATATTGCTACCAGATAGAGCAAATTGAAATTAGAAAGATATTGAGTTTGCGGATGAAGGTGTAGCGGGATTTAACGAATATGATGAGTTTGGATGTTGCAACATCCCGAGAAGGTTTTAATAAAAGCATCATTCAGATGTTGAGACATTTTTGTGAAATAGTAAAGAAATGAAAGTGGAAATGGAAATGAAAGATTAGTTTGTGTGTAAAAATAGTTGTGTAAAATGAGTTTATATGATGTGTGTAAAAATAAAATGTATAAGTTTATTTAAAAATAAAAAAATAAAAGTAAAAGTGGCATGTTGCAACGGTCGAAAAATGCAAATTTCCTTCATTTGGCGTAAGCCAAATCCCTCACTCACGCCTTAATGTCTAAGAGAGTCGGTGTGGTCACTTAGGCTTGGCGTCATATCAGTTGGGATTACCACACCCAAGACTTAATATTATTTTTTAATACAAAATGAAGATGATAAGTATAGCAACATAATTCTTAAGAGTGCAAGGTTGGGGAAGATGAATAACACGTTATTCGTCTGCCACCTCAGCGTCACCTCATCTCCCTCCCAATAATATACCAACAACAAAAACCAGCTCCTCAACAAAAAAAGACCAGCAACACTTATTGGGTCTCACAAAAAATGCTCGCTCTCTCAAAATAATAATAATAATAATAATAATAATAATAATAATAATAATAATAATAATAATAATAATAATAATAATAAGAGTGGTGTTTTTATTTTTCAACGAGTTAGTTTTTGTATTCAGAAAGGAGTGGGAGCACAGATTGTGTCTAGACTCCACTCCAATTTTATGTAATTTTCCATGTTACTAATGATATAGATGTTTTTTTTTTTTTTTTTTTTTTTTTTTTTTTTTTTTTTTTTTTTTTTTTTGAATAATAATAATAATAATAATAATAAAAAAAAAATAAATACACAAGTGATTGGAGTGGCAAAGGGACGAACGACAGACGAATACAGAAGGCACGGTATAATACAACGTGTTGTTTTCATCCGTTATTTTGCCTTTAGCGGGCGAATAACATGCCCACACCAAACACTCTAAGTGGGAAGCAAAAGATTCTTTTTTATTAAAAGTTGATGCATCTTTATTTTGTCTACTCTTTCTCATTTTCATTTCATCTTCATCAACATTCACAACTTTTTCTTTAACCTCAATTTAGCTTTCATATATTATTAGTGTTATGGCCTATTTGATTAGTTTCTAGCAACTAGATGTGGTAAAATAGGCGCGTCGGGCAGGCTTGGGCAACATGCCAAACGGGCTTGGGTCCTATCGGGCACGGGCCAAACAGGAAAAGTTAAAATATGGGTTAAACGGACATGGACTAAATGGGCATGAGACAAAACAAGCGGCCTTAAAAATTGGGTTTCATTTAGAAAGAATAATCTCATGTTCATTTATTAACAATAACTAATAAACTAAACTTTATTGCTAGATATACGTCCCAAAAGATAAATTTAAAAAAAAACTAAAACGAGCAAAAAAGTTCTATGTCTATATATGTACGCGTTACAAAGTTCAAAAACATTGATTAACCAAAAGGGAAGACTAAAACAAAATAAAAACATAAACTATAATTGAGAAAAAAATATGAAAACATTATGATGATTTTATCGCACTGCACGAACTATCTGGAGTCTATCGCCCATTACGCCCATTATTAATAAAGTCTATTATTATTTTTGCCCAATTAGACTAATTGAGAATGTCCATATCTATAGAGTGCTATATCCACATGACCTTTTTGAATTATTTCCACAATATGACTTTTGATTTAAAGAAATCGGCCGAACACAACCATTTTTGTAATTTCATGTGATTAAACATATAAATTATCGTAATTGAGTTGTTTGTTTATTTATTTATTTATTTTAATTCAATAAACTCATATGTTTTTTTCTTGGTCATTTCAATCATTGCTCTAAGAGTATACGGCTATGGGGTGCACTAACAGGAAACTAGCGTGAAACCCATTTCTTAAGCGGGAAACTCAATGCAAGATATACGAGACTTTGCAAAAAGCATCTCTAGCGGGACTTTACTGCCACACTTAAAAGCATGCATATAACAAAGGGGGATAAGATCACTGCTGTTTACAGCAGTGAATTACCTGCTGTAGAATGCAAACATGGTCCCTGACTTACACTTCTCAGCCCTCCCTGATTTAGGATTGTACAAGAATGGTCCCTGATTTATACCACACAGCAGCGAATATTCCCTGCTGTTTACAGCAGGGATAATTTACCCATAACAAAGAGAACACATCCTCCAAGAAAAAGAATTAGTATTTTATTTCTTTTATGTATTTTATACTAGGTATGGGTATGTGTGTATTATAGATATTTTTAAATGATAAAAAATGAGAAAAAAAAAAGAGTTAATGGAAGAGAGGAAATATGCTGCAATGGTTAATAAAAAGTTGAAAGAAAAAATTTTAGAGAAAGAAAAAGCTAATGTGATGAAGGAAAACCCATCACCACACACTCCACACTAAGGTATGATAACTTAAGTTAAAAAAAATAAAAAAATAAAATCCCGCCACATCATCACATTTTCACATTAACACCAAAAAATTACCCTTTATCATAACACTACATTAACACAACATTTTGGGACCCACTTTTCTTAATAAAATAAAAATTGCAAATTAACTCCTTAAACTAATATTTTATTTATTAAATCACCCTTTTAAATAATATTGCATTCATTATATGAAAATACAAATTACAAATACTTATTAATTAAAAAACATGTGGAAATAATTTAACTTAGTTGTAAATGATTTAAATAATTATAAAATTTATTTGACTTGGTAGTTGATAGTATTTTTTATCACGAGGTTATTAAACGAATGTGATTCATTGATTTATGATGTAAGATACGTTGAAAAGACTTAACAGAACAGAGTAAAGGACATCAACTTTAGTTACTTTGACCAAATTGTTATTGACTCAAAACTCGTGGACTCTTATAAATGATTATAACTCATACCCTCTTATCCTCACTTTAACCTCACAAACTGAGATGGAACAATGTAATCCTTTCTTGTGTTCTTGTAGACAAGGATTCATAGTAGAAAGTAACCGTTTTTTATTTTATTTTATTATTATTATTATTTTATTTAATTCTAGCCGTTTGTGTGTGCGGGTGGGTGGGGGGGGGGGGGGTTGACACTCTTTTTGGCTTTTCCACGTGTCTTCCCAAGTTACCGTAGTAACTTGAGTTATAACGCCAACAAATGGAGTCTGAAACTCTTTTTGGCTTTTCCATGTTTCTTCCCAAGTTACCGTAGTAACTTGAGTTATAACGCCAACAAATGGAGTAAGGTAACGTTGGCATAACGCCGGACACGTTGGGATAATTCTGGAACAAATGTTATCATACCTTACACTATAAATTACAAAATATATAAACTTACCTCTATTATGCTATGTACTTCATATAGTCCATAAACACTTCAACTAACGAATTTAATTAACATCATATCATTGTATGGTTAGCTTCTCACTGAGCCCCACCTAAACCCATATATGCACTTCATTTTTTATAAGGGTAAACTGCAAAAATGGTCACTAACGTATCGCGAAAGTGCCAAAAAGACGCCGAGTCATAAAGGCGTGCAAAAAAGCCACTAACGTTACGCGAAAGTGCAAAATAGCCACCGAGAGCCAAATCCCGTTAGTTTCCTCATTAAGTGCCATGTCATTGAGGGTATTATCGTCATTTCATTGCTTTAAGGATTCATATATCCATGTGTCATATCACTGTTGATTCAGGGACTATATTTGCAATTTAACTTTGATCTTTTATTTCACTTCACCACCACCACACAACCAACACCACCACCCTTTAACGCCACCACCACCACCACCCTCTACCGCCATAGTTTCTTAGTTGTAGGATCTACTCCTTGATAGATCTTGAGCCTATGGATCGATAGCTTGCTAATGTAATCAATAGTAGAACTATAGGGAAAATATCTGTATGCTTGTATCTACGCGGAATTTAAATACAAACACAATACTAATAACTCTTGATCCTCTATGGATCGTTTTATTAATCACTAAGATTGTTTTTGAACATGTACATAATACATTGTCCATGGGTTCCTTTTATACTACAAGAAACCCTAACCTCTCTTACAAGAAATGAATAAACATTAAACTATAAAAGATATTCTACATATCTTGTCCTAAAATAAACAAAATCTATCCTACGGATTAACTATATCCGCATAATCCATCATCAGCAGAATCCAGATCATCAGCAGAAACTATATATGCTTCAGCAGAATCTTGTCAGCAGTATCCATCAGTAGAATCTATGTGCTGACTTCAATAATTCCTAACAATCCTCCCCTAATCTTGAATTTGACATGGTTAACTTCAAAATTCTTGATAGATCTTTAACTTCCAGAAGAAGAGGATTGAATGTGAACTTCAGCAGCAAAGAACCTTATCAGCAACATCTCTATGAGCAGCAAAAACCTTAAGCCTCCATTCTTTGCAGCAACAAATGACAAAATGTCATCAAAACTTAAGTTTCATACTATTCTCATCACTTCCAGGTGTGTGAACTCATGTGAGAGGTGAATCATTGAAAATAATGGATTTGATGTCTTTTTACCAATAGTCATCACTACTGGAGTAGCCAAATGTTTCAGTTCACAAACTATGGTACACTGATAACCATATGATTTTTAGCAAATCATCAGCTATAAACAGATTTGAGATGTCTTTACCTGTAGCTGTTTGCTCAGGACTAGTCAATTATTTGGTTGATTAAATCACCTTGGTAAATTGAATGCCAAGTATGGTTTTCCACTGCCTTTACCACATGCCATACACTTGTGGGCTAGCCAATTATTTGGAATCCAAAAGGAAAAATCCATGGTTAATTGAAAACCATCCAACTCTCAGCTATGAAGCACGGGTAAGTTGAGTACCCAATAGTTTTTAGCAAACTATTACAGCTATCAACAGATTTGATGTGTCTTTACCAAAGTTGTACCCTTTGGAGTAGCCAACTTTTAGATGGAATAGTCAACATCATGCAAAGTTGATAACCAGATAAGATGTGGTGAATAACCAACACCAAAACCTGCATACAACAAACATAGCACTATACAAATCTGTTAGGTGTTTTTTTTTTTTTTTTTTTTTTTTTTTTTTTTTTTTTTTTTTTTTTTAAGATAAAGAAAAGAAATATACAATGATACAAAATACCATTACCAAATTACCTCAGTGAAGTTTCAAGATGAACACCATGCTTGGCCTCCAATTCCATTTTGACAAGAAGACTTCTTCTCATGGCTCTGACAAGTTGTTCAGCATGATGCATATCATTCCCCACCATATCAGGAGGAATAGTTAACTTCACCTCAAGCATTTACCTCAATACCTCTATAGTAATTGGATATATCACATCTCCCCACATATATAAAGTTTTACCAGTGGTAGTGAAAATCATATGAACATTGGAGAGAGGAAAATATTTCCAACTATCTATTACCCAATCCTGTTGACCCTTCCAGGCTTGAAATCCCTTTCCAACATAATGTGAAGAGTCACACAGAACATATAAATCTCCAACAAGAAACATACCAATACCTTCAGGCTTATGAGATTTATAATAGTCAGTCACCCATCCATAGAGTGAGATGATATCCTGTCTGTCCACCATGTGTAAAATTTCACTAAGAAAGGTGAAATGTTCGGTGGAACCATCCTGTATGTGAATCACATTGACTTGACCTTGACCCACTGTGGACTCAACAAACTCCCACCTAACAACCTTTTCCCAGACAACAGGATACTCTTCATCATCATCATCAAACTCAATAAAAGTACTGTCTTCTGCAGGCATATCAAGAACTTTAGAAGCCCTCCTCTTCTTTGCAATACTCTTCTTCCTAGTACCAGGAGTAGAAGGACAAGGATTATTTGTATCAGCATGTGGTTCAGCAGAAGCATCAGCAGTAGCATGAGGATCAGTAGGAACTGATCCTGAGTCATCAGTAGGAACAAGCTTTGGGTTATCAGAAGAAATGAACTCTGCAGTTGGGATAGATTGTGGAACATCAGCAGAAATGGTCTCTTTAGCCTTTGGAACATCATAAGAGGCATCAGAAGGAACAGTCTTTGGAAGAGATTGTGAAACCTCAGCAGAAACAGATGCAGTGGTATCCTTATGTTCAAAGGCTTCTCCAATAGGCACAGACACATCATGATCTTTAGTAGCTGGAGGTGGAGATGCTTCAGCAGATATGGTTCCTCCAAGCTTATCAGTAGATGCCTTATCAGAAGAATCCTCAACATGTATAGAAGCATCTGGAGCATCGACAGAATCATCTACCTAGTCAAAACTGAGGGAGAATGAATGGTACCCTCATCAGTAGTTAAAGACTCTGTAGAATCCTGAAGAGTGTCAGTAGAATCATCAAGTCTTAATCTTTTGGCTGCAGGCTCACCCAGAAGACTTCCATGCTTCTCTAATGGATCTTGAACATTGATGCCAGACTTATGAAGATTGTTAAGAAGCCTCTCATACTCTGAAGTCAATTTATCATCAGTAAATCCCCATACTTTCTTCTTTGTCCATGTGGCACCATATACTGCTGAACTTTGATTCTTGACAAAGGTTCTCATATAATCTCTTTT
The DNA here is from genome assembly GCA_030686995.1 of Artemisia argyi. Lineage (NCBI taxonomy): Eukaryota > Viridiplantae > Streptophyta > Magnoliopsida > Asterales > Asteraceae > Artemisia > Artemisia argyi. The sequence goes on from CM060705.1 coordinate 138,757,757, forward strand.
TTTAGCCTTAGTCCATGGCTTGTCTCTCTTCTCTTTGGCCTTTCTCTCTGCCTCAGCTTTCTGTTTTTGTTTAACAGCTTCAACCATCCTCTCAGCATAGTCATTCATATAAAATGCATCACCAAGAACAGACTTAGCTAGATCTGGATTGGAAGAAACTTGAGATGCAAGTTGATCCCATTGTGGAGCTATAAATTGTTTAAAGATCTCATCCAATTCCTTTTGTCTTTCAGCAGATAAAGTATGTGGAATTGGAAAACCCATCCTATCCAAATCAGCTTGAATTTTCCTAGCAAGAGCCTCAGATACCTTCATCGCTACAGCCCTCTTAGCATCAGCATCAAATTCTGCAGCTTGTAACTGTGCTGCTACCTGCTGACTAAGCTTTTCATTTCCTATTTCCTGCTTAGATTTCTTTCTAGAAGGAAGATCTTGTTCAACCACAACAGATTTCCCCTTATCCATTTAAGTAGAAGGAACAGCAATAGCAACAGATGTGTTGACATAAATAATGCATAAAAACGTTATTTATATTTTTCGATATCTCTATGTTTTGACGATCACAAAATGTAAAATTATCAAACGTAAGATTACTACATAAACAAGTATTAAGCTAGTTTATATCATTATATCCAACTTAATCACTTAAGTTATGGATAAACAAGTGCTTAATACATCTCATGATCAAAGAGGTATTTAATTAATTAATACAAAGTTTATTTAATTATATAAACATATTATATATTTTTGAAAAACACCTTTGATAATAAAGAAAAATGTTTTAATCATACTAAATATATGATTTCAAATTTTTAACCAAAATCAGTTAGTTTTTCACCAAATAAACTTTCCCCACTAAAAGACAAATTTTTTGGCCGTTACAGCTGGGCGGCCCCCTTAATTATAAGGGGCGGTCCCCTTAAAATTAAGGGGACCGGCCATGATTTAAGGGGACCGGCCAGGCTCCTGTGTCAGAAAATATCAGAATTTTTCTCCTATAAATACCACCTTAATTCTGGAATTTTGCCCTACCTTTTGCACGAAATTTTCAGATCTCAAACTCTCTAAACACCTTCTAAAACCCTTTGATCATTAGAATACTAATCCTTGTTTCAAGTGATTCAATCCCTTCTCATCCATCCTCATCCAAAGTGCAAAAGAAGAACACTCTTTCTACAACTAAATTCAAGAAGTATTGAAGAGTAGTTGTGCATAGTGTACATATTATTTGTGAAGTTGTGTTGTGTTTGTAATAAGTAGTTTAGAAGAAATAGAAGTTGTGTAGGAAGTAGAAGTTGATTAGTAGTGAAGTAGTGTAGTTGTGAAGAAGATAGGTGTGAAGTAGATTGATGTGAAGAAGATAGTTGTGAAGAAGAAAGGTGTGAAGAAGATAGTTGTGACGTAGATAGGTGTGAAGAAGTTGTGTAGAAGTTGTGATCAAGTTGTGACGTAGTTGTGATGTGTAAATTGGTGTTTAAGGTTTTCTCCGCCATAAGGGAGTTTGTTGACATAGTGAAGAAAACTCTCGAGTAGGTGACTCGGGGAGTGGAGTAGGAACAAGGAAGGTGACCTTGTAGCCGAACCACTATAAATCCTTGTGTTGTGGTTTGATCTCTCCAACTCTTTTCATTACTTACTTATTTACCTATATAATTGTTCATATAGTGCAAGTATTGAGATCACATAAACTAGAATCGAAGTTTTTAAAACAAACTTGTTTTTATAAATTTTAAAAGAACGTAAAACTATTCAACCCCCATTCTAGTTTTCCACAATTGGTATCAGGAGCCACGTCTTGCAAGATCTTTAAAATATATTGTATTTTAAAACTTGTAACGATCTATGGAATCTGAAAAATATTTAGAAGGACAATCTATGCAAAGACCACCACTATTTGAAAGTGATGGATTTTTATATTAGAAAAATCGATTCGAAACTTATGTGAAATCAAAAGATCTAGATCTTTGGCATATTATTACCAATGGTGATTTTTTACCTATTCAAAATAACCCCGAAACAAAGAAAGATGAAATCGTACCTTTTGAAAAACAAAATGATGATTTAAAAAGAAAACTTGCTAAAAATAATGAAGCAAAAATGGTTATTTATAATGCGCTACCACGTAAAGAGTACGAAAGGATCTTTATGTGTGAAACCGCAAAAGAAATTTGGAACTCTTTATTAATAACTCACCAAGGTAATAATCAAGTCAAAGATAATAAAATAGATCTACTTGTTCAACAATATGAGCAATTCACGATTCCGGAAGAGGAATCAATTGATAATGCTTTCGCTAGATTTAACACTATCATCACAAGTTTAAAAGCATTTGATGAGAATTTTTCTAGTAAGAATTTTGTTAGGAAGTTTCTTAGGGCTCTTCACCCAAAATGGCGAGCTAAAGTGACGGCTATTGAAGAATCAAAGAATTTGTCAACGTTACAACTTGATAAATTAATTGGAAATTTGAAAGTCTACGAAGCAATTATAAAGAAGGACTCCGAAATGGTTAAAGGAAAACAAGAGCAAAGCAAGTCAATCGCCTTGAAAGCTAGAAAGGAATCCAACAACGAAGATAGCTCATCTTCCGAAAGCGATGACGAAGAATATGCCATGGCCGTAAGAGATTTCAAGAAATTCTTCAAAAGGCGAGGAAGATTCGTTAGACAACCACACGATGAAAGGAGAGCACCTCAAAAGAATAATGATGACAAGTATAGCAAGAATGAGAGAAAGTGTTTCAAGTGTGGTGATCCGAATCACCTCATTGGAAAATGTCCAATGATGACAAGAGATCAAAATCAAAGAGCATTTGTTGGAGGAGCTTGGAGTGATAGCGATGAAGCTGAGAAAGAAATAACAAAGGAAGAAAAGTGTCTCATGGCTAAGACATCAAGTGAGGTACGTTCCGAAACCGAATACTTTAGTGATGAAAATTTATCATTAGATGAAAAAGATTTAGATAGTGAATACAATAGATTATGCAAACTAGGACAACAAGTAATGGCTAAAAACAAATCACTAAAATACATAAACAACCAACTAGAAAATGAAGTACTAGAACTAAAAATTAAAATACATCAACTTGAAAAAGGTAAAGAAATTTTTGAAGAATGTAAATCATGTCAAGAGCTTAAAAGTGAAAACAACAAAATTAGGGAAGAAATTTGTAAACTTGATAAATTTGAAAATAGTAGTAACTCACTTAGTAAAATTATAAGTATTCAAAAAGTATCCGGAGATAAAACCGGTTTAGGATTTAACTCAACCGAAGCTTCAACAAGTGAAATTAAAAATGTTAAATTTGAAAGTGAACTCAAGGAATCAAAACCTTCAAAATCTAATCCTAAGTATATACTCATAAATGATAAGAAAATACCTCTCTCTAGTAATGAAAAAATAAAACCATTTTATAAACCATCTTTAAAAACCGAAGTAGGATCATCTAAACCTAAAATAAGTTCTAAAACTCCACCACCTAGGAAACCAAATAATTCTTACCCTAGACCTAAAATACCTCAACCAAGAGCAAACCAAAATAGACGAAACTTTAACAATAATCAACAAATGTGGAACTTCAATCCGTGGGGAATGTTTCCACCATATATGCACCCAAGTCAAATATAAAACATGTTCGGATAAAATAACTTTGGTCAAACGAGATAATGGGGACCAACGTAAAAATATTCGCCATTCAAACATGGAAACTTTTGATGTCACTTCCTGTTCGGACTATTCCTTGAAGACTTTGAAGATAAACGCATTGAAGAAAAAAGGTACACATTTCCTTTTATTTTCTTGTCAAGAAATGCATGCTTAGTTTAGTATCTAGTTGTTATGTGATTTTGTTTGGCTCATTGTTTCCTCTAGATTTTATATCTATACACACACACACACACACACACACACACACACACACACACACACATATATATATATATATATATATATATATATATATATATATATATATATATATATATATATATATATTTAGGTACAGTATAATTAGATAAGTATATATATATATATATATATATATATATAGTTACATCTAAGATCATATAACCTAGAAAATTCATTTGTTGATTTTCTAGAACTAGAAATTGTTCGTTTACGAACCTTTTCTTTCCCCCATTTGCCTTATTGAACTTTAATGTTCAACAACACTCATGCTGATGAAGAGAGATGAGTAAAAAAATCTATGGATGAAACAAACTCCCGGCTTCCGTTGCATACGTCTCCCTCCTATATTCTCGTCTTATAAGCCCATACTATATACTTATATATATATATATATATATATATATATATATATATATATATATATATATATATATATATATATATATATATATATATATATATATAAGTATATATATATATATATATTCCACAACTCTCTCGTCCACTTGACAACTTGATAAATTTCATCCGAAATGATCAAGAAATTTTAATTGACGAAATGTCAAGTAAAAATGCCAAGTAATTCCTTTCGTGCGAATACTCTCCAACGTATTTTTGATTAAATATAAATCTAATGTATATATAAATATGTTCTTGTTCCTTCCAGAAACCAAAACTACGAAAAAATCAAAATTTGGAGGGCGGCCCCCTTAATGTTTAAGGGGATCGGCAACAAAATGAAGGGCGGCCCCCTTAATGTTTAAGGGGGCCAGCCATCTGATAGCTCCAACCCGTTTTTCCTCTTGTTTATTTTGCCAAACACTCCATATTTCAAACACCTCTTCCATTTTCTGCTGCTGTGACAAAAACCAAACCCCAAAAACACCTAAAACCACTTCCAAATCATATAATTCGGGTTAATTCGCAAAGGGTAAATTCATCTAACACAATCACCATTACGTATTGTAAGTTTTTCATAACACATTTCATCTAATTCCATCTAATTTGGTCAAACTCAAGATTATGCATGTTTTATTAATTTTTTCAAATTCATAATTTCTTTCGAATTGGGTCTAAAATATCCATAACTAAATGCTTCCCTTAGGATTAGGATGATTAATTAACACTAGAAACTAGTAATTATAAACCCTCTTGTCAAAAATTTTTGAAAAATTTCATACACTCCTTTTCAAATTTTTTGGTAAACACATTGTTGAATAATGCTTTGAAAACTTGTTAAAACTAATCACATTATACTTTTATAACTTGTAAAACATGAAACTATATTTTTCGACCAAGTAAAAATATTTTTGTTCACGATAAGAGGGTGTTTGGATTATGTTCAAATAATGTCGAAATTAAGTCATTATAATTTTTATAAAACGTTGTTAAGATTATAAACCTAAAACTTACAAATCGGACGCGTCAAGATATATAATTCATATATATATTGACATACTAATAGTGTAAGTGGCTAGTTAAGGAAGTGTTTGGTTTAGTACAAAAAATGACATTTTTGAGTCAAAATATAAACCATCTTTTTCGAAAACAAATCACATGCATAAGAAACTCGTAAGAAATGGCTAGTTTTACAACCTAATGTAAATCTAGTAAATTTCATGATATATTAAGATGTTTAAAAGGGCGTTTGGATTTGTCCATAACTACTTACTAAACATCGTAAAATATATCTAGGATGAGTTAAAAATCATATTAAGGAACATGGTAAACTACTTCCTAGGATAATCGTTGAAGTATGTTTACGTTCCAACATAAGTCTTAAAAATATATATATTTTTATTCTTCTTTATATTTGTTTTGGTCTTTTATATTGTTGATGTGTTTAGGTGAAAATGCCAAAAGCGACTACCTAAGATCTTTCCCACACTAAAAACTACATTCCCAAAGTTTCCCAACTCCCTACTACATCTCCTTCCATTGGACGTATATATCGACAAATTGAAGATAGAAACGTTCATGAGGGACGTGTAGTAGATCGAGCTTTTGCTCAATCCGACTACATTAATCGCTTGTTTACAAGCATCAACTTCAATCGCCTATTCGAAATCAATGAACCTATCGTTCCTCGTTTCATAGTCGATTTCTATAGCCAAGTCACCGTTCAAACCAATGATCTTGGTGCCATCACCATCTCCTTCATGATCCAAAATGAATTTATCACCTTAACTCTCGAACAATTTGGTCAAATCCTCCAAATTCCTTTTATAGGTCAAGCCGTTTTCACAAACGAGTGGGACCTTGAATCTCTACATCGTTGTCGACCAACCTTTGGTCCTTATCTCTCCGACATCCCTCATCCCGACGAAATTCGTCAAATCCTTGGTGTGGAGCGTGCCACTACAACCCAAAAAATTAAATCAAAAAACTTCCAAATCACTTCATACCAACTTCTCCTCAAGGAATTAGGCCCCCACATGAAGCGTTGGGAAGAACTCATTCGTGAGAATGCGTTCGGTACTGGAGGTCACCGGGATCATCTCCCGGCGTGCCTTGCTCACATGTTGTATTGTATCGCTGTCGAAAAGCCGTACAATTTGGCTTACTTCTTTATTAAACGGATTAAGTGTGCTAGAAATACTCCCAAAGCCAATCTTCCATATGGAATGTTTCTTACTCGTCTCTATCGTCATGTCATTGAGTACTACCCCGATCTTGACAATAGCATCTATGAGTCCATCTATCCCACCTTACGTCCTCTCGCTCTAAAACAAGCTCGACGAACTCGAAGTGACAAGGGAAAATCTCATCGTCATAGCTTTCACGGTTCATCCTCTCGACAAGACGATGCCGATGAGGAGGAAAACATCCATGATGCTAGTACCCCTTCGTTTTTCGAGTTCGTTGATAATTTAGAGGATCTTGACTATCCTGATTATTCAACTCCATCTCCTAGTGATCAAAACGAAGAAGTACTTCATGAACGAACAACCGAGATGCTTAGACGACAAAAGAGTTTGCATGAAGAAGTTAGAGGTGGCTTCAAATCTATCGGGAAGACTTTGAAGGGTATCTTCGGGAAGAACAGAAGATGATGTGTTTAGCTTATGTTTGTTGAACAATATTTATTTTTATGTCTCTTGATCGTGGATTTTTTTTGTGCTATTTGTCCAAAGTATATTCGGAAGTAGTTGTTACTTTCTTGGATAATTGTTTGAATATTTGATTAGGATGTTAACTTGATTATCTATGTTTAAAATATGCTTATGAATGCATGCTTTATTACTTAATCTATATTGTGGAAAACTAGAAGGGGGGGTTGAATAGTTTTACGTCTTTTTAATTAGTTGTAAAAATAGTTTTAGTGTTTTAAAACTTAGATTCGATAATATGTGATCTCAAGTCTTGCACAATATAAACAAGTATCAATACGAAATATATAATAATGATAAGTAACAATAATAAGTAAGAGATGGAAAGATCGAACCGCGAGACAAGAGATTTATAGTGGTTCGGCTACAAGGACACCTTCCTTGCCCTACTCCAGTCCCCGAGCACCTAACTCGAGAGTTTTCTTCACTATATCAACAAGCTCCCTTATGGCGGAGAAAACCTTACACACCAATTTACACACCAATATTCACACCAATCTACACACCAATTTACACACCAATCTACACACCAATAATCACACCACAACACCTTCACACCTAAGTCACACCTTCTACACACCTTCTTCAAATCAATCTACTTCACACCTAGCTTCTTCACACCAATAGATTTCCTAGCTTTTCTTCTTCACACCAAGCTATCAACTAATCACACAATCTATATCTAACACAACTATCTACAAGCAAGTATTCACAACAATCTTCACAAAGAATATGTAAATAATCTTGATGTTACACCAACTACTTTGATGTGGAGATCACAACAAGTTGTAATACTTCTTGTCTAGGAAGATAGAAGTATTCTTCTCTTGCACTTGAGAGGATGGAAATTGGATCACTTTGAAACAAAGAATATATATACACTTATGATCAAAGGATGAGAGAATAGAGAATTAGATCTGGATCAGAAAGTTTAGAAGTGCAAAAGGTGAGAAAAATCTGAGGGATGAATCAGTATTTAAAGGGGGAAAATACTGTTCTGGAGCGTGGCCGGTCCCCTTAATTGTAGGCCGGTCCCCTTAATGATTAAGGGGGCCGCCTAGTAAAATTAAGGGGGCCGCCCTCCTGAACGTTGGGTTTATTTGTCTTTTTGTGGGGAAGGTTTTTCTGGATTAGATTTGCCATTTTTGGTTGGAAATTTGAATTCATATATTTATAATGAATTAAACATATTCCTTTAATTCGAAAAATGTTTTGTAAAAGATATAAAATGTTTTGTGACATTTTATAAGAAATCTAGTGTTTAAGAAAATTGTTCCTTTGATCATAGAATGCAATAAACACTTTGTTTATTCATACCTTAAGTGATTTGGATGTAAAGACAAATGTTAAGCACTAAAAACTTGTTTATGTCATAAGTTTTAGATTAATGAGTTTATGCTTTGTAATTATCAAAACATAGAGACATTGTTAATATGTTAACAATGTTTTTAGACATTATTAATTTATGTCAACAATCTCCCCCTTTTTGATGATTACAAAACCTTAAACTCATTAGGTCTAAAAATTAATTTTTAGACAAGGATTTAGAGTTTAACATTCTCTTCTCCCCCTTTTTGTAGAATCAAAAAGGTTAAAGCTCCCCCTTGATGTATACTCCCCCTCATTTGAGAGCACCAAGGAGATGAGCTATGGAAATCTTGGCTACACAAAATATTAGAAGAGAGCAAGGCAAATCTACATGCAAAGCAATAGATAAAAAAAATAGATTCATTCAAGCATCATAGAAAGCATTACAACATTTAATATGCTTAAGGCATATTAATCATAATAAAACAAATGAAAAGACGTAGTCCTATATTGCCTAGAAAGAGCACTTGGACTTGCTTGCAACTCATGGTTGATTGTTTTATTTGCTCGAAGGATAACATAAGCATGAAGCTTAATTGTTAGATGGAGAGGGATATGGGGAGGAGTATGGAGCGGAAGAGGTGGATCTCACGATGTTGTAACGTGTTAAGGGTGGTATTGGATGATTACGAGTGAGAAGATATTCAATCCAAGAAATATCTTCACTCAAGTAGAGGATTTGTTTTTGAAGGAATATGCAACAAGGGCAAAAGTGAGTGTGGTTGGTAACTTGATCCAAATTGAGAGAGTGGGGAAGGCAATTTGCATAGGGTGATGATGGAGGTTGCCCTTTGTTGCGTTGTGCAAGATGCATAGCAAGGAGATCACTAAGATCATGGATGTGGTTTATTTCATCACAGAACTTTTGCTTTTCCGTGGCAATGTGAAGAGGATCATAGGTTTGGTATGGATGGTTTGTATTTGTGTAGTTGGCATTGTAGTTTGATGGTTGGCCAATGTTGTATGGTTTGTAAAGAGGATCAAATGAATGACCTTGTGGGTTTGAGGTAAAGTTTGGGAAGTAAGAAGTTGGAGGTGTTGAATGACTTCCAATCTCATTGGTTATGATGGTTTATTTGGAGAGTTCATGATGGGATGAATGGATAGTTTTGAGGATTGGGGATATTTATAGTGTAAGATTTGTGTGTTTAAGGTTGGATAAGGTTTGTTGGAAGATTGGGACAAAGTGTGTTGGTTAAAATTGGGAAATGTAGGTTGAAATGGGCTAAAAAGCAGAAAAGATTCTGTAAACCCGACCATCAGATGGCCGGTCCCCTTAATTAGGGGGCGGTCCCCTTAATGATTAAGGGGGCCGCCTTACAAAATTAAGGGGGCCGCCCATCTGGTGATTTCTAGGATGCCAGAATTGGGTTTTTGGCAGAAAATTTGCAGAAAGGTTATGTGTTTGGATTAGAATTCAAGCAAGTTCAATTCTCTTAGGCAATATAGAGTCTAATCTAATCAAGATATAGCATACATGCAAAAACACACAAGCAAAGGAGCAAATAATCAACACATAATAAGCAATAGGAGGTAAACAAAGGCAATCACACTTAAGCTTCCTAAGGCACCTATCTTAGTGAGTGAAAAACTAGTGATGGATCAAGATGACACCATTATTAGTGAATTTTTCCTAGTGAGTGTCTATATGCAACAAATGTGGAGTTGTGATTGTTTCGACTCCTAGAAGCAAAAAGAAATAGCAATCCTAAGAAACAATCCAAATAATCTCCTTGATTCAATTTTTGCTCGATCATGAATGTCAAAGACATATATTAGATTATATACCTTGAGGATAACACAATGCACCAAAAACTCGAAGAAACGAAAGGTCGGGTTTTCTGCCATGGACCAGTTCATAGGGAGTTTTGTAGTGGAGAGGATGTATCAAGGATCGGTTCTGAGTGTAACATGCGGTGGCAATTGCCTCAGCCCAAAGAAATAGAGGAGCTTTGGAAAAGATGAGCATAGTCCTTGCAGCTTCAACTAAGGTGCGATTGCGTCTTTCTACAACTCCATTTTGTTGAGGAGTTCTTGGTATGCTCTTTTGATGACTAATCCCGACACCTTCATAAAATAGAGTAAGTTGTCTGTTCACAAATTCTGTTCCATTATCAGTACGAACGACTCTAACTGTTTTGTTAAGACGGACTTGCAACATCTTGATGAGTTTGATGATGGTTTCAGGAGTTTCATCTTTTGATCGTAGAAACTTCACCCATGTGAATCGAGAGTGATCATCAACAATAACCAGCACATATTTCTTTCCATTGATACTTTGAATCCTCATTGGTCCACAAAGATCCATATGAAGTGTATGAAGAACTTCCATGATTGAATTGACGGTCTTGGGTTTATGGGTATGCTTTTTGCTTTTGCCCATTTGACAGGCGGAACACAGATGATCCTTTTCATACTTGAGTCTGGGCAAGCCTCGAACAAGATCCTTACGTGTAAGTTCATTGATGGTACCGAAGTTCAAATGGTTTAAACGTCGATGCCACAACCATGACTTGTTCTTGGATGCTTTAGAGAGCAGATAAATTGGAGAGGACCGTAGCATATCTTCGATGGTGATGGTGTAAAGATTAGTGCCCCGACTCCCCTTGAGAAGATCAACACCATCTAATTCTCTAACAAAACAGGTGTGCTTTCTGAAGGCGACTTCGAGATCTGAGTCACAGAATTGACCAACAGAAAATAGATTGTGCCCAAGACCTTCCACGTAGTAGACTCTGGATATAACACTGTCTCCAAAGACATAGTCACCATAACCCATTATAGACCCAAAGTGGTCATTCCCAAACCTAACTGTACCAATAAATTTTTCCACGAAATTCTTGAGCCTTGAGCGATCACCAGTCATATGTTTTGAGCAGCCTGAGTCCAAATACCAAAGGACGATTTGTACGACCTGCATTTGAAACCAGACAATCGTGGATAATTGAAAAAGCTGGAGCCCCACACACAATTGGGGTCCGTTTGGTTAGAACACTCAAATATTGGATTATCATAAGTAACAGGTATTTCACTGGAGTGTTCACATTTTGATGCACTAGAACTAGAAGTGGTATCTATTGCTTCTATAGGAAATAGTCTACCAGTAGGTCTCCACTTCCTAATAGGCATATCTCTAGAGTTAGTAGTCCTAGTCACTGGGCACATTTTCCTCGGAGTGAATTTCCTTCCAGTAGGTCTCCATTGATAACCAACATTAGTGAACACTTTTCCTGTTTTATTCCATACTTGTTTTGCTCGTTTAACACTAGAAACATTCATAACTGGTGATCGTATAATAGTTTTAAGAAAAGGCACAGCACATGCATCATGATTACCATAAAATAAGCATTTGTTACATGTCTTACAAATAGCATCAGAATTCAAATTAATTACATCATTGTTCACACAAATGTTTGAAATAACTCGATTCCTTTCACTAAGCAATACTTTATTGTTCCTAGATGACTCTTCTACTTCCTTCATAAGTGAGCTCTTAGCCGGCAAAGTCCTATCATTCTTTGTATTGCCCTTAGGCTGTGACTTGCTAGCATTAGATACACCTTTTACTCCTGTAGAGGCAATGATGGGAACATTAGTCTGATTAGTTGCTACTTGTTTACTGGTGATCAAGATGGAGGATTGTGGCATGATTTGGGGAAAGTCAACTGTGACATGCTTGTTGCCACTGAGAGGGTGCAATGCAGTTGTCCTATCCGACTTGGTATCATTCTTGGGGCATGATCCTATGGCATATTCTAATAATTCCTGGGCCCTATTAGTGAGGAAGCACGCACCAATAATAACATCATCAAGGGGTTTAGCAATCCTCTCATCTTCAATGGTTTCTCTAAGTATGGCCAGACAATCCTTAAGATTTCTAAGATAGTTATTATGAACTAACTTATTGTTCCTAAGGGGAAGAGAAACATTCACAGCATCGCACACATATTTATAACAAGCAGGTACATTGGACATTGCATGATCACATGAAACAACGGGCATTTTACCCTTTACCATGGTCTTTAGATTCTCAATTTCATTTAACAAAGAAGTGACTTTCTCATTGTTTTGGTCACGTGTTGTTTTGATAGACTCAAACAATTCTTTATAACGTTGTTTAGTGTTGGACATTTCAGCACGAAGCCACTCATTTTCATGTTGTAACTCATTGATAATGCCCTGTTTTTGAAAATTTTGAGAATCCATAGGCTTCTGGTAATTGGTATTGATCACATCGCTTCTGTTTGATTTTAATTGTGCAATTTGGACCTTCAACTTTCGAATCGTGTTTGAGTGAGCTTGAATTACTTCATCCTTTTTGGCTAATTCAAAACATGTATCAAATTCAGGAACATCCGAAGATATCTTGGCATTTGATATTTTTATGCTTTCTTCTAGATGTTGATATTTTAATTGTAGGTTCAGATTATCAACTTCTAGTTTTGAGAAATTCCTGACCATGTTATCATGATCATCGTTTTGAATTTTTTTTAATAAGTTTGTAATTCTCCCCCTCAAGCTCAATCACACGATTTTGGAAGACATTCAGAGTAACCGACATTTCATGAAATTGTCGAGCAGATAACGCAGAGTCGGTAACAGTATAAAACACATCTTTAGCAATGCAGTTAGCAATCAAATTATCATTCATGATGAGAATGTTTTTCCTGTCAATTTCACTGTGTTTGAGATCAATAGCAAGTTGATTACCCTCACTTTCCACTTCATCAAAAATCTTTTTCATTTGAGTCACATCATCATTAATGGTGTTTTTAAGTCCCTCAAAATGTTCTTTTAGGAGTTTAAAAAATGGCATAACTTCAGTTAGGTAACACTGTTTTGTTTGCTCAAAACCCCTTTCCCCTTCTGTAATCCCTGTAGGTGTAATTCTTATTTTACAGGTTTTCTCAAAGTCATTGAACAATTGACCAAGCACATACAGCCCAATTAGAGTATTACATTGTGTGGGAAGAGTGAAAGGGACAAGGTGCCTGGGTGTGTTCAGGGGATAGGCAGTTGGGTGAGCAATTCTAAACATAGTGCGTGTGTTGCCTACAACTCTTTCAGCTTGCATTTTCTCAATGTCAATATTCCAAAACACTTTTTCAGGAAAAATTCTCTTTTGAGGAACAAAGATTGCAGTATGATTGTCATTAGCATAATCATAGTGAAACACGAGATTCTTAGCAATGCATTTAGGATCCTTTAATCGTTCAGCAAGTTTTGCCCTAGTTCTATCCTCTGCCTCATTGATGTGGTCATAGGATCGAGTATCAGGAGGTGCATGGTTAGGTTCAAGCATAATTTTTGCATCATATAATGCAGGTTGTGCACCTAGACCTATTTTAAGGAATCTTGCTTTGGGTTTGGAGGTATCATGTTCACTAAATTCATCACTTAACTTCCTGTGGCTTTCCATCATTTGAGCAGATTGAATGGTTTGGCCCTGTGTGTACAACTTATCTTCCAATTTATTTTTTAACGTTTTTAATTTTGAGAAGTCATTTAGAAGTTTAGTTTCTTTATCCTTAAATTCTTGTTTGATTGTAGTCAAACCTTTTTGAACCTCAAGTTTTTGTTTGACGGTTTGATTCAATTGGTTCTTTAAAGAAACTAGTTCCCTTTTTAATGATTCTTGTTTGGAATTATTTTCAGATATGTAAGTACGCAGTTGCCATTCCATTTTCTGCTCACGTTCATTCAACTCAAACTTAGCACGCTGCTCATAAATGTTTACTTGATCCTTAAGGGCGTTAATTCTAGTGATCAGAGAATCATCAGGGTTGTATATCGAGTGCTCATATATCTCATGCTTACTAGAATCAATAGACGGCATGTCACTCGGTACAACTTGGGTTCCATTGTCATTCACATACATTTCATATGGGATATTATTGGTATTACCCATATTTGTGATGTCTGTATTGACAATATTCTTGAGTTGTATAGAGCCACATGCCCCCTGTACAGGTGCAGAATTATTCAGATCATGTTTAGAAGATGTTGGTACCTCAGAGATAGCAGACGTGATGGATAAATCAGGATGCTGTGAAGAGGATGCTGCTGCAGACAGATTAGCCATGAAGATTGTTTGAGCAGTTGGTTCATCATCCACGTCTGAGTCAAATGCATCACACTCTTCAACTTGAAAGATATTTGGATCATTAAGAGCCATGTCCTGAACAGGTTGATCATCCACATCAGCATCAAAGGTGTTCCCATCATTACCAGCCAGAAAGAGCAAAGCTTCTTCATCCAACACAGTCCCATTTTCTTGTGCCTGCATCAGCAGCATCTTGTCTTTGAAGTACTCAGAGTTTTGGGGATGTTTTGGGAGAGTGCAATTCCTAGCAATGTGGCCCAGCCCTCCGCAGTTGTAGCATTTCGGTTGCTTAGCTTGAGCTTGAAGAGCATTCCCAACTCTGTACTGCCCATTCTCTCTACCAGCATTTCTTTGGTTGAAGTTCTGTCTTCCCTGCACATTCTGCACCACTACCCGACCATCTTCAATGACTGCCTGATTACGTGGATTAGATGAGATTCTGAGCTGGTTGTTAGTAGATGGGAGTGCAGCCCTGAACTGTTGGAACAGTAAAGACACTTGGTTGGAGAGATTATCAATCATCATGTCAGTGTGAGAATACCCAGAATCAAGTTGAGTATTCAATGCAGATGGTGAGGGAGTTGATGATTGACTAATGGTTGGGGTAGACCTGGAGGATGATTGTGATGGTTGAACTTGATCTTTAGAGGTTTGATTAGGTTGTTGAACATTGGAGACAAAAGCAAGAGATTCATTTGTTGCAGACGGATTGAGCTTTTCTCGCATTAGCCGATCGTAAGCTGCATGTTTCTCATGTTGCTGGAGATACGCATACAGCTGTTCATGATTGGTATACCTGAGACCCTTGTTGAGTTTAACAGCCGTGACAAACCTATCCCATTCCGGTGCCATGTTGTTCACGAATTTTGAATTGAGCTGTATGTTGGGCATTGTCATCTTGATAGCTCTCATGTCATTGACCAACTTGTGAAATCTGACGTAATAGTCAGTGATACTTTCACCTGGATTCATTTTGAAATGCTCAAATTCATCGTATAGCTGTGACTCACGATCTTCTTTAGTTAACTCAGACCCTGCAAGAAGCATTTTGACATTATCCCAGACCGCCTTTGCTTCAGTGTTGAAGTTGATCAGTTTGTAGACATCTTTGGGAAGGCCTTGAATGATGATATTAGATGCTCGGATGTCTGCATCATAGCGTTTCTTTTCTTCTTCAGACAACTCATTGTAAGTGCGAGGTCTATCAGGACCAAACACGGCCGGTAGTTGATCAGTTGCTTCTGAAATCGTGTCTCTAGTAGTACCCACTTGAAAGGGTCCCTCATCGATGGATTTCAGAATGTTAACCCCATTATCTTTACCTAGACAGTACAGCCGTATCCTTTGAGCCCATGATTCATAGTCAGTTCTGTCCAACATCGGAGGTCGGGTGTCAGACCCCGCAGCTTGAATGTCATCGGAAGAAGTCGACATTACAAATAAGTTAACCACAACTTAACCACAATAAAATCCAACCGCAACTTAACCACAACTTGACCAAACCGCAGAACACAATCCAACCGCAGTATGAGCTAACCGCAACCAGAGCAAACCGCAGGTCAAAAATACTAACCGCAAGACACTAACCGCAGATTATAACTAACCGCAGAAAATAACCAACCGCAGAAACAGTTAACCGCAATGCACTTGAACACAAGACACTTAACCGCAATGAGTTAACCGCAACACACTTAACCGCAGAGAATCTAACCGCAGTACTTTGAACCAAACGCAAAATATTTAACCGCAGAACCTAGACGCAATACGCAAGCTGAGGAAGACTTAACCGCAGAATCTACTCGCAGAGACAAAAGTCCAAAGCTGTCACTTTCGTTGCGTTTTGTTTGTATTCCCGAAATAGTAAACGCAGAAAGTTAATCGCAGCTCGCAGGACTTAACCGCAACCAAGCAATGAAACAGTGGACTTAACCGCAACTAAGAAAACCGCCTAAAATCAATTCCAAACTTCAAATAGCTTGATGATATTGTAACACAAACTGACCTACAGTGTTCCACAACCACTAGTGAACGTAAAAGTACACCACAAACGTGTATAACAACACTAGAGGGATAAAACCAAGATGTTTTCCAAGAAAAATGACACCAAACACTCAAAACCACTCAAAACATCATCAAATTCGATTCTACAAGGCCCTAAGATGAAACCTTGGCTCTTGATACCAATTGTAGAATACTAATTATGTTGGAAACATGTTCAAGTGGTGTTGAGTGAGGCGTAGAGATGAGGAGGAGGGAGGAGAGGAGAGAAAGAGAGGAACCTTGAAAGAAAAAGGAAAAGATTAGATTAAAATGTATGAAGGTCCAACCCTCTCCACATGTGGAGAGGGGTATTTATAGTTACAATATAACGCCCACTCCCGGGCTGTGGATCAGGCATACAGTGGGTAAAGACCCGTTCCTTCTTCCACGGTGTTACTTAATCTAATACTAATTAACTAATAAACAAACTAACTACGAGCTAACTTAATGCTATTACAATCATTTGGTGACCGAGACTTTTACAGGAATATTTGTATTCCTAACAGATTCCTCTAACTCATTTGAATCACTGACATCACCACCAACCATTCATCCTCCAACCATCCCTCCAAATCCGGTTGAAGAACCACATTAGTTATCCTTTTTTCCACCGGAGGATAAGATGCCCTCATACAATCCAAGTGTACCACTTGGTGAGTACTTTCCTTCCTATCCTACAATTGAAGAAGGACCTTCACAATCATCAGAGGATTCCAATCCATGGATTCCTATCCAACCACCACCACAAGAACTCATATCACCTTTCATCTGTACCTCATCAGATGAAGAGGAACCCCAAAACAATCCTCCCTCAACACATGAGAGACCCCAATCATCTTGGCCAAGAACAAGAAAGGGGAAGAAGTAGGTTACAGAGGTAAAAGGAAAGGGAAAAAGGAAGAAGAAGTAGTGGTGTCTCAAATGGCAGACTTGTGGGTGTAGGTGATGGTAGTTAAGTTAGGTTGTATTTGTGGTTTGTCAGAGTCTTTGTAACTTCAAATTAGATGTAATAATAATTATGATCAATAAAACTGTGTTTCCCTGTTTATCTCATGATCTTTGTTTCCCTATTCTCTTATTCCATAATCAAACTTCTGATATGATCAGCAGCAAAAACACAGAGCTGCAAAACAAACATACAAAA
Organism: Artemisia argyi; assembly: GCA_030686995.1. Lineage (NCBI taxonomy): Eukaryota > Viridiplantae > Streptophyta > Magnoliopsida > Asterales > Asteraceae > Artemisia > Artemisia argyi. Next base: position 138,775,428 of record CM060705.1, read on the forward strand.
CACAAACATACAATCCAAACTAAATAGAAAATGGTTAGTCTAAATAAAATTAACCTGCAAAATAAGATTAGCAAACATAACCATAATAATATACAGATTTTACAACATCAATCCTCCCCAGAGGCATATGCCTCCCCTCAGGCTTATGCCTCCCCTCAAACACAACATTTAAGGGTTAACCATTCCAATGTGGACAACTAAGTAGTTAAACCTAGGTCCATCAAAAGCCTTTGTTAATAAATCAGCCACATTATCATCAGTATTAATCTTAAGCACCTGAATTAAATGTTTCTCATTTGCATCTCGAATAAAATGATGCCTAATTTCAATATGCTTTGTTCTTTGGTGAAAAACTGGATTCTTAACAATTGAAATTGTACTTTGGTTATCAATATATATTTTAGTGTTCATAAAGTTGAACCCATAATCAAGCATTTGATTCTGAATCCAAAGTACCTGTCCACAACAATTAGCAGCAGCAATATACTCTGCTTCAGTAGAAGAGGTAGCCACAATGGTTTGTTTCTTGCATTGCCAAGAAATTAACCTTCTGCCAAGGAATTGAAAACCTTCTGTTGTGGATTTCCTATCCAAATTAGCTCTAGCATAATCACTGTCACTATATGCTTCCAACACAAATGGTGATTCTCTTGGATACCAAAGACCTAACTGTTGATATAAATAATGCTTAAAAACGTTATTCAATAACTCTAGATTTTGATAATCACAAAATGTAAACTTAATTAAATCAAAGATTATGACGTAAACAAGCATTTAGTGGTAAATATTTACTTCTACAACTAAAATCACTTAAGGTATGAATAAACAAAACATCTAATGCATTACATGATCAAAGGAGCATTCTCTTAAACACAAAACATTTTATGAAATGACATAAACATTTTATATCTTTTAGAAAATCATTTTTGGTATTGTTTAATTAAATCACAAAGATATGATTTCAAATTTCTAACCAAAAAGGGCAAATTTTCTCCAGAAAAACCTTCCCAACTAATGGAAAAAAGTACCCAACATTCTGAAGGGGTGGCCCCCTTAATTCCCTAGGCGGCCCCCTTAATTATTAAGGGGACCGGCACGCTCCAGAACAGTATTTTTCTGGCCTTTAAATACTGGTTCATTCCACAGATTTTTCTCACCTTTTTGCACTATAAACTTTCTGATCTCATCTCCATTTCTATTCTAAAAACCTTTGATCATATAATTCATAAGTCTTTGTTTCCAAGTGATCCAAAGCTTCATCCACACAAATGCAAAAAGAAGAACACTCTTTCAACTTCTATACAAAGTAGTAGTGTTGTGATTAGTTAATATCATCTTGTAGTAGTGCTAGATTATTTGCAAAGTGTTGTGTGCTTTAGTAGATTGTAGATATTAGTTGTGTTAAAAAGTAGAGTAGAAGTTGTGAATTAGTTGTGCATAGAAGAAGGTGTGAAGTAGACGTGAAGAAGAAGTCGTGAAGCTATCGTGAAGAAGTTGTGAGATTAGTTCTAGCTAGGATTAGAACTCGACATTTAGCTTAGTGTTGTTAATCGGTGTAAGCCAAGGTGTGTAAGGTTTCTCCGCCATAAGGAGTTTGTTGACATAGTGAAGAAAACTCTCGATTATGGTACTCGGGGAGTGGAGTAGGGCAAGGAAGGTGTCCTTGTAGCCGAACCACTATAAATTTGCGTGTTGTGGTTTGATCTCTCCATCTCTATCTTTCATTTCATTTCATTACTTCACTTACATTATTAGATTATATTTATTTAGATTTGCTCATACTTGTTAACAATTGAATTTACATAAGATCGAATCAAAGTTTTAATAAGCAACTAAAGTTTTTTGAAAATAAACTCAAAAAGAACATAAAACTATTCAACCCCCCCCCCCCCCCTTCTAGTTTTCCACAATTGGTATCAGGAGCCACGTCTAGCAAGATCTTTAAAATATATTGTATTTCAAAACTTGTAACGATCTATGGAATCTGAAAAATATCTAGAAGGGCAATCTATGCAAAGACCACCGCTATTTGAAAGTGATGGATTTTTATATTGGAAAAATCGATTCGAAACTTATGTGAAATCAAAAGATCTAGATCTTTGGCATGTTATTACTAATGGTGATTTTCTACCTATTCAAAATAACCCCGAAACAAAGAAAGATGAAATCGTACCTTTTGAAAAACAAAACGATGATTTAAAAAGAATGTGGAAAACTAGAAGGGGGGGGGGGGGGGTTGAATAGTTTTACGTCTTTTTCGTTTAATAAAAGTTCGTTTTCAAAGAATTAATGGTAATCGTAAAAACCTTTGAAGCTAAAGTATCGATACAAATTTATTCACCTATATCACATAGATACTACTTTTTAAAGTGTTGAATAGAAATTATAATTTCATATATCTCACTTAATTATAAGTAAGTATTTATATATGTATATGTGTTTTAATAATTGTATATACTTATATTTTACTAATGTATAATTAATGTTTTAAATGGAACCTAGTTTGATCTTTATGTGAAATCAATATATGCACAACACACAATAATAATAATGTACGAGAAGCAAGTAACTAAACAAGTAGAGAATGAGAGATGGAAAGATCAAACCGAGAGACAAAGGATTTATAGTGGTTCGGCTACAAGGACACCTTCCTTGCCCTACTCCACTCCCCGAGCACCGAACTCGAGAGTTTCTTCACTAAGTCAATAACCTCCCTTATGGCGGAGAAAACCGTACACACCAAAAGCTTACACCAATTAACGACACAAAGCAAAATGTCGAGTTCTAATCGTAGCTAGAACCAATCTCACACCAAATATCACACCACAACTTCTTCACACCTTTTACTTCTTCTATGCTTCTTCACACCACAAGTATCTTCACACCTTCTACTTCTTCTATGCTTCTTCACACCACAAGTATCTTCACGCCTTCACAAAATACTTCACGACTTCAATGTCTTGCAACTTCACAACTTCAAAGTACCAATGTCTTCACAACTTCAAACCAATAATGTCTTTGCACCTTCAAGCCACTAGTGTCTTCACAACTTTAATCTACTAATGTCTTCTAGTCTTCTCCACTTGGAAGCTTCAATTACTTCACTACTAGACACTATTGCTACTCTCTCCTATCTTCACTACTATCCAACACTACTTCTTCACTTCAAGTTCCACTTCACACTTACAACAATTCTAGATTCTACAACTAAATCTAGCTAACTAATACATATACCTTATTCACCAAAATATGAAATATCAACAAGATGAAACAAACAAACAACTTAGATAGCAAGATGATACTAAGTTGTAATACTTCTAATAAAGTATTCTTCTCTTTGCACTTGAGTGTTGAGGCTTGAATCACTTTGAAACAAAGATCAAAGTATATAAGATCAAAGGATTTTTAGAGGATGGAGAAGGATGTTTAGATCAGAAAGTTTATAGTGCAAAAAGGTGAGAAAAATATGTGGAATGATCCAATATTTATAGGGCCAGAAAATACTGTTCTGGAGCATGCCGGTCCCCTTAATTAGGAGGCGGTCCCCTTAATGATTAAGGGGGCCGCCTAGTAAAATTAAGGGGGCCACCCTCCTGAACGTTGGATTTTCTTGTCCTTTTGTGAGGGAAATTTTTCTGGATTAGATTTGCCATTTTTGGTTGAAATTTTGAATTCACAAATTTGTAATGAATTAAACATATTCTTTTAATGCCAAAAATGTTTTACAAAAGATATAAAATGTTTTATGACATTTTATAAATATCTAGTGATTAACAAAAGTGTTCATTTGATCTTATAATACATTAGACACTTTGTTTATTCATACCTTAAGTGATTAATTGGTAAAGATGAGTATTTACTACTAAATACTTGTTTATGTCATAATCTTTGGTTTGATGAGTTTTCGTTTTGTGATTATCAAAACATAGAGATATCGAAAGATATGAATAACGTTTTTAGTCATTTATTTATATAAAAAATCTCCCCCTTTTTGATGATTACAAAACCTAAACTCATTAAATCCAAAAATTAATTTTTAGACAAGTATTTAGTGAGTTTATATTCACTTCTCCCCCTTTTTGTAAAATCAAAAAGGTTTAAGCCAATAGAAAGGAAGCTCCCCCTTGATGTATGCTCCCCCTCGTTTGAGGGCACCAAGGGTTCGAGAATTGGAATTCTTGCAAGAAAAATATTAGAAGCACAAGCAAACACATATATCATAATACCAACAATTAATAAGCATGGCAAAAGATAATTAGGAACACATATTAAGTCATTCATTGATAGAAAATGATTATGTCAACCCATAATCATTGTTACAAAAGCCATAAATATAGAATACTAAGACTAAGTATAGCATCCTATTATGCTAACAAGGAGTGTCACCAAACTTTCTTGAATCCCAAAATGGTTGAAGAGTTTTATTTGAAAATGAGAGACATAAGCATATAAAATGCTTGGTGGTTTAGTGGAGATAAACTTTTGGTTGCATGGATGTTGGTGAGTTTGGAGATGTGGAACTTGTAGGTGGTGGGTTAGAAGTAGGGTTTGTTGATTGAGGGTTTTGATGTTGTTCAAGTGATGGTGTTTGTTGAGATCTTGTAAGAAGATACTCAATCCAAGTGAAGTGCTCATTCAAAGCAATGGTTTGTTGTTGAAGGAAGATGCAACAAGGGTAATTGTTAACATGCTTCTCAATTTGGTTGATGTTGTGTGGTGATGATGGTGAGCTTGATTGTGGTGGATCCAAATTGCGTTGAGCAAGATGTAATGCTAAAAGAGCACTAAGCTCATGAGCCTCTTTTAGCTCCTCAATAAACTTCAAGTGTTCGGAGGAAGGTGTTGGTGGTGGAACATGATAGTTGTCTTGGGTGAAGGTTTGAACATGCAACATAGGAATGACATGTGAGGTTGTAGGATGTGGTGGTGGTACTCTTGGTGGTGGAGACATGGCTGAGCTTGGTTAGTCATGAAAACATGAAAAGGGTGGAAGGTTTTCATCATGAGTGAGTGGTGTTTTTGTTGAATGAGCAACATGTGAAGTATTGATTGAGAGGTTGGGATTATTGTTTTGGGATTGAGCATGCTCATCATAAGAAGAAGCATTAATGAGGGCATGAGTGGATGATAGGTTGTGAGATGATTCATTAGTGTGGGTTTGAGGTTCAGTAGTTGGTTGACTTGGAACAACATCACTTGAGTTATGACAAGAATCAAGTTTCCTCCTCCAAACGGGTTTGACGGAGATCCTTGCGGTTCTTGAAATCTTTGGTTTTTGGTTGTTGGGAGATGACATGTTTGGGTGTGATGGCATTAATGATGGGAAGAGGGTATTTATAGTGTATGAGAAATGTGGTTTAGGAAGGTAATTTTGAGGGATAGTATGGGACAAAACATGTTTGTGAATTTTGGGAAGTATAGGCTGAAATGGGTCAAAAAGTGATAAAGAAAACAGTATCCCCGATCATCAGATGGCCGGTCCCCTTAATTAGGGGCCGGTCCCCTTAATCATTAAGGGGGCCGCCTTATATAATTAAGGGGGCCGCCCATCTGGTGATTCCCAGAATGCCAGAAATGGGTTTTTGGTAGAAAATTTTCGAAAAGGTTGTGTTTTTGGATTTGGATTCAAGTAAGTTCAACTCTTTGAGGCAATATAGGGCATACTATTCATGAATGTAGAGAGTGATATAGAAATAATTAAATTAGGCAATTAATTTCTAATAATCATGCTATCTATTAATTTATCAATTAAGGTATGCAACTAAGGAGGCAATAAGGCAAATTAGTTAAATGTGTAACTATATGAAGATGATAACATTTAGTCTAGTGCAAACATATTGATGATTGTTAACAAATAACAAATAGGAGGATATGATTATATGGACTTCAAGACTTGTTACATACAAGATCCATATGGGCAAGCTATGATTTGATTGAATTGTGAATGTCACTACCAATAGAAGTGTATGACTGATGAGTGTGTAAATACTCATCATTTTTATCGTATATGAACTGCCAAAACATCCAAAAACACTCAGAAATGCATCAAAATACAGAAATTATTCCAAAAGTGTGTTTTATATGTTTTAGATGCAAAATGTTTAAAAACAAATGAAAAATGAACAAAGTTTGCATAATTGGCAGTTTCAGTCCCTCAAGTTTCAAAAATTGACAAAACTAGTCCCTAAAAGTTTAAAACGAAAGAAAAGTCAACCCAAGGCATAGAAAAGTCAAAAATTATAATAAAACGATCCTTGGGTGAAAACTTTGAGAAAACTACATGTTTGGTCCCTAAAGTTTCATAAATGGCAAAACTAGTCCTCGGGTTTTAGAAATTGGAAAATATCAAATATTACCCTTGTACTATTCACATGTGACAATTTAGACCTTTTTTGAAAACTTTGGCAAAATTTCACTTTTAACCCCTCAACTTTGAATTTTGGCAAGTTTAGTCCCCGGGATTTTCAAAAGTGGAAATTTGAAATTATGGTCCTTTGGTAAATAAAACTTGGCAAGAATAACCCTTGTAACTATTTTGGAAAAATTTACATATCAGGTCCCTGGATTTCAGAATAATTACAAAATGGTCCTTGTGAAATTTCATCCTAACCAAACGGATCCTACCTTAATAATACTAATCCCATTTAATCCAAAAACACCCCAATCCATTACCACATCCAGCCCACCCCCTTCTTGCTGGCCCAATCCATTATACCAGCCCACTCCCCACTATATTTACCCACTCCCGTTTTAAATAATAAACCCCACCCAGTCAAACCCTTCAACCGGTCAAACCCACACCTCACCCTCTTCCACCTCACCCCTGCTCCTCTGCAACACCACACCAAAACACCATCATCACTTCCATCCCCCTCTGCCAACACTCCATCACAGCTACTCAAGCCAAGTACCCCAGTCCAAATCCCACTTCCTTACACACGTTATCAGACCAATTGCAATATCTCTCATTTTCCCGCCAAAAGCAATTGAATGGCTAGGATCTTCCCAACTAATCCAACGACCCAGAATAGAAGTGGGAAACTCCCAAAGGACCTTTTGGAAGTATTTAAATGAAGAGGGAAGCCAGGAAGAGGAGTTAGTTAGTTTTATTATGAGTTTTTAAACTTTAGTGTAATTTCAATCATGTAATCTGATTTTTTCTTTGTATTTTCATCTCAGTAATTTACTTTTCAAGTGTATTTCATTTCCTGGATTTTAATTCAAGTATCTTTTCAATTTCAAAGCTCTCTTTATCTTCACTAAAAATCTGCCATTTTAGCTATTGTTGATATTTATGCTCAAGTTTGTTACAAAATGTCTCAGCAGCTTTCATAAGCTTGATTGATTGTTTTGAAACAGAAAACTCAGAAAGAAAGAAAAAATAATAATAATAATAATAAAAAAATATCAAAAGAAAATTAAAAAAAATGGTGGATCAAGGTTTGGAGAAGGAAGAAAGCAGGAATGTTGGTGTGGTTTAGAGCTCATGGGAGCATAGGTTTAAGATTTTGGTCTTGGTTCTATATCAACTCTTGGCTGGTAGCAACTTGTAAGACCCTTCCATATATTTTTTTAGCATAATTAGTTATTGTCTGTGGTAGTTGTAGATTGTTGGTTATTTGTATTCCTTTAGGCTAAATTCATGTTAGTTTGAGCTAAACTTGTAGTTTTATGGCCTGATTAATTCAATTGCTTCATTAAAGAACAAAATCAATGACATAAAGGGGTGTTTGGATCAAGGCTTTAATCTGTCTTTAAAATGTTTCTAGGAACTTGCATCTGTCTACTTAGCTTACATTAGATGTAAATAGGTTAGGAATGTCATAATATTCAAAGGTCTTTCAGTAAAAAGTCAAAACGAGCTTCTAACCCCTCTCACTGAACCACTGTTAGAAAATGTAATGGTTAATCCATTACAGTAGGTCCCAATCTTGTTAAGTTTGCCCAATATAGCATCATTCCAGCTTATAATAACAATTTAGATCAGCTAGGGTCTGTGAGAATTCACAAAAGTCAATATTGTTCAAAAAAATGACAAAAGTCATAGTTGCACACTTGTAAAAATGAAGCAAATTTCAATTGAGTGCATTAGGTTAGATTTTGGGTAATAATCAGTAAAAACTGTTGTTTTGCAAACCTTGGTGGCTTGTCTTTCAGGATCAAAAAGAATATTTGGATTTGGAATCCATTTGCTCATGGAATTTTGAGCTTAAACATGCCCAGGTGAACTAAAACTCCCCTGCACCCAGGTTTGGGTCAGTTTTCATTTAAGCCTAACTTGGTCCAATCTGGGTCATTTTCTATGATCATTGGTGATTTGTAAATCCCCCTAGGCTGTTTTTAGGACCTTGCTTTTTCTTATCCATTTAGTGCTTAATTAGATAGCTTATTTGTACCTTCTTTTGGTTTATTTTAAGTCTGCTGCTGTTGTGTGCTCTTTACTCAACTGAGCTTGTTGATTTTTGTTCCGGTATGATCTGAGCTTGTTGAATTACTAGGATTAGTTGGATTTTGCTTATCTGTATTTGTGCTTTTGTTTGTTTAATTGGCTTTGGCTTATTTGTTTACCATGGTTAACTGCTTATTTCCATAAAGCTCACTTAAAACTTTAATACACCACGGTTGGTGCTCATACGCTTGCACAGGCTGCCCCTAGCATCTCATTTTTAATCATTCAAGTCTTCATGACTCATTGAGAAACCCCCCAAGTTTATGCAACCCTTGGGTGAGCTTGTGGCTTGTGGACTTTCCAGAACCCCACACTGAACCATACACTTATTCAATGGTGACTAGGTCTTATCCCCCACCCTTTTCTTGGTCTACACAAAAGCTCATCCTAAGCTTGTGGGCATTTTAGAAAGCCCACTGGGTGGACTTTTAAGTTCCAAGTTTATTTTTGACCCTGGGTCATTACTGTGGGCCCCACAGTGGGCTGCAGTTGGTCCCTAGCTTTGCATGTTTGGTCTGAGGTGTCTAGAATTTGGCTTAATTGCAAGTAGCAACTTATTCAGTGTTCTTTCTTGCTTATTTTAGCTAAACTTGAATTCCTTTGATAGCATTTAGCCTTACATCACTTTAGATTTCAGTTAAAAGCTCATTGTGTTGGATCTTCAAGTTTAAATTCCATTTCAAGCCAAAAAGCTCAACCTGATAAGCTCTTAAGCTCAATCTGAGCTTATTTCCAAGTTACATTTATTTTGTCTTTTTAAAAGTTGTCAGTTAGTAGTTGTTAATTAGTTGTGTAAAGAGAAAAAACCAAAAAGAAAAATAAAAAGAAAAAGTGCCACTAGCCAGGTTTGAACCCCTTACCTCTTGGGTTGACCTGGTCAACACCCACGCCAAAGCCAAGTACCATCTGGGCTAAGTGTTTGTTATTGTAATTGTTTTCCACTCTTATTTAAATACTAGTATAATCCCTTTTAAGCTTATTTCTCTTTTCAGCTTATTTTCTAGCTTATTTATAAGCTTATCTTAACTTTTATATTTTTATTAGCTTAATAATAGTATAAAGTATTTTTATAAAAAGTTTTATAATTATCACTTTTCATTTGGTATTTTTTAAATTTAAATTAGTATAAATAGTTATTAAATAGTTTTTAATTAATAATAAATAATTAAAAAGTAAAAAAAATAATTTTCTTTTTTCTAAAATTTTCTTTTATCATTAGGTCCGTAAAAATATAATTTTTATGTCCGTAGGGTTAGCGTAGCTCAAATTTCACTTTTTATTTCGCGCACTCGCGTTTATTTTAATTTTAACTCGCGTTTTATTTAAATAACTTTTACGTTTTTAAAACTAGGTTACGTTTGTAAAAGTAGTTTGTAAAATAAGAAAAACCAAAAACATAAATAAAGTGATAGCTTCTATTTAAGCCGTTTGGCTTATTTTTCTGCTTATTTATAAGCAAATTCTAGTTTTAAATTTTTAGCTTACGTTTTAAGTTAACTAAGTTTCACGTAATTGTTAATATAGTTTGTTTAAATCGTTTTCCTTCGTATTCCCTTAATGTAATCATTCAAACCCATATATACCCTTTTCCGTCCAAATTCACCCGATCACAAACCCGTTTTTATACCATCCACACCTCGTCGGGACATAACGACCCGGGGAAACACTATATTCCGCGGAGCATTGACTCTAGGCTGTTTGACCTTGTTGACCATCACCTGATCAATTTAGGTTGACGGTTTAGCGTCGATCAATGACACATGTGAGAAAATCAAATGTGTTTTAAGCAAAACGTTTTTAGTTTTATTCAACAATGTTTTGAAGTAAATTCAAGTGTGCATTACAATAAAACAAATTGAATTTTGTTTCATAACATGTAAAAAAGAATTTCAATCTTGTTTTTGATTAAAATAAGGTTATGAAAAATTTTAGTAAAGCAAATTGTTTGAAGAAAAAATAATATAGATATTTTAAAAGATTTTTATTCAAAGAGAAAGAGGTTTTAAACAAGATGTTTTGATCATGATAACAAGAAATTGCAAGTGAAGGATTTGAAATGGAAACTTATCATGCTCAAGAGAATCAATTAAGCCCATTGTCACACATAATCATCTCTAATGACACCTAAAGATATGAAAGAGAGATGGTAGATATTTATGATCTAAATGCAATGAGATAGAAAGAAACAAAGTAAATTATTTATGGATACAAGATAGACATGTATGTGTGTATATATATATATATATATATATATATATATATATATATATATATATACAAAGAACATCATAATATCAATTTACTAACAAGTCTCAATTATAATACATCTATTAATGCAACTAGTAAGATCATATAGCTTAAGTGGAAAGAATTCTACTATAGATCATAGAAGATTAAGAAAAATGATAATAGACTAAGCAACAAGAAGGTTAATAATGCTAATATCATATATGCATATATTAGTATTAATGATCTAAAAGCATGTCAACTTATAAGTTAAATCATATTCACATACCAATTAAAGCATTCTTAAATATAATGTAATATTGGCAAGTTTTTGAAAAGAAAACTTATCTCAGGTCCAGCTTTTCTTAAAGAGTGGGCATGAGGGAAATGGAAGATATCTTAAAAGTTTGTCCAAAACATGTCGAAGTAGCCAAGAGACATTCCAACGCAATAGAAATCAAGGGAGCTTCATCCGAAATGCTTAATCGATCACACCAATCATCACAAGTCGTGAAGACTAAGAATAATAGTGCTTAGGAGCCTTTAACTAGAACTAGCAACGGACACACCATGATACCAATACTCCAAGAGTGAAGAAAAAAATGCCGAGACAATAAATGACTGCAACAACGTCATAGGCAAAACATTTGCAGAGTGTAAAACATAGTGATAGGAACCAATAGCCGTTAAAGGTAATAGAGCGAGATGAGCAAATCAACACGTAATAGATTCTTCGTTCGTTAATTACCTAAACATGATAAAAAAGCTTGGTACCCAGATTTTCATGGGTCTGAGTTGGTTAGTTGAGAACATCCATTGCATTTAAATGCACATGATGAGGATGTCGTCGAGAAGTACAAGAATTTATCAATAGTTTGTTTTAATTAACAAACAATGACTTTCTTGACTAGAGTGATAAATAATGAGTGTAAATAATATTAGTTCTAAATTTATTCACTAGGTTTAACAAATTTTATTTGTTTTGATACATTTGTTGAAGGATCATTTACTGTTGATGCATAATCTGGCGCGGACTAATTCAACGACTCTCCTTGGGCCGTTAGTCGTCTTCTCAAGCCCTGAGTAGACCTGTTCAACAAAGAGAACCCGTTAGGAGTGGACCCGAGGCCGTAGCCCCGGGATCCACCTCCGACGGTCAAGTTAGTATTGATGCGCGGAGCATATGAGAATTAGGTTTAGGGTAACCTGTTATATCCTGTTGTGAATGGAATCCCAGCCCTATATTTATAAGGCATGGATTAGGGTTTAGGCATAGAGTGGGCCGCTGTCTGCCGGGCCTGGCCCATGTAGGGTCCAGTCCGGACCATACGTCCACAAGCCCCCAAGTTTAGTATGACATAGTGCGTGGCTATGTTATGCTAAACTTTAGTTCTGTTCATAGCCGCATAGGCCCAATCAACCATGACGGCATGGCCCATGTGTGCGCAACTTGTGTGCACATGGGACGGATCATACTGCGCAGCCCATATGCGACAGTGCGCACTGGGTTGCGAATGTGATTGTCTCACAATTGTGAAGGTGGATTCCGTATGCTGCATCCTAGGTAAGGGCGTACCTTTTGTACCAGTAGCGATGCAACATGGCGCAACAGAAGACGTGCTTCTGTGGTAGAAGTGCGCGCTGTGCACAACAAGGATGTGCGCAGTGCGCAACAAAGGTGCGCGCTGTGTGCGAACATTAAATTCGTCTTTACAACTGACAAAGAACGTCTCCCCTGCGGCAAGATGATGCGAATATTTAAATCCGTCTTTGTACCGGGCTTGCAATACCTCTTACGTACGATCTGCTTCCAAATATGCCTGCGTGACTTGTACGGAAACAGTGGTAGTATATACGCTGGTAGCCCCCCAAGTTGGATGGTGCTACTCTTGTAGGAGCATTTAACTTAGTTATTCAAATCCTGAAAAACACTTAATGCAAATATTAAAAGTATATGCCGCGAATCGCAACATATAAAACTTAATGAGGTAAAAGATTAGCGCGTAGCAAAAGTATAGCACATAGCATATATAATTAACACATAAGAGAAGTAGTAGTATGAATTACACCTATCATGAGGTTTTACAAACTATATAAAAGAAGTTGCACGTAGCCAATAATAAAAACAGTGCGCGCATGGCGATTAAGGTGATCTTTTTCTTTTTTATTATAATAAAAACAATGGCGCGGATGGACGTACCATGACCGTGACTAATAGTTTCTGTTGCACGCACAGACGCAGATAGATTTATCGTGACCGCATAGACTCGAACGTTTTGTGGATGATCGCAGAGGACCATGGCTTTTTGTCTCGTGCGCTCATGGCGATTGACTAGCATCGTGGTGCCTGTACGTGACAGTACGCTCATGGCGCCAATCTGCAAAGATGTCCGAACGCACGGCCTAACGCGGGTAGATTTATCGTGACTGCGTTGTTCGCGGCTAAAAGATAAAATAGGTCCGATCGTGCGGATTTAATGCGACTATAGGTAAAATCGTGTTTACCAAGTTTTAAAAAATTTACATAAAATCTTTTCAATATTTAAAAGATATTGCGAGATTTACTTGTTGTAAATCTACCGTAGTGATATATAATCAATCGTGTATAATGAAAGAGATAAGACAAATAAACAAACCTACCAATCTTTGTTATATACGTCTACTGTTTGCTGCTTCCCTTAAACAACGAAACACGTTGCTTGTTCTTGATCACTTGGATCATCACACGATCAAAACCCACAAAGGATTTTATTACATATGCATGCATAAGAAGTAAAGAACCAGTGGATGCAATTAAATGCATCCATAAAAATCATCAGTTTGCATATTACAATTGTTCCATCAGTATGCATATTACTATATTACTATATTGTTTCATCTTTTAGTGTCATGTCTTTTGGGAAAAGAGCAACCGTATATTGTTGACCAAAAGAAAACATAATTCATGGAACACAGCCGTATAGTTGTGTTGCGTACAAAAAATAAAGTTACCGGCTTTTGAACTCAATGGTTATTTTCCGGTAATGTGAGAACACGAAACTTGTCGTAATCATGTCCCACGGATGGCGCCACTTGTTGATGCATAATCTGGCGCGGACTGATTCAACGACTCTCTTTGGGCCGTTAGTCATCTTCTCAAGCCCTGAGTAGACCTGTTCAACAAAGAGAACCCGTTAGGAGTGGACCCGAGGCCGTAGCCCCGGGATCCACCTCCGACGGTCAAGTTAGTATTGATGCGCGGAGCATATGAGAATTAGGTTTAGGGTAACCTGTTATATCCTGTTGTGAATGGAATCCCAGCCCTATATTTATAAGGCATGGATTAGGGTTTAGGCATAGAGTGGGCCGCTGTCTGCCGGGCCTGGCCCATGTAAGGTCCAGTCCGGACCATACGTCCACATTTACGATAAATCCTAAGCCGGTTTTTATCATAAAATGACTTTTGAATGTTGAGAAGATATTTTAAAGATTTAGAACTATTTTCGAATTTTGCCAATGTTTTTGCTTTTTCATTTTCCATTTTAATTTCATGTTTGTAGTCTTGACATTTTTTACATTCAAGATCAATTTCAATATTACTTTCAAGTCTAGTCATTTTATCTTCTAAAATTATTTCTTTTTCAAAGTTGTTTTCAGCGGATGTTGAAGATTCGTTTTTAAAAATAATTTTTGAATCAATGTTGCAAAAATGTTTGAAGTTGTTTTTCATTTTTGAAAATTCTAATATAAATTGATCATAGCAAAAATGTTTGGTTTTGGATTGTACCTTATTTGTAGTTGTACATTCTTCACATGCTATACGGTGATCAATTCCATTGTCCATCTCGCTCCATGTTTTGTTTGTAGTTTCGCTTGGATCTAGAAGCATGTAGTCCTTGCCATCAATACTTGTGTTCACATTTGTTTGAATATTCTCATAAGCCGTATTATCATCGTCTTCTTTGCACTTGTTGCACCATGATTTATTAACGCTCTTTCTTCGGATTTGGCTCATGTATTCTTCGTTATAGATACCTTCAATGATCACATTTGAACTAGTAGTACATGTGTTTATTTAAACAAAATATTTATTTACTAAATTTTCTAGATTAACTATTTCTTGTGCAATATCAAGTTTATCATCTTTGGTTTTACATTTCTCTTGGTGAAACTTTAAAAGACATTTCCAAATATCATTTGTCGTTTTACAACGAAATAATCTTTCATATTTAACTCTTGGTAGAGTTTTGAAAATAAGTAATTTGGCTTTAGTGTTTTTATCAATTTTGTTTTGAAGATTATTATATTGATTTTCAAAATCCATTTTGGTTGGTTTAAGATCACCAATTGAAATGATATGCCAAAGATCAAGATCTATTGATTTCACATAATTTTCAAATTTGTTTTTCCATTCAAGAAAATGATCATTTTCAAATAATGGTGGTTGTTGTGTAAATTCCCCTTCTAAATATTTTTCAAATTCCATAGATCGTTACAAGTTTTAAAATACAATCTATTTTAAAAATCTTGCTAGACGTGGCTCTTGATACCAATTGTGGAAAACTAGAAGGGGGGGGGGGGTTGAATAGTTTTGCGTCTTTTTCGTTTAATAAAAGTTCGTTTTCAAAGAATTAATGGTAATCGTAAAAACCTTTGAAGCTAAAGTATAGATACAAATTTATTCACCTATATCACATAGATACTACTTATTTAAAGTGTTGAATAGAAATTATAATTTCATATATCTCACTTAATTATAAGTAAGTATTTATATATGTATATGTGTTTTAATAATTGTATATACTTATATTTTACTAATGTATAATTAATGTTTTAAATGGAACCTAGTTTGATCTTTATGTGAAATCAATATATGCACAACACACAATAATAATAATGTACGAGAAGCAAGTAAGTAAACAAGTAGAGAATGAGAGATGGAAAGATCAAACCGAGAGACAAAGGATTTATAGTGGTTCGGCTACAAGGACACCTTCCTTGCCCTACTCCACTCCCCGAGCACCGAACTCGAGAGTTTTCTTCACTAAGTCAATAACCTCCCTTATGGCGGAGAAAACCGTACACACCAAAAGCTTACACCAATTAACGACACAAAGCAAAATGTCAAGTTCTAATCGTAGCTAGAACCAATCTCACACCAAATATCACACCACAACTTCTTCACACCTTTTACTTCTTCTATGCTTCTTCACACCACAAGTATCTTCACGCCTTCTACTTCTTCTATGCTTCTTCACACCTCAAGTATCTTCACGCCTTCACAAAATACTTCACGACTTCAATGTCTTGCAACTTCACAACTTCAAAGCACCAATGTCTTCACAACTTCAAACCAATAATGTCTTTGCACCTTCAAGCCACTAGTGTCTTCACAACTTTAATCTACTAATGTCTTCTAGTCTTCTCCACTTGGAAGCTTCAATTACTTCACTACTAGACACTATTGCTACTTTCTCCTATCTTCACTACTATCCAACACTACTTCTTCACTTCAAGTTCCACTTCACACTTACAACAATTCTAGATTCTACAACTAAATCTAGCTAACTAATACATACACCTTATTCACCAAAATATGAAATATCAACAAGATGAAACAAACAAACAACTTAGATAGCAAGATGATACTAAGTTGTAATACTTCTAATAGAAGTATTCTTCTCTTTGCACTTGAGTGTTGAGGCTTGAATCACTTTGAAACAAAGATCAAAGTATATAAGATCAAAGGATTTTTAGAGGATGGAGAAGGATGTTTAGATCAGAAAGTTTATAGTGCAAAAAGGTGAGAAAAATATGTGGAATGATCTAATATTTATAGGGCCAGAAAATACTGTTCTGGAGCGTGCCGGTCCCCTTAATTAGGGGGCGGTCCCCTTAATGATTAAGGGGGCCGCCTAGTAAAATTAAGGGGGCCACCCTCCTGAACGTTTGATTTTTTTGTCCTTTTGTGAGGGAAATTTTTCTGGATTAGATTTGCCATTTTTGGTTGAAAATTTGAATTCACAAATTTGTAATGAATTAAACATATTCTTTTAATGCCAAAAATGTTTTACAAAAGATATAAAATGTTTTATGACATTTTATAAATATCTAGTGATTAACAAAAGTGTTCCTTTGATCGTATAATACATTAGACACTTTGTTTATTCATACCTTAAGTGATTAATTGGTAAAGATGAGTATTTACTACTAAATACTTGTTTATGTCATAATCTTTGGTTTGATGAGTTTTCGTTTTGTGATTATCAAAACATAGAGATATCGAAAGATATGAATAACGTTTTTAGTCATTTATTTATATCAACAAAGAAAACTTGCTAAAAATGATGAAGCAAAAATGGTTATTTACAATGCGCTACCATGTAAAGAATACGAAAGGGTCTTTATGTGTGAAACTCTAAAAGAAATTTGAAACTCTTTACTAATAACTTACCAAGGCAATAGTCAAGTCAAAGATAACAAAATAGATCTACTTGTTCAACAATATGAGCAATTCACAATTCCGGAAGAGGAATCTATTGATAATGCTTTTGCTAGGTTTGACACTATCATCACAAGTTTAAAAGCACTTGATGAAAATTTTTCTAGTAAGAATTTTGTTAGGAAGTTTCTTAGGGCTCTTCACCCAAAATGGTTAGCTAAAGTGACGGCTATTGAAGAATCAAAGAATTTGTCAACTTTATAACTTGATGAATTAATTGGGAACTTGAAAGGCTACAAAGTAATAATAAAGAAGGACTCCGAAATGGTCAAAGGAAAACGAGAGCAAGGCAAGTCAATCGCCTTGAAAGCTAGAAAGGAATCTAGTAACGAAGATAGCTCATCTTCTAAAAGTGATGACGAAGAATATGCTATGGCCGTAAGAGATTTCAAGAAATTCTTCAAAAGGCGAGGAAGATTCGTTAGACAACCACATGATGAAAGGAAAGCATCTCAAAAGAATAAAGATGACAAGAATAGCAAGAATGAAAGGAAGTGATTCAAATGTGGTGATCCAAATCATCTCATTGGAAAATGTCCAATGATGTCAAGAGATCAAAATCAAAGAGCATTTGTTAGGGGAGCTTGGAGTGATAGCGATGAAGATGAGAAAGAAATGGCAAAGGAGGAAAAGTGTCTTATGGCAAAAACATCAAGCGAGGTACGTTCCGAAACCGAATACTTTAATGATGGGAATCTATCATTAGACGAAAATGACTTAGATAATGAGTATAATAGACTATGCAAATTAGGACAACAAGTAATGACAAAAAACAAATCACTAAAACGTATAAACAACCAATTAGAAAATGAAATACTAGAACTAAAAATTAAAATACATAAATTAGAAAAGGGTAAAGAAATTGTTGAAGAATGTAAATTATGTCAAGAGCTTAAAAGTGAAAAGGAAATACTTAGAGAAGAAATTTGTAAACTTGACAAATTTGAAAATAGTAGTAACTCACTTAAGAAAATAATAAGCATTCAAAGAATATCCGGAGACAAAACCGGCTTAGGTTTTAACCCATTCGAAGCTTCAACTAGTGAAACAAAAAATGTTAAGTTTGAAAGCGAACCTAGCAAACTAAAACATTTAGAATCACATCCCAAATATATACTCATAAATGATAAGAAAATACCTCTTGCTAGTAATGAAGAAATAAAAACTTTTTATAAACCATCTTTAAAAACCGAAGTAGGATCCTCTAAACCTAAAACAAGATCTAAAACTCCACCACCTAGGAAGCCAAATAACTGTTATCCTAGATCCAAAACACCTCAACCAAGAAGAAACCAAAATAGACAAAACTACAATAACACTAGTAATCAAATGTGGAACTATCAACCAAGTTACAACCCTTGGGGAATATTACCACCTTTCATGCACCTTAGCCAAATGTTAAACATGTTTGGACCAAACAACTTTGGACCAAAGAGGCAATGGGGACCGAATAGCTAGATCAACTTTCCATAAGACTACCTTGAAGCTTTCTCACCACAGACTTTTGCAAAGTCTATAAATCATCTTGAAGAATTAGAAGAATGCTATTGAAGACCACCAGGTACGCCATTCTTTCACAACTCATTGCTATGCTTAGATAACTCCATCTTGATTTGTTACTTTGTTTACGTAGATATAATTTTTTTTCTTCTTTCTTTTGTATGAACATATATATATATATATATATATATATATATATATATATATATATATATATATATATATATATATATATATATATATCCCTATACTTATAATATTATATAAATATATATACATATACATGCACATAACCTAGATACGTCATTAGTTGACTTTCTAGAACTCAAGAAAATTGTTCATTCTCGAACCTTTTCCTTCCCCCTTTTGGCTCTTTTGAACTTTAACGTTCAAGACGAAAATCTTTTGTGTCCACTTTTACAAAACTCATGGTGATGAAGAGAAGTGAGTTAAGTGGATCAACACAAGAGTAGAAAGAAGAACCTTCGCACACGAAAACTATAAATGAAACAAACTCCCATCGCCGCCAGCATCTGCCTTCTCCATTTCCGCATTATTTCTCGACACCCTTCTAAAATCCACATTAACACATAATATATATATATATATATATATATATATATATATATATATATATATATATATATATATATATATATATATATATATATATATATATATATAGAGTTAAGATCAAATAGGAAGGATGATTAAAATAAGAAGGATAGGAAGTAACCACAACCACACATTTCAGATGCACCTACAAAAGTGGATGCATCTTCCTTCAAATTTTCCCTCCTAATTTGAAATGTGTGGCTAGAATTACTTCTTACCCTTCTTATTTTAATTATTCTTCTTATTTGATCCATACCCTATATATATATATATATATATATATATATATATATATATATATATATATATATATATATATATATACTTATATAAACACACATTCCCTCTCATCTCTCAAATCCTTTGTAAATTTGACGTCTTGATCATTTTGCCCAAAATTATCAAGATATATTTTAATTAACGAAATGTTAATTAAAAACTTCAAGTATTCCTTCCTCATGCTCATAAACTCCGACGTAGTTTCGATATAAAAATCTAACTATATACATAAAAATATTTTGCTATCAAAATCGACTTCACAAATTTTTTTTCCTTTTGGCAGGCGGCCCCCTTAATAATTAAGGGGACCGGCTTGTAATCGGGGGCGGTCCCCTTAATGTTTATGGGGGCCGGCCTACTGATACTTCCATATTCGTTTTCCTCTTAAAATATTTGCCAAACACTCCATTTGTTCAAATATTTCCTCTCCCATGCTTCTGTGAATGATACTAAACACCCAAAACCACCAAAATCCTTCACTAAATCACCAATCCGAGCTTGTTTCGCAAGAGGCAAACGTTAACCATATATATAACGACATGTCTTGTAAGTTTTCCAACATACATTTCATCTAATTTCATTCAATTTAGTGTCAAATCAAAATTAGGTATTTTATTAAAATTTATCTAAATCCGAATTTTAGAAAAATTAAGTCTAGGAATCGCATAACTAAATGCTCCCCATAGGATTAGAATGTAGAATTGCTACTCAAACTAAGTTTAACATATTATGTTGTTGAAATTTCTAATCGCCCATAAACTCTTACTAAGATTGTTTTTCAAAGGCACATTGTTGATATAATTCTTAAAAACTTGTTAAAACTTACTACATTGTAGTGATGTAATGTTTTAAACAACAAAAACATACTTTTCGAATCATTGTAAAAATGTTCATGAAAACAACATGGGCGTTTGGTACATGAACAAAGTGTACTTAAATGAGTTAATTTAAATCTTGAAACTATTTTGTTAAACTTATTAACACATTACGAGTCTATAGAAGTCATCAAGATATATAATCAATATATATATATATATATATATATATATATATATATATATATATATATATATATATATATATATATATATATATATATATATATATATATATATATATATATATATATATATATATCTTGCTATCTCTTACGAGTTTGACTAACACTAAACTTGTTTAGAAAGTGAAAATGTGAGTTTAGGTTTTCAAAATATCTTTTTCTTAATTAAACCAAACACTCCCTTAACTAGATTAACATCGACCAAAATATCAATATATATATAAAATACTAGAAATGAAAATAAACTAAATTATACTAAAGTTGTGAGCAATAAGTGGAGAAAATGTGTTTACTTAGATTTCACTACTCCCTAAACATCTTTTACATGTTAATTACTTGTTATAGTTGCATGGATGACGGATTGTATTCCTTAATACCATTCATGGGGTATCGCACATAACTCTCCAATTCTATGAGCTCTTATCTCCTCCTATACCATGCCCAGCACAACCATAGGGATTATAAACAGTGGCTCATGCATTAAATACAACCAATAAAGACCTTAGTGCAATAGGTTCATGTTTCTTAAGACGTTCAAGCATGTTACCATTTGGAGATCTGCCAGTTTTCTTAAGCCTAACATATAAATTCATTCATCCAAAATAAGTATAAACAAGTAATCAACACATAATTAACATCTAGGTTTCATTAGATCCAAGCAAACACAAGATAGATCTAGCCTAGCATGATGTAATTAAGACAAGAACAAGATATAGACAACCAACACATAGACATATTGATTGAATTAAAAGAACACTTATCTTAATTACACATGAAAGGTATCAAGGGCTTAGAACCCTTGAAAAACCTGTAAAATTCGCACCAAGTTCGTACTTAGGGTTTCTCCAAAACTTCTCTTTTTTTAATGTGAAAATTAGAAAACTATATATAAGAAAAGGGGTCTGACGGCGTCAAGACCAATCTTGTGACGCCGTCACCTCGCCGCCAAAACCCTTCTCGGACTGCCTTGATCTACTTCTGACGCCATCATGTATTAGCATTTCCAGGCCGTCATGACTTTAACTCTTGACGCCCTACTTCTTGACGCCGTCCAATATGTACTGGGTCGTCATGGAATTTGCTCTTGACGCCGTCAGGGTGTTACTCTTGACGCCGTCACCTACTGTTCCCAGCAAGGAAAATTAAGACTTTGGCGTTTTCTTCACTTTTATGCTCCAAAAATGTCCGAATTGCTTCCTTTTCCAGATTTCTCTCCCAAAGTACCTAAAATCACAAAAGGAACGATTTAGGGCAATATTTGATCAAATAAATTCAATTCCGGACTTAAATGACCCCCTAAAAGTGGTTTATTTTTCGCCTCATCAATAACATATGCATGTTAATTGTCTTTGTCTTAATTTTATTTTTGTTGCTATATTGTTTAGGTGAAAATGCCAAAAACCACAGTTGGTGATGTTTCAAAAACAAAGCAATACATTCCTAAAGTTTCCGCCACTCCTGGCATGTCTCCCTATGTTGCATGTTTCTATCGTCCCATTGAAAATAGAAACAATCACGAGGGTAGAATTGTTGATCCATCCTTTTATGAATCTGATCAAATCGAATGAATGTTCACCTATATTTGTCTCGACTGTCTTTTCAAAATCAATGAACCAATCATTCCCCGCTTTGTGCTCGACATCTATAGCTAAGTGATGGTGCAAACCAATCCCTATGGCCATCTCCTTATTTCTTTCATGATCCATAATCAATTTATCACTCTTACTCTTGCTCAGTTTTGACAAATCCTCATAATCCCATACAACGGCCAAGCCGTATACTCAAATGAATGGGATCTTTCATCTCTTGAACGAAATTGACCACAGGATGGTCCATACTATTCTGAGATTCCAAGTCCTGAAGACATTCGCCGACTACTTGAACTAGAACGTGGTACGACTAGTCGTAAAATCAAGTCGAGAAATGTCGATATTCATGCAAATCAAATCCTTCTCAAAGAGCTAAGCTCCGACATGAAAAATTAGGAAGAACTCATTCGCGAGAATGCGTTTGGTACCGGCGGTCATCGTGATCATCTCATGGCCAGCATCACCCACATGTTGTATTGTGTAGTTGCTGAAGAAAACTACAATCTAGCTTATCTCTTTGTCCATCGAATCATGACTGCCAAAAACACTCCAAATGCCAACCTTCCTTACGGTATGTTCCTCACTTGACTTTATCGTCATATCATGGAACACTACCCAGATCTTAAAAGTGATTTCTATCAGCTCATTCATCCCACTTTGAATCAACTTACTCTTGTTCGTACTCGATGATCTCGAAGTGACAAAGGGAAATCTCGTGGCCCTTTATTTTCTATGCCTCATGGTTCAACATCTCATCGAGGAAATGATGATGAAAAGGAGGAAGACACCTCGCGTATTAGTACCCCATCTCCCGCGAACTTTGCTGATGATCTTCCCGATCTTGATTATACTGACTGTCAAATTCCTCTTTCTCATGAACGTACCGATGAACTTCTCTTCGAACGTCAAACATCTCTAATGAACAGGACTCAGCAAATGCATCAAGAAGTTAGAGGAGGATTCAAGTCCGTAGGAAAGATGTTCAGGAAGATTTTGGGGAAGAAGAAATAGAATCGTCGATGTGGGACTACTTGATATTATTGTTGAACTATTAGACATTTATGTGTTTTGTTATTTGTCCAATTTATTCGAAAATACTTGTGTTTCTTCTTGTTTATTGCTTGAATGATGTTTAGTTATTAACTATTATTGTGCTAGGATCTTGATTATTATTTAATGTTATTAATATGCCTACTTTATATTTAGTTTACAATATATTAGTTTGCATGCATGCCTAATTATTATATGCTTATATTTCATCATTCCAAGAGTATATGTTTCAAATAGAGCTTGCTGAAAACACACACTTGAAAACCAACCCATTTCTGCAAATTTTTGATTTCTGGTAGCCTAGAAAAACACCAGATGGGCGGCCCCCATAATTTTCCTAGGTTGTCCCCTTAATTATTAAGGGGGCCGGCCTACAATTAAGGGGACCGGCCATCTGGAACTGAGTTTACTGTTTTCTTTTGAATCTTGTGACCTCTTTCTCTAGTATCAACTACCATTTCTCCTTATAACCCAACTGATTTTAGAATCTCCTTAAACCACTTCAAAAACTTACCTAAACCATCCATTTTCATATTATAAATTCCCTCCTAATGAACACTCTTCACCTCATTATTCTTCATCCCCATCAACTAATCCATCATGTATTCACCAAGCACCTCTATCTCTAAAGCCTCAAAGAAACAAAAGATTGTCATTATCCCTCCAAAACAACTCTTCATTGATTTAACTAATGAAGACAACATAACTCCATCACCTCCACCTAAATCCTCATCCCCAAGTGCACCAAATGCACCATCTAAAACACCTTCCACTCATGGAACATCCTCCTCTTCCATACCTTCAACCTCATCAATCAATGACTACATAAACTTACATTTATCATCACCACAACCATCATCACTACATCCTACCCAAGAACCCCTTTCCACCGAACTTACCATTTCACTTTCATCAATAACACCACTTGATACTCATGTCTCATCTCCACCAATCACACCACCATTCTTTGTCAATCACGTACCTTGGAGCTTACTTGAAGCTCATGGTGATACTTGCCTTTGTTGCATCCACAACCAAACCATAATCTTTGGTCTTAGAGATGAAATTCAATATATGTTTTCATATATTGAACACTTGCTAACCAACCCACCACCACCACCACCACCACCTCCACCATCCTCACCTATTGTTCCACCTCCACAATCTTCACCTATTTCTCCACGATCACCTTCCTGCTCTCCAAATTAAGCATATACTATGCTTCATAGATAAAGACCTCACAAACCTTTTGCTTGCAAGCTCTATGAAGCTCATGTACTCTTTGCATGATGAAGTACTATTCAAGTTGTTGTATTCTCTAGTTGTTATTCTAGTTGTAATATCTCTTAATGTTACATGTATTGTTGTGTATTTACACAACTTTTGCTTTAAAATAAATGCTTTTATTTTTGTCACTTTATATATAATTGTATATATACTTGTGCTTCTAATATTTTTGTTTTGCAAGCATTCCATAGCTCGTCTCCTTGGTGCCCCTGAACGAGAGGGAGTACACATCAAGGGGGAGTTCTCATCCCGTCAATTTTTCATTATTGAAACTTGTCGGCTTAACATTTTTGATTCTACAAAAAGGGGGAGAAGTAAATATAAACTCACTAAATTACTTGTCTAAAAACTAATTTTTGATTTAATGAGTTTAAGTTTTGTAATCATCAAAAAGGGGAGATTGTTGATATAAATAATGCTTAAAAACGTTATTCAATAACTCTACGTTTTGATAATCACAAAATGTAAACTTAATTAAATCAAAGATTATGACGTAAACAAGCATTTAGTGGTAAATATTTACTTCTACAACTAAAATCACTTAAGGTATGAATAAACAAAGCATTTAATGCATTACATGATCAAAGGAGCATTCTCTTAAACACAAAACATTTTATAAAATGACATAAACATTTTATACCTTTTAGAAAATCATTTTTGGCATTGTTTAATTAAATCACAAAGATATGATTTCAAATTTCCAACCAAAAAGGGCAAATTTTCTCTAGAAAAACCTTCCCCACTAATGGACAAAAATACCCAACGTTCTGAAGGGGCGGCCCCCTTAATTCCCTAGGCGGCTCCCTTAATTATTAAGGGGACCGGCCCCTAATTAAGGGGACCGACACGCTCTAGAACAATATTTTTCTGGCCTTTAAATACTGGTTCATTCCACAGATTTTTCTCACCTTTTTGCACTATGAACTTTCTGATCTCATCTCCATTTCTATTCTAAAAACCTTTGATCATATAATTCATAAGTCTTTGTTTCCAAGTGATCCAAAGCTTCATCCACACATGTGCAAAAAGAAGAACACTCCTTCAACATCTATACAAAGTAGTAGTGTTGTGATTAGTTAATATCATCTTGTAGTAGTGCTAGATTATTTGCAAAGTGTTGTGTGCTTTAGTAGATTGTAGATATTAGTTGTGTTAAAAAGTAGAGTAGAAGTTGTGAATTAGTTGTGCATAGAAAAAGGTGTGAAGAAGAAGTCGTGAAGCTATCATGAAGAAGTTGTGAAGTTGTGAGATTAGTTCTAGCTAGGATTAGAACTCGACATTTAGCTTAGTGTCGTTAATTGGTGTAAGCCAAGGTGTGTAAGGTTTCTCTGCCATAAGGAGTTTCTTGACATAGTGAAGAAAACTCTCGATTGTGGTACTCGGGGAGTGGAGTAGGGCAATGAAGGTGTCCTTGTAGCCGAACCACTATAAATTCACGTGTTGTGGTTTGATCTCTCTATTTCTATCTTTCATTTCATTTCATTACTTCACTTACATTATTAGATTATATTTATTTAGATTTTCTCATACTTGTTAACAATTGAATTTACATAAGATCAAATCAAAGTTTTAATAAGCAACTAAAGTTTTTCGAAAATAAACTAAAAAAGAACGTAAAACTATTCAACAACCCCCCCCCCTTCTAGTTTTCCACACTAACTTAGGTTGGCCTTTAAGATACTTGAAAATCTTCTTCACTGCATTCAGATGGGAAGTCAATGGAGTGACTTGGTGTCTAGAACTAGCACTGACAACAAAAGTGATGTCAGGCCGTGAGGCTGTTAAGTACATGAGTGAGCCAATCATAGATCTGTATAGATGAACATTGACAGCTTCATCTGGCTCATTCTGAGTCTTACGCTTTGGAGGTTCATAGGGGGTAGTAGCAGTCCTCAAAGTTTCAAAGTCAAACTTCTTGAGAATGTCTTTCACATATTTCTCCTGATGGATGAAGATCCCATCAGGTTGTTGCTTGACTTGTAACCCTAAGAAAAATGTAAGATCTCCCATAGCACTCATCTGAAATTCACTCTTCATTAAAGTTTCAAACTCCCTGCACCAGGCTTCCTTAGTGGAACCAAAAATGATATCATCCACATAAACTTGGACAAGAATGACATCTCTTGAATTCTTCTTGATGAAGAGAGTCTTATCAATAGCTCTTCTTCTATAGCCATGCTCCAAAAGGAATGTGGATAACCTTGCATACCAGACTCTAGGTGCCTGATGAAGTCCATAGAGTGCTTTGACCACCTTGTACACCTTCTTTGGATTATGTGGGTCTTCAAATCCTTTGGGTTGAGTAACATAAACTTCCTCTTCAATCTTGCCATAGAGAAAGGCACTCTTCACATCCATCTAATACACCACAAAAACCATATAAGAAGCAAAGGCCAAAAATAGTCTAATGGTCTCAACTCTTGCTACAGGTGCAAATACTTCATCATAATCAATCCCTTCTTCTTGTCTCAAACCCTGAGCAACCAACCTTGCCTTGTTTCTGACCACAATACCCCTAGCATCCCTCTATCATTTCAGAATCCACTTGGTCCCAATAGCAATCTTTCCTGCAGGCAGATCAACAAGTACCCATACATCTTGATTCTTGAATTGTTGCATTTCTTCCTGCATAGCCTCTACCCAACTAGGATCACTCAAGGCTTGTGCAATACTGGTTGGTTCAACTTGAGATAGAAAACAAGCAAACAAACAGTGTTGTTGATCTGTATGATTATCCCTCTTCTGATTAGTGACATAAGTGATAAAAGCACATTCACCAAATTCTGTCTTTTTCACTGTACTCCTTGTTTGAACCATGGCATTGGCATCACCAAGTATATTGGTTTGAGGATGAATGGTATTTATCCTCTTAGTGGGATTAGGGCTAACCTCAACAGAAGTTTCAAGATTGGCCAGAGATGGAGCAAAATCATCATCATAAGAAGCTGATTGAAAAATGCCAGCACTTTGTATATGATTGCCAAGGTCTGAGGGGCTGGGAAACCTTGTAAAAGCTTCATCTAAGCTTGTGGATGGAACAGTAGAAACAGGTACAACAGCAGAAGTGCCATCAGAAGAATTGGCATCAGCAACGACAACAGGAGACACATCAGCAGAAACAGAACCACGATCAGCAGAATCCATGTTCCTGCTGTTGTCAAGAGCAGTTTGTCTTAGTAATGCCTCAGTGTCTCTAGCAAACTCAAGACCAAGTCTCTCAGCTTCTTCATATGCTTCATGTTCTTGCTTTCTAAGTCTAGCAAGATCTTCTGCATATGTTGAATCATCCACACCAGAGGCTATTTTATCCTGAGAACCTGCAAAGTTAGTAGGAAAAGAGGAAACAACAATTGTGGGTTCATCACATTCTGAATCACTCTCTGAGTCATCTTCCAGGGTTCCTACATTATTAGTTAGTGACTCTTGTGTACCTGCAGATTGGTTAGATTTAAATCTAGTATACCCCAAATGATCTGTTAAGTAGTCAAGGTCAAAGTACCATTCATGACCTTTTCCCTGAGCATTAACCTTGTCTTCAAAATATCTCAGGTTAAGAGTCTCCTCAATCTTCTTAGCAGACAAATTTTATGCCCTGTAAGCCTTACTATGAGCTGAATATCTAACTATATACCCCTCATTAGCCTTCCCTTCAAACTTTCCTAGGTGATCACTTGTATTCAGAATAGTCACTTGACATCCAAAAGGCTTGAAGTAGATAATGGTAGGAATCTTCCAAGTCAAAAGTTCATAGGGTGTCTTATTATGTGGTCTTATAATTGAAACCCTATTCAGAACATAACAAGCAGTGTTTACTACTACAGTCCAAAACATAGTGGGAAGTTTAGAGTCAGCAAGCATGGATCTTGCAGCCTCTATCAGGGTTCTATTCTTTCTTTCAGCAACCCCATTTTGTTGTGGAGTTCTGGAATTACTATAGTCCTTTTTTATACCCTTAGTCCCACAGAGTTCAATGAGATTGGCATTTTTGAACTCTGTCCCATTGTCACACCTTATCCCTTTTATCTTCTTATTGAGTTGGTTTTCAACAAGGGCCATAAATTCTTTTAGAGTTTGAAAATTTTGGTCTTTAGTGCCCAAAAAGAATACCCAACTAAACCTACTGTAGTCATCAGTGATCACCAAGCAGAAGTACTTATGGTCAATACTCCTGATTGAAGTTGGACCAAAAAGATCCATGTGTAGCAGCTGAAGAGGTTCTGAAATAGTGCTCACTGCAGTAATGGCTTTGTATGAAGCCTTGTGTTGCTTCCCTTTGTTGCAGGCAACACAGTTATGCTCATTGGTGAAGACTTTGGAAGGAAGTCCATGGACAAATCCAAGTTTAGCTAACTTGTTGATATTTTTGAAGTTCACATGTGCCATTCTTCTGTGCCATTTGGTAGACTCATCAAAGGATGCTTTTGCCACCAAGCATGCTATATCAACTTCAGGTTGGACAGTATTCAAGTTGAATGTGTAGAGATTGTAAGTTCTTGGGACTCTTAGCAAAATAAGACTTTCATCAGGTAACTTGAAGTCTTCTGAAAGTACAAGACAGTCCTTCTCAGTGAAGAGAACATTATTCTTCTTGTCACAGATTTGAGAAACTAAGAACAAGTTGAAGTTTTGCAGCTCCTTCACATAGTACACATTCTTAAAGGCCACCTTAGGAGTTCTGATTGTTCCTTTCCCTGTGATTCTTCCAACTCCTCCACCAAATGTTACTGTGCCTCCATTAATGGGCACAAAGTTATGCAACTTTTCTTGATTCCCTGACATGCTTCTTGAACACCCACTATCAACTATACCTACATCTCTACTCTTTAATGGATGATCCTACAACAACAACAAAATTTTACAACAACATTAGTGCCACAGAGAGACTCAAGTCATAAATGACTTGAGACTGCCTTGTGGATCATCAGAGTGAAGCCATGTAGATGAATTAGATCCACCATTGTTCTTGGATCCCCTGTATGCACATGGTCTATTATGTCTCCAAGAACAATCTGCTAAGGGCTTAACAGCAGAATCCCAATATGCCCCTCCCATAAACATTGGGTCATAATAACCAGGCCAATAACCATTTTGAAAGTAAATATTCTTATATTTGGAAAATGGTCTAGCTACATGTCTGTTCCTACCAGCAGGAAAAGGCCTACCAGCAGAAACAGACCCACCAGCAGGAACTGTCCTATCAGCAGAAACTGAGTTGGTTCTGCTGGTGGTGTGTGGTGCCTGTGGAACATAAGAGGGTATGGCATGGACATTCTTCCATATTGGTCTAGGTCTATTATGATCAGCAGAAACACCCATCCTTTCATAAAAATCACAATCCTTAATCAAATGCAATTTACTACCACAAACAAAACATTTCTTCTTTCTAGAAGATTTATTCAAACCAAAATATGTCTTCTCACACACAAAATTATTCAAACAAACACTAGAAACAGAAATGTTTTGTAATGACTGAAAGGAATTGTTTTTCAAAGATGTAAAAGCTAAGTCTTCAGGAGAAGCTGTCTGTGAAGAAACTTCATCATCAGCAACTCTAGTAAAGTCATTAGACTTACAGGAAGACTTATTTGAGGGCTTGGGTGAGTCTGCCTTGATCCTGGAATCACAACTGGCATAGCCAGAGGTAGTGGTCTCTAAGGTCTTGTCACTGAAAGAACAAGATAAAAATTCATTAGAATCATTGTTAGAGACACTGCTAGAGTCAGGGGAGTCAGGATTCCCATTGCCAAATTTAAATTGTGATTCAACTAAGTCCAATTGGTCTGAGGTGGGCTTAAAGGTGCCTGTAATGGTGGGAGAGACATTGTGCATCTCTCCTTCTTTTACATACTTTACAGGGGTCTGAAATTGCAAAGGTGGTTCAGGTTTAATCATAAAATCAGGATCAAGAACACTTGATTCCTCAGGGTCATACACCTCATCTGGTCCTATTAGGTGTCCATATCCTAAAGCTCTCTTAGTCCTAGTGGATTGACAACTATCAATTAACCTATCAAGGTGTTTAGATCCCTGTTGCCACCTAATACGACCTTTAACTTCATTATCAAACTTAACCTGCAACTCTTTTAGTTCTACATCTAGTATAGCTTTTTCTTTTTCTAAAAATTTTAACTCATTACTAGTCATTTCTAAATCTCTTTTCAACACCCTGATCTTCTCCTCATATGCTAATTGATTTTGTTGAAACCAAACTTTTTGTTTCTCTAGTGTTTTAACAACTTCCTTATAGGCTTTAGCCTCAATAAAGCATTCTTTATATTTTGATTCTAACTCATCATAAGCTTCTTTAAGTGCATTATATTTTTTGTCACAACCAAAAACACAATTAGATACCTGAGAAGGGATTCCCATGAAGGCAAATTCTTCAGTATCATACCCTGCCAAACAATAGAATTGCTGAGAACCACTGCTTTCAGCATCTTCAGTATCATGCTCCTTCCAGTCAATGCAAGAATCCACAACTGTTATCAAGGCCTTTGAACTACTAGGTTCCACTTCCTTCTTTTATGTTGAATACCTTGTGCTGTCTTCGGTCTTCTTTGCATTACACTCTCTTGAAAAATGGCCTATCTCACCACATGAATAGCACTTGACTTTTCTCCTGTCAAATCTAGCTGGATCTCTTCCTCTAAAGTTGAGCTTTCTCCCAGATTTCTTCTCAAACCTTCTGACCTTGACAGTAAGCATAGCTATTTGCCACTTCAAATCCATCTCTTCTAAATCTGGCATGTCAATCTGCTCAAAATCTTCATAAGCCAGTTGTTGTTGTTGTTCATAATCAGCAACAAACGAATGAAGTACATCTTCTACCATACTACCAGACTGTGGATGATTCTTTGGACCAGTAGATGTGTAAGATAATGTTGTGGAGGAAGAACTTGGACTTGCAGCATGTGTCATCCTGTTTGAAGTAGTGCTTACAAAAGCTAAGTGTGATGGAGTTGTTGTATAAGTCGAGTGCCCCTTGATATCAAGCTCCAGGCTTCTGAGCTTGTTATATAAATCATCAAAAGAGAGATAGTCCAGGCCACCTTTGGTTTTTAGTGAAATACTGACCTGGGACCAAGAAGGAGGTAAAGCCCTTAGAAACTTGGAATTACATTCCTCATTGTCAGGCTTGGCTTGAAGCTGATGCAGCTGACTCAAAATCTTCTGGAATTTATCATAGCCCTTGTGTATGCCTTCCTCCTCTGATATCCTGAATTCCTGAAACTCCTGCTTAAGCATGGACTTTCTCATTCTCTTAGATTCCTCATTGCCCCCGAACCTTGCTTTAATGGCCAACTAGATTTCTTTGGCATCATCAAGAAAGTGAAAGTCTCCCATATGATCATCTGGGATGGCTTGAAGCAAGATGGTTCTAGCTTTGTTTTCTCTTTGTATAGCAATGATTTCTTCAGCAGTAGAAGGAGGATAGACGATAATATTACCATCAGAGTCTTTTCCTATCTTCTTTGGACTGTTTCCTTTCAAGATCACATTCCAGAGATTGAAGTCAATACTAGCAATCCAATTCTGCATCTTCATCGCCAATATCTCATACTCATCTTTCTTTAGGTATGGAAACTTTGCATTGCTATTGGAAAAAGCAACCTGTTGAAGCTGTTATGTGAGGGAGTTGTTGTTGTTTGGTTATGTGACTTCTGAAGCATCTGAGTCTGCCATTATTTGTCTGAAAAAGGTGTTGAAGTTAAGTTTGATTACAGAGATTCTCATGTGGTAAGTGTTGCAAAAATCGGCCGAATCGGCCGATTAATCGGTAATCGGCCCAGGACCTTGGAGAGAATTCCATGGAAATAGGCCGATTAATCGGCCGAGTCAAGAAAATCGGCCGATTAATCGGTAAAAAATCGCTAATCGACCTCGGACCGCCTCAGTACCGATTCACGATTTTTGCAACATTGCATGTGGCTCTGATACCACTTATAGGATCTACTATTTGATAGATCTTGAGCCTATGGATCGATAGTTTGCTAATGTAATCAATAGCAGAACTATAAGGAAAATCTATGTATGCTTGTATCTACGCGGAATTTAAATACAAACACAATACTAATAACTCTTGATCCTCTATGGATCATTTTATTAATCACTAAGATTGTTTTTGAACACGTACATAATGCATTGGCCATGGGTTCCTTTTATACTACAAGAAACCCTAACCTCTCTTACAAGAAATGAATAAACATTAAACTATAAAAGATATTCTACATATCTTGTCCTAAAATAAACAAACTCTATCCTACGGATTAACTATATCCGCAGAATCCATCATCAGCAGAATCCAGATCATCAGTAGAAACTATATATGCTTCAGCAGAATCCTGTCAGCACTATTTATAAGCAGAATCTATGTGCTGATTTCAGTAATTCCTAACACTAGTCCTGCAGCTGTAAAAAACAACTATGTTGGTTGGTTTTTCATGATGAGGAGCCGGTCATAAAATATTAAAACACATTTTTCCAAAAAATCATTCTATCCATTTCTCCTAACACCAGAACTATGGTATATATTTAACACCAACTTGGATCAATGGGATCGGTTGTTGCAAGTGTAATACTTTGACCATCTTAAATAACATCAACTTGCAGAATCCTTCCAACATCAGAGGGTTCAGGAGCATAAATAGACTTGGTGGCCCCTAAAATCAGAGCTGATTAGTGTTGTAGAAACAATCTATAATAACAACTAATTAAACACAAAGCAATTTATAATCTATTGATAGAGATTAAAAACTCTTCAATGAAACAACAAAATGGCAAGAACTACTGAGCATGTATCGAAATGAGTGCGAGAATGTATTCATGCAATTGTAGATCTCTTTGTTGACATATCTAACTGATGAAGCATTTTGATCCACCTGGCCTCTTGAACCTCCTTCATTAATGCTTCCATATCCTAAATATGAACCTAACTACAGTTAGTCCCATTTTTATTAACTACAATTCTTTGAAGTAGTTTAACGTTTGACACATGCACCTTCTCCGATGCTCAATAAAGACAAATCTCCATACATACAATACAAAAAGAAAAAGAAATAATACTCATATAAGCAAAGAAGTGTGGAAAGAAATAACAACAGAAATGTACAAAGCATAGCACACACAGAGCAAAACAGAGATGTTTTAGACTTTTTTAAAAGTTGACTTTGCGAAAATGCTATAAAAGAGTGAAGGAGAGGCTCAATTTTACTTTATTGTGATTTGCCATTGTACTAATAAAACTAAAAAACAATTAGAATATAGAACTACATTCCCTGCATCCTTGAATAAGTTTGACTTCAAAATTGGATAGACATTCATTTAAAATTCAGACTACACAGAAAAAAGACCATTTAAAATATCACATAAATCTGACTATGGATACACTTAACGTAAGTAATTATGATGAACATAGGCAACAAATTGTCTCAGAAAATGTAAAACAACGTGGGTTCCAGAAGCTCGTGAGGCGTGGTCAGGGGAGACGTGATGGTGGTGGTGGCTACGAAGGTGACGGTGGTGGTTATGGTGGTGGTCGTGATCGTGGATATGGTGGCGGCGGTAGAGGGTGGTGGTGGTGGTGAAGTGAAATAAAAGATTAAAGTTAAATTGCAAATATAGTCCCTGAATCAACAGTGTTATGACATGTGGATATATTAATCCTTAAAGCAATGAAATGACAATAATACCCTCAGTGACATAGCACTTAACGAGAAAACTAACGGGATTTGGCTCTCGTCGGCTATTTTGCACTTTCGCGTAACGTTAGTGGCTTTTTTGCACGCCTTTATGACTCGGTGTCTTTTTTGCACCTTCGCGATACGTTATTGACCATTTTTGCAGTTTACCCTTTTATAAATTACGGAGTACAATATATATAAACTTACTTCTAAAATGATTTATCCATGTAAGAGCTTGTATGAAGAAATCCTAGTATGGCTAGCTTCTCACTAAGCCCTCTTTTTAAACATCAACAATTCAACATGTATCAGATCAAGACTTCAGCTCGTAAGTATGGCTAGCTCGTAACATCTTTATGAATAAATCACTTACGTACTATTAGATTAAAGGCTCCTTCATAATCAATCATACGCTTTATTTGTTGACAGGTGAACACAACACTCGTAAAATAGTTTCTTCACATTTATCACTTATATAACCTATTATCATTAAAAGACATCCATAGATACGGACAATATATATAGTACTCCTATATCATAAACAAAATTAAACGTCTTTTGGTACAAAAGGACATGACCTTAACCGTAAGGCCGTAAGGAGTGAAGTCGTGACAAGGTAGCCGTAGCCGTACAATAAAACAACCCACTACACCATGAATGTGAGTGTGTTGACATTTATACCCTTACAGGATATGAATAAGTCCAAACAATATGAGGGTATAAATGTTAATACACTCAAAATTTGAGTGTGCCAATCACTTTTGGGAGTGTGCAAATCATTTCCCTTATATAAGACCTTAAACACTAGAAAACAAAATGGCAACTATGAACGAGCTGTGTGTTCATTGTCCTAACTTTAAATCGACAAAGATGGGCAATTAATACTAAAAGTAAAGGACGGTGTACAACTTTGTTCATGACATTGTGAGGCTAGTATCCAACGTTAGTAACCTTACTCTCACGGCACACCCTCTATAAAATCCCACTTTCCTCAACATTTTACACGTACAATAAACACAACTCAACTCAAATCAAATCATGGTAACATCCAAAATGCCAAACACAAGATTCGTCATGGAGGTTGCTCCACCAAAGTTAATAGTCGTTGTTAGGCGGCCATTCATGGTTGTCCTTGCAACCATCAACGAACATGAATAACGCGTCTAAAGATTTCTTATGCTTTGAAATAATGTCCGGTTTCAACCAATAACGAATGTCTTGTGGACTAAATAAGATTGAATCCGAGGCTCGTAATTTTCTTTTTCTTTCTTTTTTATGTGGTATTGTGCTACGTTTTACAAGAAGTAGCACATTGCGGTTTTTTTCATTTATTGTACTATGAGGAAGTTTATGATCTCAAAACATCTTTGACACCAATTTTTTTCTATTGGGAGTAAGTTAAAGGTGGATTAATAAGCTATGTCATAACTCGTTTTTGGCCAAATTTTTATGGTCAATTCTTTGTGTTCATGGCGACTTGCTTAATGAAAATAATGAGATTTGTTATTGATAACTTCGTTAATTTATGTATGATAATTTTGTGTTTGCTGTGCATGTGACCTACTATATGACAAGTTGGCAACTATAAAAAAAAATCATGACAATAGTAATAGTAGTAAAACTCTAAGGTAGGAAAACTCTACAAAGACAGAAGACTCTTAAGACTCTAGAATATTATGAACAATGGCTAGTAAAGTAGTAAACTAGCATATTGTAGATTAGTTGGATATATTTTAGAACACGATGATCTCCTATAAATATGGTAAATTATGACAATATGTAAAGAGAAATCAAAGTTGCAAGAGTGGCATGTGGAAATGGTGTCCGAACATGCCAACCCAACCCAACCCAACCCAACGAGCTCCACCTAAACCCTTATACACTGGATGATCATCGGCCTCAATTCGGGTTATTGCACCAAGTTATCACTATACTTTTCAAAAATATCACTGGTACAGAAAGTGCTATTGCCCACGCCAAAAATGTGTGACGATATGCATATAGTCACACACATTTTTTTCCTTGTGTGTCACTAAAGGTCCTGCCACCGTAGGTGGCATATGGTCACATTGTTGAGTTCGTGGCCTTTTCCATCGAAAAAGAGTGACCAAAACCCGGAATATGTGTGACAAATTAGGCACAAGTTTTGTTGGATTAGTCATTATCAGTGACCGTAAACACTTTATAGTCACGCGAATGTTTTTTTTTAGAGTAACTATTTTTCAACCTTTGGCCACATAAATATATAATATATGTGACATTTGAGATGATATATTCAAGTAAATGTGTATTTTGTGTGACTATTTCCCGTCCTGTGGCCACATGAATATATAATAAATGTAACGTTTGTGATGATTTTGTCAAACAATGGGTGTTATTTTTTGGGAATTAGTCACATACAATTTAACACAAAGTGGCTAAAAGTGTTAATAAGTGTGACCATATGCTGTTTAAAGTGAAGAAATATGTATTTTGTGTTACTATTGATCATCTAATGACCACATGAAGTTTACGTTTGCGTGGCCTTTTGTAATATTTAGTCACACAAAGCATGTTTGTTTTGGGTATTTAGTCACATACTATCAAGCAAACAGTGGCCAAAAGTGTTAATAAGTGTGACCATATGCTGTTTAAAGTGAAAAAATGTGTATTTTGTTACTATTGATCATCCAATGGCCACATGAATTTTATGTTTGTATGGCCTTTTGTAATATTTAGTCACACAAAGCATGTTTATTTTGGGCATTTAGTCACATACAATTAAGTAAACAGTGGCAAAAAGTGTTAATAAGTGTGACCATATGCTGTTTAAAGTGAAGAAATGTGTATTTTGTGTGACTATTGATCATCCAATGGCCATGTGAATTTTATGTTTGTGTGACCTTTTGTAATATTTAGTCACACAAAACATGTTTGTTTTGGGTATATAGTCACATACAATTTAGGAAACAGTGGCAAAAAATGTTAATAAATGTGGCCATATGTTGTTTAAAGTGAAGAAATGTGTATATGACTATTGATCATCCAATGGCCACATGAATTTTATGTTTTTGTGGCCTTTTGTAATATTTAGTCACACAAAGCATATTTATTTTAGGTATATAGTCACATACAATTAAGCAAACAGTGGCCAAAAGTGTTAATAAGTGTGACCATATGCTGTTTAAAATGAAGAAATGTGTATTTTGTGTGACTATAGATCATCCAATGGCCACGTGAATTTTATGTTTGTGTGGCCTTCTGTAATATTTAGTCACCAACTTTGACCTTAAATATATTTATTTGTGTTATATAATACTTAATGAAAATTATACAAATGAAAACACAACTAAAAACTTAATCCATTCATATATCTTCCATCAAGTACTATACAACACGGACAAAAAAATTTGAAGAAAAAAGACTTGAAAAAGTCATAGTGGACACTTAATGTGTGACTTTTTAAGTCTTCATTTGGCAAATTTGACCTTATATATTTTTATTTGTGTTATATAATACTTGATAAAAATTATACCAATGGAAAATACATTCAAAACTTAATCCATTCATATATTTTGCATCAAGTAATATATAACACAAATAAAAATATTTAAGGTTAAAGTTGAAAATTAAAGAATTCAAAACTCAATAGTGGACTATAATTATGGGAAGGAGTAATTAAACTAGTTTCTTAGAGAAATAACAGTCAATAATGGTGTTAACTTCAAACTCATCCAAAACATCAGGATTGTCCACAGCGCAAATAAATTGATTACCAAACATGGTTACTGCATTAACGATTAATGATGATGTATAGTCCGCACTCGGGTCACGAGCCCGACCCATGAACACAACTAATACCTAAGCCCATCACGCGTGGGCTATCATAATAACGATTTGGGCTCACGAAAGCCCAAACTCAAATATATTATTTATGGTTTTGATAATGATCTTCTATTTATGGGATAAAGATCAATATACCGGATAAGGCGAGATACGCCGAAGAGTAAGGAACACGAAACCAACAAGGATTTCGTGTCTATATAAAGAATATCACGGCTCTCATTGAGGTATCATCTAAAAACCCTAACTCTTCACTATAACCCTAAAACCGATTACTTACTCTCACGCCGGAGGATAATCGTGGGAGACAATCTCGCGATAAGCCTAACGGTGTTGTTTGCTTTCTTAGTGCACAGGTCTCAAGCATTAAGATCCAATTGATACAAGAACAGGAGCCCAAACAAGGAACGCCCAACTTTTGTATCAACAAGTGACGCCATCTGTGGGACCCTACACTAAGAGTTCCACTAAGAACTAGAATGACGAAGCACGGAAACGTAAACAAGCGGACTCCTCAGATGAAGAAAACACATGGTGACCCACAGGGAAAGAAGCAATCAAGTGAATCAACCTCTAAGCAGGCCACTGGGACAACCAGTGCGCCCAGGCACCAAGGATCAGGCCCAGATCTGATCCTTCCAACAGTAGTGTTAATACAAATATCGTCTAAAAACGTTATTTATATTTTACGATCTTTGCTAAGTTTTGTTAATGACAAAGTATGAAGTTTAGCTATAAGTAAATCATCACTCTTAGTGTTTAAGTCTTGTTTAACTAAGGTTAACATTTCCTTTTAAACAAAATATTATTTTTATTTCTTAAACTAAAATGAGTCTTGTCACATCACATTTATTTCTTAATATAGTAAGGTCACATCACATTTAGGGCAAGCTTTGTCATTATACATTTATGGTAAGAAGTGTGTTTGACTTACTAAGTGGTAGCTTGCAAGTTTAGTGTTTGACTTGATATTATGAGATGTGACATTGTTTGGTTTGCAAGAGTAATGAGATGTGACTTTGTTTGGTTTGCAAGATTTATTGCAAAAACCAACTGCAACCCTGGCGGTACCCTGGGGGTACACAGGCGGAACCCTTTTGAGGGGTCCGCCTGATCCGCCAGACCTACAGAATTGTTTGCTATACATACCAAACCATTTGTTAGTTTTTGGCAACCCTTTTAGGACATATTTTCACATACTCTCTCAACTAACTCAGTAACCTTTTGATTTGTGTGATTCTCTTATGTAGCAAGAGACTTCACAAGATCATTCAAGAAGTTACAAGCTTCAACTCTAAAGTTGCAAGTTTTGGTAGCTTGGTCATGTATAAGCTTTGATAGTTTATACTTCATATGTGTCATGTATATAGATGTAAGTGGTTAGTATTTTAGGCCTCAAAATACGTAGTGTATTGGGAGTTGTTGTACCCTTGTTAAAAGAACTAACGGGAGTGGTTGTACCCTTGGTAAAGAACTCGACATCTAGTTTAGTGTCGGTAAAAGTATAAGCGACGATGGGAGTGTTTGTACCCGTGTAAAAGAACTCGACATCTAGCTTAGTGTCGGTAAAAGTGTAAGCGACGTTGTAAAGGTTTTCTCCGCCGGTGAAAGGAGCTTGTTGATTAGTGCTTATAACTCTTGAGTCGGAAACTCGGGGCGTGGATGTAGGGCAAGGAAAAAGAGTCCTTGTAGCCGAACCACGATAAACAATCGTGTTGTGGTTTGATCATTTCTTTCTTTATCTTTACTTATTACATGTTGTTCTTTAGTTAGAATTGCTAGTTACATATAAAGCTTTTAAAAGAACTAAACTAGTAAAGATGTGTTTGTATCTTCAAACAAAAGTAAAAGCTTTCCAAATAACTAAACAAGCTAAGTTAAGATTATCACAAGCAAAGCTTTTCAATGTATGAAACTAGTAAAGTTAGAATTGATATTTATATAAAAAGCTTTTCAAAGAATCAAACATATAACGTTGTGTTTATATCTTTAAGCAAACGTAAAAGATATTCAAGTTAAAAAGAATCTAAAAAGCGGTAAACTATTCAACCCCCCTTCTAGTTTTCCACAAGTAGAACTGCCTACAGGGACTACCCAGGCCACTACGACAACAGCTAGCGCGGAAGATCTACAGCGCACTCTTTTCACCACTCCCCACTAAACGGTGCCAGACCTCACTGAGCCGCCATGTGCGCCTAATCGAGATAGGGGTCCTGATGTAGAAACAGATATCCTCACGCTAGAAGGAGTCGCGCCTAAACTAGCACCAAGTGATTTCGTGTCTCAAAACTACGAAGCCTTGGCGGCCCTTATGCAAGAGGAAGTGAAAAGAAGGTCAAGTCAAAGCCTGCAAGCCCGGCTCAACTTTGGCCCTGAGTATGAAACATCCCCACCGCGCCACCGAAAGGAGAGGCGCGAGAAGGATAGCCGCCGACTCCCAGTGTTCACTAGGGTCAGAAAGAAAGTTGTTGATGATGAAACAGCTGACCTGCAAAATATGAACTTTAGTTTATAGTAATAACACCACTTTAGTTTTAAGTCTTGTATAACTAGGTTTACATTTCTTTTTAAGCAAAACATTTTTTTTATTTCTTTATTTAGAAAGTGTCATGTCACATCATACATTTATGGTAAGCTTGTGTGTTTGACTTACCATAACCTCTTACACATTTTTGGAAGCTTTCTTCTTTTGCTTCAATGTGTTTGACTAGGATTTAATTGATGTGACTTTGGTTGGTTTGAATGATTTATTGCAAAACCTACTGCAAGCCGGGCGGAACCAATCTGAGGGTTCCGCCGTATTCGCTAGACCTGCTGTTTGTTTTGCTATAAATACCAAGCCACTTGCTAATTTTCATCCATCACTTTAGGACATATATTTAACATATTCTTTCAACTAATTCAGTAACATTTGACTTGTGTGATCCTCTTATGTAGCAAGGGAGTTCACAAGTTCATCCAAGAAGTTACAAGTTTCAACTCAAAAGTTGCAAGACTTGTTAGTTTTGTTATGTATAAGCTTTGGTAGTTTATACTTCATTTGTATTGTGTGTAGAAGTGATCGGTTAGTATTTTAGGCCTCAAAATACAAAGTGTGACGGGAATTGTTGTACCCTTGTAAAAGAACTAACGGGAGTGGTTGTACCCTTGTAAAAGAACTCGACATCTAGCTTAGTGTCGATAAAAGTGTAAGCGACGACGAGAGTGGTTGTACCCTTGTAAAAGAACTCGACATCTAGCTTAGTGTCGGTAAAAGTGTAAGCGACGTTGTAAAGGTTTCTCCACCGGGAAAGGAGCTTTGATGCGTGGGAATTGCACCAGGCTTTACCTCTCGAGGGATCTCGAGAAGTTTACAACCCCCACCAGGTAGTGTACCTGATCGTTGTAGTATAGTATAGTGACAAGTACCGGGGGATTGATCGTTCAACTCAGGAATAGTGTCGTTAGGATTGAAATTAATCTAACTAGGTCGAAAGGTGAATGATGATTCTTTTTGTATTTTTATATTTTATGAAAAGCAAGTAAAAATCTCGGGTATTGAAAGGAGGGGCGGAATTAGTTGCTAATCAACTAACCCAACAGCTACTAATCAAACTAATGTGCAAGAAAAATAAACTAAGGTTCTACAAGATAAATGAAGCATGTTTACCCATGATATGTTACTTCTTGCTAGCTATCCAATTCTACCTATTGAATTGTCACACCTTGTTTTAATTGACGGGTTGTATTCCTTAATACCATTCGTGGGGTGGCGTACGTACTTCCCCAACTCTATAAGCTCCTACTTCACTCCTATGTCGAGCCTGCAAGAAGCTCCTAACATGGGATCATTAGAATTCGCTCATGCATTAAATACAACCATAATAACCTAGTACGCATTGGTTCATGTTTCTTAAGACGTTCAAGCATGTTACCCTATGGAAGTCTGTAACAACCCGTAATTTTCCACGTCAACATTTAATTCCAAACCCAAATTTATTACTTTGAAATTTTACAAGAAAACTTTTTACGCAAAACTTTTTTTTAGTTAAATTGTGTAAGCATAATACCCTCTTATGCACTATGACTCCAGACCAAATTTTGGTCTACATGTTTTTAGTACATTGACACTACTACAATGCTCAGTTCATTACAAGTACAAATTTTATCCCATCATAATTACAATTTCAGGTTTATTTATTTAATTTAATTAAGTAAATAAAAGCTTTTTATAATTTATATGCGTGAACAATATACTCATTACCTTCGCCAACTTTATACAACCCCTCGTATACTATATATACAGTTAA
Source organism: Artemisia argyi (assembly GCA_030686995.1). Classification (NCBI taxonomy): domain Eukaryota; kingdom Viridiplantae; phylum Streptophyta; class Magnoliopsida; order Asterales; family Asteraceae; genus Artemisia; species Artemisia argyi. Next base: position 138,817,755 of record CM060705.1, read on the forward strand.
AATAACTCATTTCCCTCTCTTTAAACCCTAAAAATCAGCCATTAATATTTATTCTTAGAAAAACTACACAAAACAATTTATGACTTATCAATATATATAAATTTGACACAAGATCTTTCTCAATAAGGAAAATGCCAAAGAAAATCAAACTTTGTTGACTTTTCATCAACATCCCATGCCAATCATATCTCAGCTCCCATTCCTTCATAAATTTTTCATGTACTTTTGCTCATATATCTTACATAGCTACTCTTCTTTTTCTAGCTAACATCAACCGAACACTCAACTCCTCCAAACCATTTTTTTTCGTGGTTTCAACCCAAAACAACCATGAGGTCATGGTTTTGAAAGTTTTATAATACCACAGTTACAATGAATCCCTGTCTATTTCCCCTTTTCTTGTCCCCTTGTCGTTCAAAGACCACCAAATCACACACAATCTCTTTTGTTTAATAAACAAGGACAAGTGAAAAATTAATACTATAAACTTGACAAGCAATCCCTCTTGCTTCTTCCCTTCTTATAAGCTGAGCTTCACTTGAGCCAAGACACAAACAAGTCTTTGGCAAACACTCAAGAGACAAGCAAAAGCAAGTTAGGAGGTTTGGAAACAAGGAAAAGCATCGGGTTTGCACTTTGAAAACTAATCGGGTTCTAGCTTGGGGTTTTAAGCTTGGTTTCACCTTTGGTTTCATCATTCACTCGACAACGCCCTCACACCCACTGTAAGGTTGAAACTACTTCCTCACTTGTTATAACTCTCGCTTTAAACTTTCGTTGTTCGTTAAAAACTTCGTTCGATATACATACATATACACTGTCACACATATTTGACTTCAACATTCACTTGACATGCATATATATGTACACGTACATACATGCACACTTAGAAAATAGATTTGTTGTATTTGATGAGAACTTGTGTGGTATACTTGTTTACTTATGAAACATAAAAACCAGTTTCAAAAACTTCTCGAGTCGTATATGACTCATGAGAGTCATATGAAACACAAAAATATAAGTTTTGGCTCGTTAGACTATTATACAAATCGACCTATTTATACGTATGACCTATGTACTTCATTTTTATACAAACACGACTCATTTTCGAGCTCACGAGCACATTAAAAATTGGGCTCATATTTATTTTAAACACGACCCAAGTCGTTTAAGGACCAAACGGCCAACCCGTTAACAAAGTGCTTAAAAATAAGCTAAGATACTTGGAAGTGTTTTTGTGACTTAAACCAACTTATTAAAACTTCTCACAAAAATCGGTTAAGTTATTTGGTCACGTTTGGAATTTTTAATTGAAAAACTCACATAAGTCGCACGACTTTTGTGAGCTTATTTTGGTCTCCTTTTCGTAAAACTTGAGCTTATTCACAAGCTTGATTTCTTATTTGATAACAAAGATGGCAAACCTGTTTTGAAAACCAAAACTAAATCCATGCGCATTCATGAAACTGAGAAAGAAATTAGAATAATTATAACACAGTTCAAAATCCCTTAAATACAATAACTTGTACAATCTAGCAAAGTAACACCATTAGCTCAGTTGGTTGTGTTGCTGTACTTTCACACAATCGACCCTGGTTCGAGTCCGTTTAGTGACAATTTCTTAGTTTTTATTTTTATTTAACCTTTTAATTATCATTTTGGACCAAACTTGTACAATTTTATAACTAATAATGAAAATGTCAAAATTATACATTTTAACTCATATTGTTTACATTTTTGTTAAACTAATACGTTTAATATTATTACTAAGACCCGACTAAAAGATGAAAATTAAATGATAAGAAGATATTTATAACAAAAATAAATATAAATATTTTCTAACTTATCAACCACTAACTTTAGATAAATATAAACACATTTATATATAACGTACCGCAAATCGATTTAATATATATACTTAACATAAGGTATTTAATATTATTTTACCAAATACTTGTATTTTCACAAATACTCTCATTGTGAATACTTTCCGTATCTAGTTGTCCGGTTACTCTCAAATCGGAAACTTACTCGTCACGTATATTTTTATATACCCTTACATATATAATGGTACGATTGTACAAGAGCCAATACTTACTAATACGTTTTCACTTTTTGGAAGCTAATATGTTATACACAATTCAACATAACATTTAAAAACATTTTGTTTATGAACTTTAAGCATTTGCCACACAAGCAAAATTAAACACAACCACTTGAATCTATTTAAACACTTTGAGTCGTGAGTACACAAAACTGTAAACTAAGACTTGTCATACTAATCTAGGTTGCGTGTTGGTGCTGCACACTATTTCTACTTGAGTTATTCACATCGGACGACTTAATTGCTGAGGTGAGTCATAGCCCCACTTTTACTCATTTAATTACTTTATAAACTCTTTGGGGGAGATACATGCTCAACTACTTATTTTTACTTTTACAAGTACTCTAAACATTTACATGTTACTGTAAGTTTATAGCCCCCACTCTTTACTTTACTTTGCTTTACTAACTTTGATAAACATGCAAACACTTTATGAATTCTTGCTTTTATGCAACACACTTTATGAATTGTTGCTTGTATGCGACACACTTTATGAACTCTTGCTTTTATACAATACACTCTATGAATTATTGCTTTTATGCAAATACTTTTATGGACCATACTGAAACTTATGCTTTATTCAAACTATTACGTGGATTAGCCTAAACCCTTGAATCCCACTATGCCCAAACTCATGAACCGCCAATTCCTGCTAGGAAGCGCGAATGTTATAAATAGATCTATTGGTGGTGACTCCCCCATTCGATTTGACCGGATAGGCAAACGCGAGCGTATAACATGTCGAATTACAAGTGTATCGGGATAAACACTTGCCGGGCCTTTATATTTACATGCTTCTAGAGCATGCACACTGTCGTAGCTTCGGTTGCATGAACTTAGTGCTAGCGTAATCGACTTTTACTTTTATGTGACATTATATTCGTTGTAATGATCACATACTTTGCCTATGGTCCAACTCTATGCGTAATACTTATGGTCTACTTTACTCATATTTTTCATGACGCTGTGAGTAAATCAGTAGTCACTAAAACTAAACTCGATTTGTATGTGAAAGGTTATTCACACTCGAAAACATTGTGGTCCACATTACTACATTTACTTGAAAGTAAACTATATTTCATGACATTGTGAACGACACAATGGTCACAAAACTTTTATCGAACTCACATTTCTTTTACACTAAATTGCTATTTATACAAACCTATGAACTCACCAACCTCGTGTTGACACTTTTTAGCATGTATTTTCAGGTTTAAGGCGATAACTACTATTGAAGGCTTTTGGCAAGGCATGGCATGGTCATAGATGAATCTGTTGTATTTGGGACCGCTTAAACTCTTTTATGGGCCTATATTTTTCGCACTATTTCTGGAATGATGTAAACTTAATGTTTTGATTTATGGAATTTTCCTAAACGGTTGAAATAAAACCGTTCTTTGTACCTAGTGTTGTGATACCGATTTCGTAGCACCCCAATGAATGTATGCTTCCGCTGGACCCGATTTTTGGGGGTGTTACAGATTGGTATCAGAGCCTTAGTTATAGAGAACTGGGTATTTTAAAACCTATACTATAACTACTTTTGCGAAAACTTAACTCTATGACCGCCACGTGCCTGCCTGCCAAGTTGATGCCTCATTTGTGATTTTGATTGCTATTATATTTGATGAGATGTGCGCTTTGTTATTGGATGAGTATATCTATTTATTTTCACTATATATACTATAAGTATCTTCGACATACTTATGCTTACGTATTGTACATGGCGTAGCGTTACACGCTTTTATCTATGCAATGTCATCGTCCGTCCTCAAGTGTGGACATTCACATTGGTTATTTAAACAACTTTTAAATGTTAGAGACATATTACTAGTGTAACTGAACAGAGTATTTCAAAATTCATTGAACCTCGGTTGAATATAGACTGATCACCTATATTCAACCAGGGACAGTGGGACATAGCCTGATCACCTATGTTCGACTCAGAGGTGAACTTTGCGATACTGGGAGCAGTTATAATATAATTATGTCCAGTTGATTTTTGATTTTGAGAATGGTTAAGTTTGGCGAGTGTATACGAGCATCGAATATCACGAAAGTTTATTTCTACACACGACACACTGGCATCACAACACCTCATGAACCATAATACTGCTGGCATTGCTATACGTCTTTGTTTATATGGAATTCTTGTTTGTCGTCGTCCATCGTAGCTCGCATCGGGTCGGGTCAGACCCGATTGGCACCGTTTGAATCCGAGTGTTTGATATGACCCCTTGATATCGTAATCAGCCCTTTTCGAGCTTATTATAACGGTTGGATTTGATTTGCCACGTTCGGAATTGATTTTGGTTACGTTTGAATTCGGATTGCTAATTTGTGATTTTTGGACCTCATTGCGGATTTGGATTTGTTTATTTAGCCTTGGTTTGTTTGTGATCCTGTTACAGTTACCCCTACCCTAAGCTTTATGCTTAACTGACAATGTTCAATCGAGGTTGTACTTTCGGCCCTTACCCTATGTACAATACTGAGTGAACCAACCAGTTGCTAGTAACAATCAATATCCTCCTTCAGAGTCATACTCTGAAATTGCTAAACTTCCCATTTGGCAGATCACGTTCTTAGGAACATATATCAAATTCTTCACCTGTCTCTCGGGAATACCAGTTATCTTTGCTACCCTCTTATAAAATAATAAATTGTTTCACTAATGTCATACAAACTGTTTTCGGTTATTCTACAGGCCATTTTGCGGTCACTTTACAAATGTTTTACTGCTACTTCATGAGGTCAAAAATTTCGACCTTACTACTATTTTGTAAACAACAAATTGTTCCTGTTGTTCTATAAACTGTTTTACAAATTATTTCACAAACGATTTTATACACCGGCTTGCTGTCCTGCTACAATATTATGAATCAAACTACAGTTTTGCTACTATCATATAAATAATAAACTAATTTCTCGTCGTTTGATAAACTACTTCACAATCTATTTTATAAACTATTTTGCAATCACCTTATGAACTATTTACTCATTTTGAAGTGTTAAAAGTTTCAAGTCAAACTTCATCACATTTTTGCATAACAAGGAGTGATTAGGCGATAATTTTCGGGAAAACATCTTATCCACACCATGTTTAAAGACTGTTCTTACTGAAATTACGAGTATTTTGAAGTCGCACCAGTTTACCTAACTGCAAATTTTCAGCAAAGAATTTTGTATCACTCTCTAATAGACAAAGTGGAGCCTTTACCACCTGGTAAGACTCAAATCGGTTGTGAGTACCAACCCCTATCCCTATCGACAAGTTCGTAGGAACTAGCAAAAGGTCCTGAATTCACGTGGGGAAATGTGAAGGTGAATTCTCGTGCGTATATACTCATCTCTTTTCAACCATAATGGACAACTAGAATTGAATCGCGAGGACGCGATTCCGTTTAAGGAGGTGAGACTGTAACAACCCGTAATTTTCCACGTCAACATTTAATTCCAAACCCAAATTTATTACTTTGAAATTTTACAAGAAAACTTTTTACGCAAAACTTTTTTTAGTTAAATCGTGTAAGCATAATACCCTCTTATGCACTAATACTCCATACCAAATTTTGGTCTACATGTTTTTAGTACATTGACACTACTACAATGCTCAGTTCATTACAAGTACAAATTTTATCCCATCATAATTACAATTTCAGGTTTATTTATTTAATTTAATTAAGTAAATAAAAGCTTTTTATAATTTATATGCGTGAACAATATACTCAATACCTTCGCCAACTTTATACAACCCCTCGTATACTATATATACAGTTAAAATAACTCATTTCCCTCTCTTTGTACCCTAAAAATCAGCCATTAATATTTATTCTTAGAAAAACTACACAAAACAATTTATGACTTATCAATATATATAAATTTGACACAAGATCTTTCTCAATAAGGAAAATGCCAAAGAAAATCAAACTTTGTTGACTTTTCATCAACATCCCACGCCAATCATATCTCAGCTCCCATTCCTTCATAAATTTTTCATGTACTTTTGCTCATATATCTTACATAGCTACTCTTCTTTTTCTAGCTAGCATCAACCGAACACTCAACTCCTCTAAACCATTTTTTTTCGTGGTTTCAACCCAAAACAACCATGAGGTCATGGTTTTGAAAGTTTTATAATACCACAGTTACAATGAATCCCTGTCTATGTCCCCTTCTCTTGTCCCCTTGTCGTTCAAAGACCACCAAATCACACACAATCTCTTTTGTTTAATAAACAAGGACAAGTGAAAAATTAATACTATAAACTTGACAAGCAATCCCTCTTGCTTCTTCCCTTCTTATAAGCTGAGCTTCACTTGAGCCAAGACACACACAAGTCTTTGGCAAACACTCAAGAGACAAGCAAAAGCAAGTTAGGAGGTTTGGAAACAAGGAAAAGCATCGGGTTTGCACTTTGAAAACTAATCGGGTTCTAGCTTGGGGTTTTAAGCTTTGTTTCACCTTTGGTTTCATCATTCACTCGACAACGCCCTCACACCCACTGTAAGGTTGAAACTACTTCCTCACTTGTTATAACTCTCGCTTTAAACTTTCGTTGTTCGTTAAAAACTTCGTTCGATATACATACATATACACTGTCACACATATTTGACTTCAACATTCACTTGACATGCATATATATGTACACGTACATACATGCACACTTAGAAAATAGATTTGTTGTATTTGATGAGAACTTGTGTGGTATACTTGTTTACTTATGAAACATAAAAACCAGTTTCAAAAACTTCTCGAGTCGTATATGACTCATGAGAGTCATATGAAACACAAAAATATAAGTTTTGGCTCGTTAGACTATTATACAAATCGACCTATATATACGTATGACCTATGTACTTCATTTTTATACAAACACGACTCATTTTCGAGCTCACGAGCACATTAAAAATTGGGCTCATATTTATTTTAAACACGACCCAAGTCGTTTAAGGACCAAATGGCCAACCCGTTAACAAAGTGCTTAAAAATAAGCTAAGATACTTGGAAGTGTTTTTGTGACTTAAACCAACTTATTAAAACTTCTCACAAAAATCGGTTAAGTTATTTGGTCACGTTTGGAATTTTTAATTGAAAAACTCACATAAGTCGCACGACTTTTGTGAGCTTATTTTGGTCTCCTTATCGTAAAACTTGAGCTTATTCACAAGCTTGATTTCTTATTTGATAACAAAGATGGCAAACCTGTTTTGAAAACCAAAACTAAATCCATGCGCATTCATGAAACTGAGAAAGAAATTAGAATAATTATAACACAGTTCAAAATCCCTTAAATACAATAACTTGTACAATCTAGCAAAGTAACACCATTAGCTCAGTTGGTTGTGTTACTGTACTTTCACACAATCGACCCTGGTTCGAGTCCGTTTAGTGACAATTTCTTAGTTTTTATTTTTATTTAACCTTTTAATTATCATTTTGGACCAAACTTGTACAATTTTATAACTAATAATGAAAATGTCAAAATTATACATTTTAACTCATATTGTTTACATTTTTGTTAAACTAATACGTTTAATATTATTACTAAGACCCGACTAAAAGACGAAAATTAAATGATAAGAAGATATTTATGACAAAAATAAATATAAATATTTTCTAACTTATCAACCACTAACTTTAGATAAATATAAACACATTTATATATAACGTACCGCAAATCGATTTAATATAAATACTTAACATAAGGTATTTAATATTATTTTACCAAATACTTGTATTTTCACAAATACTCTCATTGTGAATACTTTCCGTATCTAGTTGTCCGGTTACTCCCAAATCGGAAACTTACTCGTCACGTATATTTTTATATACCCTTACATATATAATGGTACGATTGTACAAGAGCCAATACTTACTAATACGTTTTCACTTTTTGGAAGCTAATATGTTATACACAATTCAACATAACATTTAAAAACATTTTGTTTATGAACTTTAAGCATTTGCCACACAAGCAAAATTAAACACAACCACTTGAATCTATTTAAACACTTTGAGTCGTGAGTACACAAAACTGTAAACTAAGACTTGTCATACTAATCTAGGTCGCGTGTTGGTGCTACACACTATTTCTACTTGAGTTATTCACATCAGGCGACTTAATTGCTGAGGTGAGTCATAGCCCCACTTTTACTTATTTAATTACTTTATAAACTCTTTGGGGGAGATACATGCTCAACTACTTATTTTTACTTTTACAAGTACTCTAAACATTTACATGTTACTGTAAGTTTATAGCCCCCACTCTTTACTTTACTTTGCTTTACAAACTTTGAGAAACATGCAAACACTTTATGAATTCTTGCTTTTATGCAACACACTTTATGAATTGTTGCTTGTATGCGACACACTTTATGAACTCTTGCTTTTATACAATAGACTCTATGAATTATTGCTTTTATGCAAAAACTTTTCTGGACCATACTGAAACTTATGCTTTATTCAAACTATTACGCGGATTAGCCTAAGCCCTTGAATCCCACTATGCCCAAACTCATGAACCGCCAATTCCTGCTGGGAAGCGCGAATGTTATAAATAAATCTATTGGTGGTGACTCCCCCATTCGATTTGACCGGATAGGCAAACGCGAGCGTATAACATGTCGAATTACAAGTGTATCGGGATAAACACTTGCCGGGCCTTTATATTTACATGCTTCTAGAGCATGCACACTGTCGTAGCTTCGGTTGCATGAACTTAGTGCTAGCGTAATCGACTTTTACTTTTATGTGACATTATATTCGTTGTAATGATCACATACTTTGCCTATGGTCCAACTCTATGCGTAATACTTATGGTCTACTTTACTCATATTTTTCATGACGCTGTGAGTAAATCAGTAGTCACTAAAACTAAACTCGATTTGTATGTGAAAGGTTATTTACACTCGAAAACATTGTGGTCCACATTACTACATTTACTTGAAAGTAAACTATATTTCATGACATTGTGAACGACACAATGGTCACAAAACTTTTATCGAACTTACATTTCTTTTACACTAAATTGCTATTTATACAAACCTATGAACTCACCAACCTCGTGTTGACACTTTTTAGCATGTATTTTCAGGTTTAAGGCGATAACTACTATTGAAGGCTTTTGGCAAGGCATGGCATGGTCATAGATGAATCTGATGTATTTGGGACCGCTTAAACTCTTTTATGGGCCTATATTTTTCGCACTATTTCTGGAATGATGTAAACTTAATGTTTTGATTTATGAAATTTTCCTAAACGGTTGAAATAAAACCGTTCTTTGTACCTAGTGTTGTGATACCGATTTCGTAGCACCCCAATGAATGTATGCTTCCGCTGGACCCAATTTTTGGGGGTGTTACAAAGTCTGCCAGTTTTCTTAAGCCTAACATCGAATACAATCAACCAAACAAGAGACAATAGGTCTCAAGAATTATAAGCTAAATCAACTAGACCTATCGAAGTGTCACACCTTAATTGATGAAGATAGACACAAACATCAACAAGAAATCAATAAGATCTAATCAATTGTATACAAGTTTCACACAATCATAAGTAGACACAAGGTGAATTAGCAAATCATCATCAAAGAAGAGCAAACAACAATGATAATGGAAAACATAATTAAGATAGAATCAACAAACCATTACAAGATGTTTATGGAGTGATTAAAACCCTATAAGTTGCTGTAAAAACACCTACCTAAACCTAGGAATCGACCTTAGGGTTTAGGGTTTACAAAAAGTGATGTTATGATGTTATATTTATAGGCAAGTTTTCTGTCGGCAAGGCTTGACGGCATCACCCCATAAAGAGTGACGGTGTCATGACCAATTTTTCTTCACCAAATTGTAGATTTCTTTGTCCTCTTCGCGTGGGCTTTTGAATCACCTAAATCCGAGTTCGTATGCAAAAGTTATGACCAAAACAATATCAGCTACTTTGCGCGCAAGTTTTGACAAGTTAACACGTGACAGCCTACATGACGCCTTCAGGAAATTTTCTAGGCCATCACTCTTTAATTTTACACGTGACGGCCTTGGGTGACGCCGTCATCTCCAATGCACAAAACTTTCTGGACCGTTACGGACTTTATCCACTTCCACCTCTTGTATTACTCTTGACGCCGTCATGAAGAAGCTTGTGACGCCGTCAGGTACTGTTCCCAGCAAGGAAAATTAAGACTTTGCCGTTTTCTTCACTTTTATGCTCAAAAAACGTCCAAAATGCTTCCTTTTTCAGAATTCACTCCAAAAGTACCTAAAATCACAAAAGGAACGATTTAGGGCAATATTTGATCAAATAAATTCAATTATGGGCTTAAATGACCCCCTAAAAATGGATCATTTTTCGCCTCATCAAGCTTGTTGATTAGTGCTTATAACTCTTGAGTTGGAAACTCGGGGCGTGGATGTAGGGCAAGGAAAAAGAGTCCTTGTAGCCGAACCACGGTAAACAATCGTGTTGTGGTTTGATCGTTTCTCTCTTTGTCTTTGTTTATTACATAGTGTTTTAGTTAGAATCGTTAATTACATGTAAAGCTTTTCAAAGAATTAAACAAGTAATTTGAGTTTATATCTTTAAACAAACGTAATGTTTTGAAAGATAATCAAGTTAAAAAGCGGTAAACTATTCAACCCCCTTCTAGTTTTCCACAATTTGCATCAGGAGCTACGTTACTCAAGATCTTTAAAATATATTGTATTTTAAAACTTGGATCGATCCATGGATTTTGAAAATCTCAAAGAAGGGCAACCTATTCAAAACCCTTCGCTATTTAAAAAGAAAACTTCCTTGAATGGAAAAATATATTTGAAAACTATGTGAAATCAATTGATCAAGATCTTTGGCATATTATTTCTATTGGTGATTTCAAATCAACGAAAACAAGTTTTGAAAATCAAAATGATTATCTTAAGTTTGATAAAGACACTAAAGCTAAATTAATGATTTATAAAGCTTTACCGAGAATTAAATATGAAAAAATGTATTTTTGTCAAACGGCTAATGATATATGGAAAAATATAATCAACTTTCATCAAGAAACATGTCAAGTCAAAGATGATCAATTCGATCTCACACATGAGTTAGATGTCGTAGAAAACCTAATAGATAGACGCTTAGTTGAAGTAAATACATGTGCTATTAGTTTAAATGTTTTAAATGAAGGTACAAGTGAAGGTGATTACTTGTGTCAAGCTCATAATAGCCTTGCTTATGATTCATGGAAAGACATGGATGATGATGTAGCCAACTATCCGGTTTGTGATTCTCAACTTGATAAAACATCAAGCAAGGTACAATTTGAAACCAAACACTTTTGCTTTGACACATTTATCTTAGAGTTTTCTAAACTAGAAAATGAGTCAAAACTATTTTGTAACATGGACCTAAAAGCTATCTTTAACACTGAATCCTCAAAATCTCTTGTGAATAGTTTTGAAAAAGAAATCATGTTAGAAGATAAAATGTCTAGACTTGAGAGTAATGTTGAAATTGATCTTGAATGCAAAATATGTCTAGATTACAAATATGAAATTAAAAGACAAAATGAGAAAGGAAAAATGATTGCTAAATTTGAAGAAAGTTCAAAAGCTCTTAAAAGTGTTTTGAAAAGTCAAAAATCATTTAGTGATAAAACCAGATTAGGATTTAACAAAAATGCACCATCAACAAGTAAAACAAAACAAGTTATATTTTTGAAACCTAGGAGAGAATTGTAGGAGAAATTTTATCTCTATTTGGTGCTCATGATAAAAGGATTAAAGATATCATGTTCAGTACTTTTATGTGTTTGTCTAACCTCCTTGGATTCATAAGTATTTGAGTTTAGCTCTCTTACGAGACAAGATTATTTGCTTAATGATTATCGTCTTGGTGGCTAATCTATGGAGCTTAAAAGGTACACGTCTCTTCAACTTACCTTTCATTGCTTCTTGTTGATTAGCATTAAGATTTGTCATGGGTAATGTTATTAGTTTTTACTCTAAGGTGTTTATGTTGTGTAAGTAATAACAAGGATTAGATCCTTCGGGATTAAAGGAGTTAGACACTTCATCTAATAGGAGATATAAGGTATTTTACCTCTTTAAACTTTCGAGAAAAGACACGAGTAACTCTTGAGTGAGTCTCACTTAATACATGTATACAAGTGAGCTAACTAAGAATCTCCTAAGTGATAAGACAACCAACACTTTTGTGATGTTTGCAAATCTAGCAAAACTACAATATTTCATTGATATTTGTAGTACAACGCCTTTTGACATTATACCTTACATTTTCAATTGTGTCTTAAATTCAACCATTCTTTTGTTATAATGTCATATAAGACACACAAAGAATAATAAATCATTTGAATTCATTAGGATGTGTAGAATACTAACTATGTAGGAAACATGTTCAAGTAGTGATGTGAGAGGCGTAGAAGTGAGGAGGAGGAAAGAAAAGAGAGAAAGAAAGGAACCTTGAAAGAAAAAGAGAAATATTAGATTGAGGTTGAAATGAAGGTCCAACCCTCTCCACATGTGGAGAGGGGTATTTATACTTACAATAAAATGCCCACTCCCGGGCTGTGGATCAGGCATATAGTGGGTGAAGACCCGTCCTTCTTCCACGGTGTTACTTAAACTAATACTAATTAACTAATAAACAAACTAACTACGAGCTAACTTAATGCTATTACAATCATTAGGTGACCGAGACTTTTACAGGAATATTTGTATTCCTAACAATCTCCCTCTAAGCGAGGTCACCTTTGAAATTAAGATCTTTGGTCTTTAAGCATTCTTTAGTCTTTGTAGCTCGTAGGATCTGATTCTTCACTTTTCAACACACTTCGTACTTCAAGCAAGCAAACTTGTGATTTGAATTCCTTTGAGATATGTGATCTTTGAGCTTCTTTGAGATCATCAGCCAAAGTAAATCTCCAATCTCATCCATAGTAGTATTGCCTTCATGTGATGTAGTGACAAGGGACCATCATGCTCACACCCTTCTGTATCTGGAGACGTTGCATTGGAGTTTGTGGATTTGGGAGACCTTTTCATCAGAGTTGCGGAAACGTTGTTAGTAGTCTCTCAACATTTGTTGTAGCAAGTCTCTCATCTTCATAGATAGTATGGAGGATGTGTGAGCATGAGGTATGGATTGACCCGATTCAGCTGGAAACTGGAGCCATCAACGCCATCTTTATATGTGTCCCTGAAATAAAACAGTTAGCAATAACGATAGAGAACGAATATGGCGTTGTCATTCGTTCTACGAGGACAGACTACCCTTCGGTTTTGTGAAAACCGACCTGTGATCAAGTAGAGTCTCTTTTAAAGAAGACTCTCCTTGACAGGAATTTCCAGCTTGTAGTAATGAATTTTCCAAAGAATCCACTTCGGAATCTTCATACTTAGCATGTTCTCATACCGGAACGTCTCAAAGCAGACAGCACGATAGAGTGAATCGGTGAATAGATATTCACGGATTGATGAGAATTTGATTTATAGAAATCACTCGCGTGTCATATGATAAACATTTTTGAGACACGACGAGAGTTTTAAACTTTGAATCACATTTCCATCAAAAATACTTTTGTTTGAAAGATATTACACAATCAATGTGATCGAAAGATAGGTTGGTGAGCACATTGAGAGGTTTTGGCAAAAGTATCCGTCAATCCATATCCTGGAACAAGTTTGATTCAAATTTGAATCGCACCATTGTTGCTTTCCAGTTGTCACTTGATCATTGATCCAAGATGGATCTCACATGTCACCTACCAAGAGCTTGAGTGATGTTCACTCTAGAAGGATTTCCATCGTCATTGTGAATATTTACATATCACTCGGATGTTCTGGCAATACCACAAGGATAATGCGTAGGACTCTAATTATTTTATCTTATTTCCACATTGTGTGAAACAATAAGCATATTTGGAATGTGTCCTAACGAGATTTATGGATGATCTCATGGCTCTAGACTCAATAGTGCGTTTTGATCCGCTCCTGGAGACTGGGGAGGCGTCTCCTGTTTTAGGTATCAACATAGCTCGCAATGAGCGGTCGATACATTGCACAGGTTTCCCCGTGAGAATGAAACAAGCTATTTTAAGAGAACTTGAGTGGTTGGGAAGTTTGGTGCAGTGCGTCACTGGGTCCATGACGTCTTGTCTTCAATACTGGTGTTACCTTAGTAACCGCCAGTAGATTATGAATTGAACCCGGTTTCTGCCCTAAGGTTGAATATATGGAGGGCTATTTCTTTTCACCCTTTCTCATTATATTTCTTTTTCATTCTTCAACCCCTTCAGTGCTTACCGAGACTTCACCACTAGAACCTTGTTGGGTTTGTTCCAGTCCTAGCTCTATCTCAGTCCGCACTCTTCCCTTTCTCACTTTACTCCTTTTTTCAATCATTCCTAAGGACTTCTATTCTATCTAGAGGATTGTCCCTGGGAAGATCCTTCCGGTTCTGGTGGATCATGGGAATTCATACCTAACCTTAACCAACCTTATAACTCCATGCGTAAAGATAAATGGTCGGTCTTTGGTATAACTTCCACAAACGTCTTTTGCTCCCCCTCAATATGTGCATCGATATTCGAAAGTGTTTAGCACATATGTGGGAGCATATTTATTGAGTCCAAAAGATCACTTATTGATTATCAGATTTCATATTTAAATCACATTCTCTCCCCCGATCAAAAATTTCAAATCTTTTGAGATTTTAGATCCCGATTGATTTAAATAAGTTAGAAAACGTTTGGGAGAGAAATGCGGTTAATTTTTAATATTTTCTGATAAAAGGAACCTTTTTTTTCTTGCTCCCCTTCAATCTGTGAGGGAGGTTGTTATGTGTCAGATTTGAAGAGTTTACAAAAAGATTTGAAGATTTAACGAAAACTCTTTGAAAATGTACTCATTCTGACACATAACACATCACAAGTCATTTTGTTGCAAGGTTTTTTTTTTTGTACAAAGTGTGGGTAGTTTTGATGATACATAAAATTTTGAGAAATCACTCTCCCCCTCAATCAATGACGGATGTTAAAACTGAAATATTTTCAGAAAATGTAAAAGTCATTGATTGAGTGAAAATTTTATCAAACTTTTGAGTTCAATTTGATTTTCAGTCAAAATCTCATGGTACCACCAAGTTTTGCACAAATACTTTCCGGAAAAATCATAGAAGGGAAAGTATTTGGCGATAAAAAGAAGACTTCTCTTCTTTATCAAGAAATAATGCACTGAAACGTACATTAGATCGAGGGTGCATGAATATCAAGTAATTCACGCTCGGATGAACGGCACCCTTTGTTAGGAACAACCGTCTTTTTGGCGACGTGTTTTCCTTAATTTTGAAAACCGGGTTGCTATCTGAAGTAATAGCAAACCATATTTTTGAAGTCCGGGTTGTAGCCTGAAATGACTACAAGCCATATTTTTAAGAACGTTTTGAGATACGACATGTTTTTGAAAAGAACTTTATTTGAAACCGAAAAACTCTTGCTCAAGCATATGTATGATTCCGTGTCATTATTGAATGATATTTCTAGAAACGTACATAATATCGATTATACAAGAGACATGTCGTGAGAAGAATATTTTTGATTTTTGTGATTTTTCAGATTTTTATGGTTTTATATTTTTCTATTTATATATACAGAAGTATGTACACTATGCGGGATAGAATATGTAAATGGCAAGAAAAATGTTTATAAGGATACACAAGGAGGGCCACAAATTAATGACAATACAAAACAAACATCCCAACCAACATACATAATAATGACACTGAACCCCACTACTTATTTTATTACTCAGTACGTTGGAGAAGACGGTAGTCCCCTTCACGAACTCTGCCACCAACGTAGCACTCCAGGCTTCGGAAGATTTTTCGCATCTTTAATCTCTTGCGGATGCCAGCCAAAAACCTCTTGTTCCGGGTTAACTCATTTGCAGTCCAGTGATTGGTATAACGTCTAGTTCCCTGGGCATAAATGTGGTATTCTTTCACTCTGAAGTCCAGTGCATCTTCGACCATACGTAAGGTACCGTCGCTGAACTTGTGTATTTCATTGAAGCGCAAAACCATGGGCACATTATTTTTGTCTCGAAATACCGTTGCCAAAGGAGATTCAATGACTGTAAAGTCAGCAACCCGTTCCAGACTATTAACATTCCATAGGGGTCTTGTGAGGTTGAGCTGGGATTGGTAGCTATCGATACCAAGCTGAAAGTCTTCGACCCGTTTCCTGATGACGATACCCCGGATCCAGTGAAGTACAGCAAACACAAGAGACTTCATTTCACGTGATGGTAGATGATGCAGCTTTCCTTGAAGATGGAGTAGATACAAATCTTCGAAATCATTAGGGCGTAGGTGTTTGAAGTCCCCTTCGGATATGGTGTAGTCCTTGAAGTCTGCTCGTCTGAGTGTAATGCTCTTGAGGTAGTCATATCCATAGATGGGATGTATTTGAACTTTAACCACACTAATGATTTGAAGTGGTGAGCGAACAGACTTTCGGTCACCTGGAGCTTGAAACCGATCTATGTAGAACTGTTGCTTCTTCAACCACCAGTGTGAAATGCCCAGAGATGCCGAGATGTTGTAGTCGCATTCTTGAGTACTCCACATACTGTCGGGGACTAGCTGTTCCAACCCGATATCAGAATAATGGGCTATTTTCATCTTTGTGATGGATAAGGCTGATTTGCATTGTCGACTCCCAAGCTTAAGATATTCAAGGTCTTTGTTGAAGAAGAATTCAGCTTGGATAGTGATATTTCCTGGAGGCCCACCCAACGGAAGTGGAGTGTTGTAATTATACTTCATTATTCCTTCATCCACAATGTCATTGAACATCTTGTGGCACTCTTCCATCTGGTATTGTAAATGATTAACATCCTGATGAAAAGCTTTGACAATGTTGAAGGCAGGGCCTTCCAGGTCCTTCTGAGTGAGCCTTGAGAGACCACGTTTCTTGCAGAACCATGCGATGAATGTTCCCATATCACCAGTTTGGGAAAGTAGGGAGTCTTCAGAAGGTGGAACAAAACTGGTGGTGATTGCATTGATCCAGTTACTTTCATTGGTTGGCAAGTCAGAGGAAGGAATCGTCCAGTCAGGCTCAGGTGATTGCGGTTTGTTGTCATCTGGTTTCCACCATGTCTATTTGTCATCCTTGGTTAAGGGAACTTGCGGTGGATCATTGGTGTCATTTCTGGTGAATGATTTCCACCACTGTCTCCCAGGAATGTGAGTTGTAGAAGCATCATCATCTTCGTCATCGGAAGAATCATCGTGTTGTGGAGTGACAGAAGCTTCATTAAAGATATGGTCGTCAGGGGCATGAGATGCAATGGAGGTTGCACCAGCGTCAAAAGTAGTCCAAGCAGCATACTTAACTTGTTTTGCTTGTTTAGACGAAGCTGACTTGGTTGACTTGTCAGTCTGATGTTTTTGAGATGGTGACGAGGTGGGTTGTGATGATCTGCTAGGAGCTTGCGACCCACCAGGCAGTGAAGGAGTTCCTGATGGACCAGATGCCCCAGCAGGTGGAGGAGGTGGAGGTGGTTGAGGAGGTGATCCAGATGGTGGCTTGGGGTGACCTTGATGCCGCTGTTTTCTTTTTCGTTCAATTTCCAAGTCCCGGGCGTGTTCCTCAGCATCATCTTGTTGAATTGAGGCCTCCAATGCCTTATACAGCTGTACGTGAGCATCGTGTCCTGTGTGTTGACCCTGTTGATACATACTGTGCTGCAGAATGAGCTTCATGTCATTGATAGGTAGGTCTTTGAATCTGGACCTGAGGGGGGCTTCGAGAGCAATACTGACAGCTTCAGCTACCTGTTCGTTGATAGCCTGAGATACTTGTCGTTCAAGATCAAGATGCTCCAACTTGTATAATCTGCTGCCATGATTAGTAATTGTTTGTGGCAGATTAAGGTTTACTAGGGTTTGAAGCAAAGAGGCATGCTTGTCCAACTTCTCACGAATGGCAAGATTTTCTTGAACAGCATCGGCAGTCAAAGCAGCTAAAGTGTCCAAATCTAACTTCTTCTCAATGCTAGCAGGATCGGCAGATGCAGACGGTTTCTCTTGTGTGTCGGCAGCATGTGGGATGTCATCGTTGTTAGGACCAGCAGTAGACGTTGGTGCAGACTTGGTAGGAATGGTGGAGTTGTCTTGCTCAATAGGCACATCAACCATTGACACAACTTCTCCATGCTCATCACCAGATTTTTCACCTTCAGCATCATCCGGCTTATCCATGAGGAATTGATCGCCAAAAGTATCCAGATTCTTGTACGATGATAGCGTGCCAGTGGGGCTGTCAGGTATCACCTCGAGCTTAGGGTCATCAGTTTTCAGTTTGAGATTACCCTGAATATCCGGATACGCAGTAGAAACAAACTCGTCATCGAGTGGATCGACAGGGGGTACAGACTCAACAGGTTTGTCCTGTACTGGTTGATGGCTGGTTACATCTTGTGTACCGAGGTTAAGTTCATCACCTTTGGGAGCAGAACTGGTGTCAGTCTCAGAACTGCTTGATTTGGTGGGTTGTCCAAGACTCGGTGAGGAGACATTTTCAGAAGAAATCTTGGCAGATGAGGAAGTTGGTGAGCGTTTTTTGAAGATATACTTGGAGCTGGTTGATTTGGAGGCAGGAGATGATATTTTCAATAGAGTGTGAGCCGCCTGTTCTTCTTTGGCAACATCCTTGCCTTTTCCTGTCACATGCTGGAGTTGTGAAGCTTTATCTGACTGAGGTTCACGAATGTTGACCCCACTAATTGGTGGAGCCGGTGGCATGTAAGCATCCTTTAAGCTTTCAGCAGTTGACATTTGCACCATTTCATCTTCTGTGAGAGGGAGCTTTGTGGTGGAAGGTGCAGCTTTGGGATCTTCAGCATCAGTTGGTTTAATTTTTGAGCTGGTTCTTTTACCTCTTGTGGTCTGCTTAACTCTTTTAGTGCCTTGAGAGGATGTAGCTGAGGTATTTCCACCCTTGCGTTTCTTGGATGCAGACTTTACAGACTTAATGGATAGTGCAAGCTCATTAGATGATGCATCCCGACTTGTCTTCAAAATTTTAAGGTATTCCTCATAATATGGAGCAGTCAGTGTGTCACGAGTGAGAAGGTCAGTGGGGATGTCCATGCCGAAGATGATCTCGCGATTGTTCTTAGAGTCATATTTGAGGAACCCAAGTGGATGTTCATCAGTGGGTTGATGAAGAGGGGATTCTTCTCTGGGGTGGAATTTTAGCGATCGTTGAAGGCTAAGTATGATCAGCTTAGTGAAGCGAATGCTTGTAATCAAGAGCTTGGCTGAGCTTTTCTTTCTGTCTTTTTGTGCTTCAAGGTTAGCCTTGTCAACCAAGAAAGAGTGAATGGACTGACTAAATTCCTCCCAGATACGTTCAGCAAAGTTAATGTTCACACCGTTAACAACGCCCCAGAGAATTTGTAGAGATGGAGCTCTAAGTCTTTCATATCCCGATGTTTTTCCAGTCAGACACAAATTGATTAGGCTTGCAATTGCTCTCCATGGTTGATAGAGGTCATGTGTGATAACAGTGGAAAGCGTAGACACTTGAGTGGGATACCCAAGTTCATTGACAAAATCAATAAGAGTAGCTGGAGTAGGAGGGGGAGTATATACAACATTATCACCCGTTGGTAATATCTGCAGAGCGCTACCAAGTGTTTCCATGGTGATGTTCACCCAATGCTCATCCAGCTGACACTTGTACATGTTGGTTGTTCTGTCAAGGCACATAGTGTTCCAGAACTGTTGGATGTAGATGGAGGGGATTGAGGAGGATGCGGTAAAGGCATTGAAGAGGGTGGTGTTTTTCAGTATGTCCAGTGCTACTCTGAATATGGGATGATTCTGAGGTCTTTCTGTCTTAACATAGCAGTTGCTTTTCCCGATGGGTACCCACTTGTAGAAAGGCAAAATGTCATCGTCAGAACGAACAGGTGGAGCCAATGGTTCTTCGACACTAGGTTCTGCCATAGGAGCTGCATTTGACACACATCACCACAGAAAGCGACCACATGTGATAGTGAGTGTTAGTAACAAGAGATACCCTAGAGTCAAATGGTAAAGAGAAAGGAACAGGGCCTAGGGTTATGAACGGCAAGTAATAAGCACTCATAAGGTAAATCATTCAACACATAGAACAGCAGTTTGGACAAATAAGAATGAGTGACAAACACACCAAGCCATGCATGAATAATTAGACACCCATACATGAACACACAAGCTGAGCACTTCAAATGAGTGCAAGACAGAGTGAGTCAAGTTAGTTCCCAGTTAGAGTTAAATGCAAAGCAATTAAACGCAAACTCAAATTTTAATCGCAAAGTTATAATCGCAAACTAAGTTAGCCGCAACAAGTCAAGTTAACCGCAACCAATTGAACCGCAACATATGGTCAACGCACATCAAGTTAACCGCAAGAATAGATAACCGCAGATTTAACAAACCGCAGTCACAATAATAATTACACGCAACCATTTTAATCACAGAAAAAGTTAACCGCAAGTTTTGTGAAACGCAAGGTTAAATTGACAGCAGCCACACTTAGAGAGAAACTCGCAATTAGGTTAAGATAAACGCAATCAAGGATTCACAATAACAGCAGTCAAGATTTCAAGTTAACCGCAATCAAGAATTTGGTCTAACCGCATTCAAGAGCTTAATCTAATCGCAATCAAGAATCATAAACTAATCGCAATTAAGAATTTAATCTAACCGCAATCAAGAACATAGTCTAACCGCAATCAAGAACATAGTCTAACCGCAATCAAGAATCATCAGCTAACTGCAATCAAGAATTCTCACCACACTCCGTAATGTTCCAACAGATCTAACAATAGATACCGTAACTTACAATGAGATCCGTCTAATCGCAATCAAGAATCATAAACCAATCGCAATTAAGAATTTAATCTAACCGCAATCAAGAACATAGTCTAACCGCAATCAAGAACCATCAGCTAACCGCAATCAAGAATTCTCACCACACTCCGTAATGTTCCAACAGATCTAACCATAGATACCGTAAATTACAATGAGATCCATCCTCCTAGGCAACTAACTCTACTTTATCCTACCTAACATCAAAAGTACTTCACATATTCTTTCCGTCCTAACCGCAATACCAACCAACCCAAGATCTCACACTTATGACCGTAAATCTTACGCACACGCAGAAACTGAACAATTACATGTATTATAGAGCAAGTATGATCTAACCTATTAGACACAAACTCTTTTACACGAGATAGAGAGCACCGCGTATATCCACCTAAAATAACGCAACGCGTGAGAAAATGAAATCATGGAAGGTAATAGCAAATGTGAAGATAAAACACTTGACATACCAACAATTGAGCAAACAGGGAACACAATCAAGACTTAATCGCAGCACACGTGAGTAGAGATGAGTTAGTAGCAAGATGTGTTGTGGTTAGCCTTTTTTAATCGCAAGAAATAGAATTTCTTAAATATGAGATGAGACACATTTGCTATAATGACACATATAGTCCCTGTACTACACTATCACATATTAGAGAATAATGCAAGTGCACAAGATTGGTCCTTGTAGTTATGAGAGATGCCCAAGTGATGAGGAAGTCTACAAGATGAACATATAATACCAAGATGCCAGATATGAGATGCAACAGACTACATAGAGCAAGCATATAGACACAATGAAAAAAAGAATATACACAGAAAGATAGCCTGAAAATATAATTAATGTAAAACAAACACACAGTATGTACACAAACTACGGATATAGAGTATAAACAGTGAATGCGTTAGTGGGTGAACAGTGAAACACGTGTCCTGAAACGAATTAGTCAGGAGTCCACATGATGTCGACTCACATGTGAGCAGACATGTCTCTAGTCGCGGGAGATGTCAGTGTCTTTGGACGCCACACGCAGGTTTTAGTGGACCTGTTGTGTAATCCCTTTGTAAAACCTGTGTCAATGGTGCACACATGTGACCATTTGTGACCATTCATCACGAATGTCCTACCAGTTGGTATCCATAACCAAGAAGATCTAAACCTGTAAGTAGTTTCATGCATGGTGACATTCTTGTGATGAGTAGTTCTATGATCATATTTCCTTGGTCGATGTCTCAAAGATTTACCAGGTTTAAGACCATTTAATTTATGAATTGTGGGTTTTGGCCATACAGACTTAGTCAAATCACGTTTTTTATCCACTTGAGAAACACATCGTGTATTCGAGAATTTAGGTCTTTCTGAACTAAAATTCTTTGGTTGTCTAATGGTAGTTTGATGACCAACATTTTTCAAGACAGGTTTTCCCAAGATAGACGGTTTTGAAAGACTGAGTCTCATTTGACTAAAAGCATTTGGTTGTCTAATGATAGTTTGATAACCAACATTTTTCAAGACAGGTTTACCCAAAATAGACGGTTTTGAAAGATTGAGGCTCATTTGACTCTTTGAAACATCACTTGGCACTGTGTGCTCACTAGGAGTTTTAGAACATGACGTCAGACTTTGAGCAGAGAAATCATCGTTGTTAGGAAATTGTGGAGTAGTCAGATTGATGTTCTCAGCATTTATCTGTTTGAGTGACTCACACAGTTTATTACATTTCACCTTGAGATTCTCATTTTCAACACGTAATTTAGCAATTTTGCAATTAGTTTCATATGCATTGTGTTTCCATTTGGCGTCATTACGTTGCTCATACATCTTGATATGATTTTTAAGACAACTGATAGTTGAATCCTTGTCATGCAGCTGAGTTTTCAGATTGTTGATCATAAAATATTCATTAAGATCAGGCAATTCAGGATTTAGACACGGTTTGCAGTTTTGAAAGCATTCTTCTTTACGTTGTATTTCAATTTCAAGTTCAATGCAATGTTTTTGTAATTGTGAAAACCGTTTTTGGAGTTGATTAAATGTCTCTTTTTCAACCATGTTCTGGTCCAGTGTCTTAGTGTAGGATCATAGTTTTATGTTGATATTGTGATTCGGGAGGTCGGGTTTGGTGAAAGAAGAAGAAAGTCGTGGTTAGAGAGAGAGAGTAGAGAGAGAAGGGAAAACTAGTGTTTTATTGATAATAAGGAAATGAGAGAAAACACACACTAAGTCTCACCCCTCCATGGAAGTATGGAGGGGTATATAAAGCCTAACACATGCTATACTATGGCAATATTACATAACTAGTCCATGTGTTTTGGCTTAACAAGATAGTAAATGTAATCCCGTAAATGTCGTTCCATTTACGTGTTAGGATCAAAAACTTTGATCCCAACAATCTTCCCCCAATGGGGCGACATAAGGGATTACTTACAACATTTCCTACAAGTACAAATACAAATAAAGAAAGGTCTTCATAAGCTCTTCAAATTGCTGAGGATGACGACAGTTAACGCTCTTTGTCCTTATCTTGTACCCCGGCTTGAGAACTTTATCTTTACTTGTAGGCAAATGATGTAATATGCATGAAATGGATTAACTTCCCCCCAATTCATGCTGCATGTCTTTAGCAGCTTCTTCGTATACTTCTTTTTGGCGAAGTTTCTGAATCAGCTTCCCCCCAAACTGACAACCGTCTTCAGTAGATTCGAAACTTTGATGTAGTCCACATGTCTTCTAACTATTGAAGTTTTGAGTACGCAGCGGAATTTGTAGATGACACCGTAAACCACACCAAGCAAATCTGACTAGTTACTTAATCACGGTTATGCTCAATGCGGAAGCTCCGTTCGGGGGTAACATGCAAGAAATCAGCTAGATCTTCTCACTTAAGTAGGTTACTTCACACTTCACAACCTGCGAGAGTTGAAACGATTACACCAAAGTCACAAAATTTAACCACTGATCATCTCTGCGGACGTCTCTCCGGTATTAATAAAATTGTAAGCTCGATCACGTAAGTCTATTATGCGTCCCTGATGTGCACATTTCTTCCCCCTAATTGCAGAACCTCGTGGAAAATGAGTGTTTTCGCAAAGAAGGCAAGAAAAGGGTAAGAAAGCAAAGAACACCCACTCTATCTTCCCCCACGATGTCTTCGCGGAATCGGAAGCATACATACTATGTTTACGATGGAAAACGGAGGCAGCGTAACCCCATATGTCTAACTAACCGATTATGTGTGAAGTATTAAAAAATAGCCAGTGAGAATCAACTGCTGATAAGCAACTCTACTCTTTGATACTCTTCTCATCTAACTCTTTACCGACTCCATTATCATTCTGGCGGCTTTTTGTAGTGACTACTGATGGAGAAAACCCAATATTACGAACTTGAGACTGAAGTAAAATAACCCAAACTTGTGACTTAAACTTGCACTAATGTATGACAAAGAGCGGTGTAGAGAGTTCGCACCACATCAAATCCCTAAGTACTCTATACTCATCAACCAACCAACCATCAAGTATAAGACGTACATCACCTCTTGACTATCCACAACTTCGTGTGACACTGAGCACTACAACGTAACTCCTTAAAGTGATAGTTATTTTGTGGTAATAGAAAGAAGGAATCACAAAAATAACTAGATATCCAAGTCTTCGTCATTTTAAAGGTTAAAAGCTCGAACAAGGATCTCGAAGAATCTTGCATCCAACCAACCCCGATATCTTCAAGATACTAAGTACACGCGCCCGTGAAATCCCACTTCAACCTCAAATAAATAATAATGAATTAACGTCGTAGTCACATCTAGCGGTTAAATGCCCAAAACTAGCCTTTTTGACGGTTTAAGTGAACTTGATAATGGTTTCCCGATCTTGTCAAAAAAATGTATCCCCGTGAAAAGTTTATCTTTATACCGAATATTATCAATATTGTTGTATCCAAAAAGAATAAAATTCAGATTATAACATTTTGATAAGTCCATTGTAAGCCCAGTCCATATTTCTGTTATAACCCTCCAAGATAAGCCCAATCGTTTATATGATCACGCATTGTAGCCCAAAATATAAGTCATTAATAAAACCCGGGCCCAATGAGAGTGAAAACCCGATCCAACTTCTAACAGATACGTAGTACTATAATCTAACATACCCTAATTACATGTCATTAGTAAACCCTAAGTATCACACACAACATAAGCATTCCGCCTCCATCTCTTTCTTCTCATCCAGCAGCTTTTCATCTCATCAACATATACTCCAAACTCAGCTCATCAATCAAACAACTTTCCCAGTTTGTATCCATCGAGCACATGACAAGTCCAGAACACACCACACCCACTAACCTTGATTCTTCGATTATCTTATGAAAAACCGATCAATAGACAATCGGTTCCTCAAAGATTTTAGACGATTAACACGGATCAAGGACTCAAGAAGAACAAAGGTTTGACTTCAAAAGCTTCATATAAGCTCTCGGGTAGGTTTAATTGTTTCTTTAGTTATCAGTTTAGTGTGCCGCTTAATCGAAACAAGGAAGAGATTATAACAATATTGTTATTGGTCTTTTCTTTATTTTCGAATATAAAAAGAAAAGTATATTCTCACAGATCGATGATGAATTTTTCTGTTCGTGTTTACATGATCTTTAAGATCTTTGGAATAATTTTACCCCACAAAGAGGAACAACTGAGATCTTGTATTAGTAGTTACTTTTAAGCTCGGGTCTTGTTTATGCTTGTTGGAGATGGGATTATGATAAGTTGTTATAGACGTTGGAGATGGAGGTGGGATTAAGTTTGCATGTCGATGGGATCTTGTGTTGTTGGATGTTGTTGTTGTTAGTGTTTTTCTGCTTCAAATCACCATCCTTTTCTTTTCGAAAAAAATATTCAGCTATATCGAGAAAAAGTATTTATCGAGAACAGGATTGTCGAGAACCTAAGTTATCAAAAACATGGTTATCGAGAACCTTAGTTACGGTTATCGAGAACACGGTTAATGTTATGGAGAACCTAGTTTTCGAGATTGTGATTTCGATAACTACTAGTGTTCTCGAAAACAGGTACATATCGAGAATTTCTTATACAAGAAATTCCGACCAGATTCCGGCGACCCATTTTTCCAGTTTCCGATGAGTTTTCCGATTAACTTTTCAGACCAATTACTTTGACCATTGTTTCTGAACCAGTTATTGACCAACTTTTTATTTTTTCACGGATATGGATCAAACCAGTCACAAAATATAGCAGTTAACATATATGAGTAATATTAGGACAAAAATAAGGCACGGAAAACATATATGAAAACACTGTTAACAAAAGTTGGACTGTTGTTGGACTGTTTGACCATTTAGGATACACAAATGAATCAATGAACTGCTGAACCCACAAAAATGTGACAAACAGTTAAAAGAGTATGGTGAAAACAGTTTAAAGATCACAACTTTGACAAGATAAAAACACAAAATCAACAAAATAATAACCTTGGCTCTGATGCCACTTGTAGGATCATAGTTTTATGTTGATATTGTGATTCGGGAGGTCGGGTTTGGTGAAAGAAGAAGAAAGTCATGGTTAGAGAGAGAGAGTAGAGAGAGAAGGGAAAACTAGTGTTTTATTGATAATAAGGAAATGAGAGAAAACACACACTAAGTCTCACCCCTCCATGGAAGTATGGAGGGGTATATAAAGCCTAACACATGCTATACTATGGCAATATTACATAACTAGTCCATGTGTTTTGGCTTAACAAGATAGTAAATGTAATCCCGTAAATGTCGTTCCATTTACGTGTTAGGATCAAAAACTTTGATCCCAACACTTAGAAAACTCAACTTTGAGACAAGGGTTTTCATTAAACAGATCATTTTTGAAGACATCATACAGATCATTTTCTCCCCCTTTATAACACATATTTGTTGAATTAGACAAGGGTAATGCACTGTCAGCCTGTCTCAACAAATTTGTGTTATAACTGAGACTGCTTTGATCTGTATGATGACTTACATTTGATAGCGTATTGTATTGATCAATTGACGATACCTCATTGCTTGAGTCTGGTGTGGGTATGTTCTCCATAGCCGGGGTCACTAATTTAGCAGAAGTGACTCTCTCATCCTTTTCTGAATCCATGAGTTCAGTGTTGGCCGACTTTGCATCCATTGTTAAACCCGAACCCAAACTATCACAAGCCTGTTCAACATGTGACTCGGCCTTGTCATCATCTACAAGTTCAAGTATTGGCTGTCTCTCGATGTGCTCTTTAACCTTGTCCAGGTATTGACGTAGCATATCTCTATAGTGATCAACATCAATCTTGGTGTGGTCAGTGAAGCACTTCATAGTCATCTGACTGTCGTAATCATAGATCATAGAGTATTCGGAGTCAAAGAAGTTATGCAGTTGTTTCCTGAGCACTCCTAGGGCAGCAGAGGATCCCTCGTTAGATGTTTCTTTTCTGACCAATTGTTGTCGTAATTGATCCAAATTCAAGATCATAATGTCTGTGAATGTTTGAACATCTTGACCGAAAAGTGTCATGAATGCACGTTCAAAACCCATTACGAATCCATTGCCCTCAAGCAGTATAGAAAGATGTGACTGAAGTGTATGAAAGCATTCAATGTGACATTCTCTTGCCAATTCAAGCAATTTGCATGACTGAGGAGACTCATTCCCTTGAAAGTCCGAGCATGATTGACCACTCGAGTCAACATCCGATACTGGTCCTTTCATTTGAAGCTTACAAGGAGGAAATCACTTGTGAAGGGATAACCACAAGATATGGTAACCACAAGACCTAAATGCAGAAATCTAACGGCAATACACTTAACCACAATACACTTAACCGCAATGAGTTAATCACAGTGAGTGATCTAACCGCAATGAGTTAATCGCAATACACTTAACCGCAGAGAACTATCTTCAGTGAACTAAACGCAGAGCATTTAACTGCAGAAAGCACCCAACCGCAGATAACTAAACGCAGGCAGATAACTAATCGCAGTGACAATAGTCCAAAAGTGTCACTATCGTTGCGTTTTGTTTGTATTCCCAAAATAGTAAATGCAGCAAGTTAACCGCAGATAACAGAACTTAACCGCAACTAAGCAATGAAACAGTGGACTTAAACGCAACCAAGAAATCCGCCCATAATCAACTCCAAACTTCAAATAGCTTAATGATATGGTAACACAAACTAAACTACAATGTTCTACAAACACTAATGAACATAAAAATACATCACAAACATGTATAACAACACTAGAGAGATTAAACCAAGATATTTTCCAAGAAAGTGACTCCAAGCTCACAACACCACTCAAAACATCTTCAAATTTGATTCTACAAGGCCCTAAGATGAAACCTTGGCTCTGATACCAATTGTAGAATACTAACTATGTATGAAACATGTTCAAGTAGTGATGTGAGAGGCGTAGAAGTGAGGAGGAGGAAAGAAAAGAGAGAAAGAAAGGAACCTTGAAAGAAAAAGAGAAATATTATATTAAGGTTGAAATGAAGGTCCAACCCTCTCCACATGTGGAGAGGGGTATTTATACTTACAATAAAACGCCCACTCCCGGGCTGTGGATCAGGCATACAGTGGGTGAAGACCCGTCCTTCTTCCACGGTGTTACTTAAACTAATACTAATTAACTAATAAACAAACTAACTACGAGCTAACTTAATGCTATTACAATCAGTAGGTGACCGAGACTTTTACAAGAATATTTGTATTCCTAACAGGATGATTGGGAGAAAATGATTTATAAACATCTAGGATTTGCACATCAAATTCGACCCATAGTCTTATGTGTTGCATCTCTTGGACATTTACACTCATAGTGTTTTAAGTAAATAAACCCAAAGAGTCGAGGAGTTATTGAATTTAACATTCGATGAAAGACCACCTCCTTCTAAGATATCATCTTTGGTAGATGATGACTTAGTCGAAAGCCCAACATTGATAAGACAAGTAAGTCAAGATCAATAACAAGGAAGATGAACTATTAAAATTGAAAAACAACATCTTTTCAAACATTGAGTCAAGCAATATTGACAAGATCATAAAAACTTGAATCATGGGTCATAGTAGTGATTAAAACAAATTTGATAAAAAGTATTTTTGGACATTAGAGTAAAGCAACCATTAAAACAAAATAGATCTTTCAAAATAGAAAATAATGTAAATCTATGAAAGACTTTTTAATAACCTATGCAAGCTCCAAAAGCAAGGAATAATCACTCAAAGACATTCCTAGTTATTCACATGTTCACAATGATTAAGTCCTTTTTGACTTATCAAGAATGAGATTAGTAAATCCGTAGGTAAAACTAAACATAGAGAAATGTTTGGAAGTTTACTTGTTCTCACAACAAATAAATCCAACATTATGTTTAGTGCTTGTCTATGTGCTCATTTTAGATAAGATCCTAAAACAACTCCTTCGAAAGAGCTTGTTTGGATACATCAAAAGGTACTACACAACTAGGAGTATGGTATCCCAAAAGAACAGGAATAGAAACCATAGTGTATACCAAATGGAATTATGTCAGTAATAAGTTGATAAGAAAAGTATAAGTGGTACTTGAACTTTTATACTTACTTACCCAATGATTCTCCAAAACGCTTAAGGTTCTCAAATTAGTATCGAATGGAGAAGCACATCAACAAGCTCCACTTGAACCAGCTAACTCGCGTTAACAACGGAATTCATCTTATCAACATTGTTATCCCTTCAACAAAGAAAGCATCGACTTCAGCGATAATCCAATCCATTATGTTCTTAATTAACATATTGTGATCCGTCATCATCGCCTTGGTAAAAATGTTCATTGAGGAACATCTTAACTAAGAAAGTCTTATACGTTAACCATTCTGTCAACGTTTTCACGATACCTCTTGAATGAGAAGCATTCATCATCCCTAGACTTAGGTAAAGACTCATAAGACTTAAAACCTTAGTTTTGAACATTAGGATAAAACCATAAAAATCAAGACAAATCATTTTAAATTTTTCCTCTGCTGTACCTACGGAACCCTAAGACCAAACGGGCGGAACCCTCCTTTTGGTTCCGCCTGGTCCGCCGAATCTGCAGCATGTTTTATTTTAATTTCAAAACCAAACACCTCTTTACTCACAACTTCAACTTACGAACAGCCATCCCTCACTCACAAACACCTTACCACGCGAAAATTAGGGATCTCACTTACATCCCTTCCAATCCAATCAACTTTGTAAGTATTTTTATCATAATTGCATTCTCAATCAAAGTCTATCATTTTCATCTACATACATTAACTAGAATCTTAGGGTTTATGCATAAACTTGTTGATTCATGAAAAACCTTGGTTGTAAACTAATCATAATTTCTATTAGTTAGGAATTATATCCTCTTTGTTATTGTCATGATTTACCAAACACACCAAGTTCATTGTCTTTCAAAAGTCACTAGAACACCACCTTTCACCACATTGTTAAAACAAATGAAAAACATCATTGAAACACCACTTGCATAATGTCTCTTGAATGCTAAAGGGAATACATAACTAATATGTATTTTCGGGTACATTCAAACGAAGCTATATTGAATTAGGAGCGTTTGGGTTATCTTTTGTTTTATAACATAACTTGCATTACAAAAATGGTTCAAGCATCAAAATGAGTCAAGATAACCGCACCTCCACATTGTTTTCATATAGGCTTATACTAGAACATCCACATTATAAAAATCATTAATTGAAACTTAAAATTTTGTGTTTTCTAGGAATCAAGATGCCTCCCGCAACATTCTCCGATCACAAGGAAACTCTTAAGTACTTACCCAAACACCATAGGACCAAAGGCCTCATTAAAGATCAAGTTGAAACCTTTAAGAGTCTAGAAAAACGCTACATTCATGAAGGAAGAACCATTGATCCATCCTTCCTAAAAGGAACATCCATTCGCCAAAACTTTGCCGCAATCAACTTTGATTGCCTCCTAGACATCGATGAGCAAATTTGTCCTAGGTTCATCTTAGAATTCTATGCAACCATAAGCCTTTTGTTAGATGACGATGGTAAGTTCTCACTAACCTTTACAACCAATCAAATATCAAACATCATACCCTTGAAAGATTTTGCAACAATTCTTGGTGTCCCTAATGTTGGTACATGTCTCTACACGGACAAGTGACCCCTTTCTAATCTTGATTCTATTGAGCGTTATCATCCATACGACACTCCTCTTGCTAATAAGGAAGAAATTCATGAGCATCTCTTTGTTAGGACCTCAACAACTAAGAAGAATCGTTCGGAAAATGAGGTAGATAAGGACCCTTTTGGTATGGAACTCAATGAGCTTAAACCTCAATTTAAGAAATGGGAAGAAATTCTTAGAGCCAACGTTATAAGTTCTATAGGAAATAGAGATTATGTCAACACATGTCTTAGCTACATGCTCTATAGCATTTCCACCGGTCAACCTTTTAACTTAGCTTATTACCTAGCCAAAAGAATGGCCGACATACCCTTGGTAGGAACAACCACTCTTCCTTATGGAATGCTTCTCACCCGCCTCTTTAGAGCAATCTCAACCATTCCTCCTAATGATAAGGGAATGTGCCTTGACTATTCTCTCGTTCCTAACATTTTCGTCCCTCTAAGTGATAAAAGAGTCTTCAAAGCTAAGGGCAAGCGTACTCGCTCACCTTCACCATCATTATCATCATCCGATATGAGCGATGACGATAAACTTCCTAACTCTAAGCTACCCCCTTTAGACTACCTTCAAGAACTCCCCGTCATTAGCAATGCATCCGAAGAATTCAAGCAAACCAAAGGAATTTTCAAGTGCTTTGGAAGGTGTTGGGAATTATACTAACAGTTATCACGGCTAATGAAGATATTACAACTGCTGAAGAATGTACTTGCAGTGGAAACTCATTACCACTGCAAGAACATATATTACCACTGCTATTTGGATAATTGTTAGGAAACGTATTTAGATAAATATAGAATAGATCTTGTGTATATCTTATTCTATTAGAGTTATACTTATCTTGTAGAAGAGGACTCCTTGTGCTATAAAATGAGGTCCTAGGTTAAAGTTTAGATATACGTTTTTCTAAGAGCTTCAAGGTGTAACCCTAGTGATACTAAGATCACTCGTATTATTATCATTAATAATATTGGAGCTTACTGTTTGTTACTTACATTATTCTCATTCATAAATAACTGTTTCATTCACAATCAATCTTCTAAGTATTACTAAGTAGTTTCCGCATACTTAGTGATATAACTCAAAGTATCAATCTAACACAGTTCAAGGTCTTTAGATCCATCAGAAGGTACCTAAGAAAGCTCAATAAGAAGGTAGACCGGTTGTGAGATGTGTGATTAAGGAGTGTTTGGCTTATGAAGGGTTTAGAACTTTGTATGTGTTAAACTATGTGATTTGTATTGTTTTTCTCTTCCATGCTTTATTACTATTGTTGGATAATGTTTTGTATGAGCCTTTATGCATATTGACAATATTTGAGGTGTTTGTCAATTTTTTATGCTTATGGAAAATTTCACTAAGTTTAGTGAAAATCGTTAGCACCCGGTCAATGTCCTATGATATGAATGTATACATGTCCAATTTTTGCATTTCCTAATCAGACATATAATAAATTTTCATTTTTAAGAGTTTTCGAAAAATTTGAAAATTGTCTCGCGGGTCAAAAAAGTGGACTGCCTTGTTTTTCAGGTCTGGCGGATCTGGTGGCACCCTCAAATGGGTTCCGCCAGTGTAAATTCTGGGTAACGCAGTTTTGGCCCAACGGACCAGACGGAAGCCAAAACAGGGTTCCGCCTGTGTTTCGCGAGGATTCCGCCAGTCACCTGCAGAAAATTTTTGTCACTTTTCTTAATTTCAAAATTTGTAAAGTGTCAAATCATTAACTTTAGTGAGAAACATCTTCCCTTACTTCCAATAAACACATTAGGATCACTCTTACTCACTAGAACAATTAGGAAGTTATTTGCCGCCAAAAATTCAAATTCAAACATAACTAACCCAAGGAACCCTTGCAAAGGATCCTTCAAAACCTTTAGAACATTTTCAACCAAATCACTTTCCATGATCACTTAGCATTGAGTGCATAAGTTAGTCTTTCACTCCACCCATTTCCATTG
The DNA here is from genome assembly GCA_030686995.1 of Artemisia argyi. Taxonomy (NCBI): domain Eukaryota; kingdom Viridiplantae; phylum Streptophyta; class Magnoliopsida; order Asterales; family Asteraceae; genus Artemisia; species Artemisia argyi. The sequence continues at coordinate 138,850,945 of CM060705.1, forward strand.
GATTGACATCCAATGATTTGACATGTTCTTGGATATTTTCTAAATCATTAAAAACCTCAACATTTGTATGGTAAAACATCAAATCCAAACACCCCTTCCAACATCTCTTCCACTCTATAAATTTGACAATTTTACAACACTTCAAATCACACCATCACCATCAAAATCCCTTCTACTAAAGCTTCAAAACCACACCATCAAAATCCCTTCTACTAAAGCTTCAAAACCACACCTTTGAAATGACTAAATCCAACGCCTCATCCGAATCATCAAAATCCCTTGTAAAAACCGCTAGGATTAGTGTAAAACCTTGTTGCTTCAACAAAACCATCAAATCAAGCTCATCATCATCAAGTGATGCATCACTTGACATTTCTTCACCTATCCAAGATTTCCTTAACCTTACTACCTCAACACCATCCTCAACACCTTGCAATACCAATGTGATCACTATTCAAGATTTGCTTAATCTTGCTACTCCAACACCCTCTCCAACACATTGCAACATCAACATAGCCACTATTTCGCCACCAACTAGACCTTCAAGTGATTCAACATCACATTCTCAACAATCTCAACCATCAAAAACTCCATCACCTCAATCACCAACACTTACACCAATGGAACTCTTCCATACACCACCAACGTCACCACTACCCTATTTAGAAACTTTAGACGACCTATCACCTAAATCATCAAGCCCTCCGTCATTGTCACTCTTTGACACCATTGCTCAAATGGAAACCCAACAACAACCAAGTTTTCAACCAAATGAGTCATTAGATGATGCACCTCATCAACCATCATTGGTTGAACGTTTAGCTTATCGTTATGCTAGACCATCAATTTTTCCACAAGATCAAGTTCATACACACCTACAATCTTTTGTGTTTCACCCAATTTACAAAGACCTTCATGGTAATCCTTCCGGAGAACCAAGCTTCGGTCATTTTGTTCAAAACCAAAAACCACAACAACAACAACCACCACAACAAGAACAACCACAACAACAACCACCACAAGAGCTTTCGCAACACTTTGAATCTCTATTTCCTTCGTATAAGAAAATAGAAGCATCCATATGGGAAAAATCTCCAAACCTTAATGATGAGATTAACACTCATTTAAACCACCTTCATGCCTTCAAACGTATGGTTGACTCTCAAATCAACCATATTATGGTTTTACAAACAACGTTACAATCATCTAGTGAAGGAACCAAAAACACCTCTCAACCATCCACATTTGCTCCTTCAAGTTCAAACCATCCACCACCAACAAATCAAACCTTTCTTCCACCAAACTTTCCCCGCCATGATTGCGGACATTGCGAAAGAACCGCTCACATTAGTGAAAGGTGTCGAACGGAAATTCGCGAGCTATCCGAAGAAATGAGGTTTATCCTAAACCACATTTTGGACCATCTACAATCCTTGTCTCACCCATCTCAAGTTTAGAGTCTCCAAAATGAAACAAAACCGTTTCTTTTGGAAAATGTTTTCCATTAAAACCAACAAACCAAGTTTAGAGCACCAACACCAAAACCATTTCACCTACACAACCTTCAAAATAAAGCCCACAACACCCTTCAACTCACATTTTCATCCTTAAACAACATTAGCCTTGTTTTTGGAAAATGTTTCTCATTAAGGATAATGATGCTTTTCTTTGATAAATGTAGGATTTTATGTTCTTAGTTTCTTTTTGTTTTTCTTTTTATTCTTAGAAGTAGGATGTTTTCTTCCAAATTTCTTGTCTTTGACTTTCTATAAGTCAAATTTTACATGAAATGAATTTCATTCTACTATAAGGTATGCATTGTTTGTTGACCATTTAGGTATTGTGAGTAAACTATGCCTTGCTATGGTAGCATACATATATCTTGTGTTTTAGAAACTAACCTTCCTTTTTGTAGGATCATTATCCATGTTTTCTTTCCTTGATACTCCATTTGGGGGAGTAATATTCAAGGGGGAGCATGAGAATTGCATTATTCCGCTTCGTAACTCTTAGTTGTGTTTTAGACATAAAGTGCTTTCATGACTCGTTCAACACTTGTCTTGTGCGGCAACTAACAATTTTTTTTGTAGGTTCAAAATTCATGTCTCCTTTCTTGGCACTCCATTTAGGGGGAGTATTGTCCAAGGGGGAGCACTTGGATCATTATGTTCTCTTCTTTTTGTTTTGACAAAAAGGGGGAGAATTTATATTAAACTTGTTTCTCATTTTTTTTCTAACTCTTGCATATCACATCTTCTTAGCAAAAAAAAGTTTTATTACAAACTTTATAAGACTTAACACTAAATCTTGTGGCTTACTTACAAATAAAGTTTATGTTTTGTCACCAACAAAAAGAGGGAGATTGTTAATACAAATATCGCCTAAAATCGTTATTTATATTTTACGATATTTGCTAAGTTTTGTTAATGACAAAATATGAACTTTAGTTTATAGTAATAACATCACTTTAGTTTTAAGTCTTGTATAACTAGGTTTACATTTCTTTTTAAGCAAAACATTGTTTTTATTTCTTTAATTAGAAAGTGTCATGTCACATCATACATTTATGGTAAGCTTGTGTGTTTGACTTACCATAACCTCTTACACATTTTTGGAAGCTTTCTTCTTTTGCTTCAATGTGTTTGACTAGGATTTAGTTTATGTGACTTTGGTTGGTTTGAATGATTTATTGCAAAACCTACTGCAAGCCTGGCGGAACCCTGGGGGTACACGGGCAGAACCCATCTAAGGGTTTCGCCGTATCCGCTAGACCTGCTATTTGTTTTGCTATAAATACCAAGCCACTTGCTAATTTTCATCCATCACTTTAGGACATATATTTCACATATTCTTTCAACTAACTCAGTAACATTTGACTTGTGTGATCCTCTTATGTAGCAAGGGAGTTCACAAGTTCATTCAAGAAGTTACAAGTTTCAACTCAAAAGTTGCAAGACTTGTTAGCTTTGTTATGTATAAGCTTTGGTAGTTTATACTTCATTTGTATTGTGTGTAGAAGTGATCGGTTAGTATTTTAGGCCTCAAAAAATACAAAGTGTGACGGGAGTTGTTTTACCCTTGTAAAAGAACTAACGGGAGTGGTTGTACCCTTGTAAAAGAACTCGACATCTAGCTTAGTGTCGGTAAAGTGTAAGCGACGACGGGAGTGGTTGTACCCTTGTAAAAGAACTCGATATCTAGCTTAGTGTCGGTAAAAGTGTAAGCGGCGTTGTAAAGGTTTCTCCACCGGGAAAGGAGCTTGTTGATTAGTGCTTATAACTCTCGAGTTGGAAACTCGGGGCGTGGATGTAGGGCAAGGAAAAAGAGTCCTTGTAGCCGAACCACGATAAACAATCGTGTTGTGGTTTGATCGTTTCTCTCTTTGTCTTTGCTTATTACATAGTGTCTTTAGTTAGAATCGTTAATTACACGTAATGCTTTTCAAAGAATTAAACAAGTAATTTGAGTTTATATATTTAAATAAACGTAATGTTTTGAAAGATAATCAAGTTAAAAAGCGGTAAACTATTCAACCCCCCTTCTAGTTTTCCACATGCTTATGTGGAGCGCTATAAGGACGAATGCATACACATCAAGGCATGCCCCGAAATACTAAAGATCTCAGGGTTTATGAATGGAATCAATAATCCAGAACTCATCAGAAGGTTAAATGATAAGGTTCCCCAAACCTTTGATGAACTTATGAAGCGCACCATGTCCTTTATCCAAGGGGAAGCAGCTGCTGGGGATAGTAAGAAAGGTTACTAAACTTATAGGTCACAAGAACAGCCCAGGAGACAATCCAATGACCAGAGTAGCAACCGCAACAAAAACTACCGCAGCCAGGGGAGCGGACGAGACAATGACAAATACACCCCACTAACGAAGACTTCAAGGGAGATATTTGTGACAAAAGGTGCGAACTTCCCGAAACCCCCACCAGTGCGCACCCCCGAAGATCGACGCGTAGGGAATGGATACTGTGAATATCATGGACAAAAGGGCCACACCACCAATGAGTGTGTCCAATTGCGCCAACTAATTGATAAATTTGTGAAAGAAGACAAATTGGAACACCTCGTCAAGAATATCAAGGAGGGAAAAGACAAACAGAAGAATGTGAGCAAGAAAGAGACACCAAAGGAAAAGGCTGACACCATTTACATGATACAATCAAGGCAGCGAAAGACTAGGCAAAAAGGTCAGCCAGAAGTTTTCTTATGGGAACAAAATCTCTTTCCCCACTCTGACTGCGGACAACGCAGTAGTGGAACAGCTCACCATCGAGATAAATACGGGGGGTCACGATATCCACCGCATGTATGTTGATGGGGGAGCATCCGCAAACATCATGTATGAACATTGTTTCAAAAGGTTGCGACCTGAGATACATAGTCAGTTAATTTCGGCCACGACGTCGCTGACTGGCTTCACAGGAGAAAAGATATGGCCCATGGGGCAAATACGATTACTTGTGGTCGTTGGTGATAAGCAACACTCCATGGCGGCCTGGATGAATTTTATGGTGATCAAATCTCCATCGCCATACAATGGCATTATTGGAAGGCTAGGAATATCAGCCATGCGCGCAGTACCGTCCACAGCACATGGGATGCTCAAATTCCCAGTCGAATGAGGCATTGTCACTCTCTACAATACCACTGTGTTACCTAGAGAGTGCAACACGGTTGCATGTGAGATGGTACGCACTCCAGAACAGCACGCAGCTAAAGTATCAAACTTGAAGGTCGCAATTCATCCTGATTACCCGGAGCAAGAGGTATCGATTGGGGGATCGCTGTCTGACAAAGGCAAAGCGGTCGTTTGCGCACTCTTGCAAGAGAATCTAGACATCTTCGCATGGGAACCAAAGCACATGACTAGCGTGCCACGATCGATTACAGAACATAAGTTACAAATCTGACAAGGATACCCTCCAGTACGGCAGAAAAAGCGCGGCCAAGCTCTAGAGCGCGCAAAGGCCATTCTAGAGGAAGTACACAAGCTTATGGACGCAGGCATCATGCGAGAGGTCTATTACTATGACTGGCTCTCCAATACAGTGATGGTGAAAATAAGTGATGGTAACTGGAGGATGTGCGTGGATTTCACTGATCTCGACAAAGCATGTCCACAAGACTGCTACCTGCTACCAGAGATAGACTGGAAGATAGAATCATTGTGCGGATACCCCTTTAAATGCTTCCTGGACGCATACAAAGGGTATCATCAAATCCAAATGGCCAAAGAAGACGAGGAAAAAACAGCCTTCCACACAAGCCAGGGTGTCTACTGCTATACAAAAATGCCCTTTGGCTTGAAGAACGCAGGCGCCACTTACCAGCGATTAGTAGATAATGCATTTGAAAAGCAAGTGGGCCGCAACCTGGAAGTATATGTTGACGACCTCGTCATAAAGAGCTATACCGAAGATGAGTTGGTACGCGACATTGAAGAAACATTCAGGACACAGGGAAGAATCAACATGAAGTTAAATCCTAAGAAGTGCACTTTTGGCGCTACAGAAGGCATGTTCCTCGGATACTTGATAGAGCCTGATGGCATTAAGCCATTCCTAGAAAAAACAAAGGCTGTAGTCCAACTCCCTTCACCACGCACATTAAAAGAAGTCCAGTCCCTGAATGGAAAACTAGCCGGGCTGAATAGATTCCTGTCCAAATCAGCGGATAAGTCACTTCCTCTCTTTAAAACACTCACGAAGTGTACAAAAAAGGGAGACTTTCGTTGGACTGCGGAAGCGGAAGAAGCTTTTCAACAGCTTAAGCAACATATAGCAGCGCTTCCCGCACTAGTCGCACCCCGACCAGGGGAAGAGTTGATTATGTACTTGTCTGCAACTCATGGAGCAGTCAGCGCGGTGCTATTGACAGATAGGAACTCCATACAGACACCGATGTATTTTGTAAGCAAAGCACTCAAGAAGACAGAGATTAACTATACCGCAATGGAAAAATTGGTCCTAGCGTTAGTATTCGCAGCTAAAAGACTGCGTAGATACTTTCAGGCACACCCAATAGCAATGATCACGGACCAACCTATCAAGTAAGTTATCTCTAAGCCCGACGCATCGGGGCGATTACTGATTGGCCTGAAACGGTCGGATAATATCAACCAAGTAATGGTCAACAAGTCAAACAGCTTAGGCCAATGCTTCCGTGGAATACAGTATTTCCCCGGGTCGTAATGTCCCAACGAGGTTATGATGGTATTAAAAACGAATCTGTAATTGAGTAAATATGAACAGGAAAGGATATAAGTGTGTGTGAGTGTTTACACTAGGGTTTTATAAAACAAAATAACTTATATAAACTATTTTAACGATTACGTAAAAGCCAGATATTTAAAAACTTTTAATAACTAAAAATGCGTACGTTTAATTTAATTCTACGTAAACGTACGAAACAAAAACAATTTTAACTAAAGTAGTAATTTGCATGCCTTAGGGGCTTAAATGCAAATTAAATAAACTTAAAATATTTATTTTATAATTACTAATTTTTAAATTAATTATTATTATTTAATAACTATTATTAATTATTTAATAATACACTAATAATTAAGAAAATGTAAAATAATTCTAGAAAATTAATATTAAAATTTGTAAAAGTCTAAAATATTATAAAACTTATTTTAAAACTAAAATTATATTTTTCACACTATTATTCTAATTATTATAAATTATTAACTATTTAATTATTAATTAACTATTTATATGACTTAAATTATTATAAATATAAAAAGACTTAGATAATTAAGAAGATTTTTATAAATCTAATTAACCATCACAGGAATCCTAAAAAATTATAAAAACTTTATTTTATATATTTTTAAACTAGTTTACTAATTATTATTCTAATTACTAATTAATTATCAATTAAACTATTTAAATTATAAAAACTAGTAAATGAACAGTAAAAATTCTAGAAAAATTACTAAAATTATATTATGACTTATAAAAGCTAGAAAAAATATAAAATCTAGGTGTTGCTTTATAAAAATTAATTATGCTATTTATAACTTAATTATTGATTAATTATTAATAAAACTATTTTTAATTCTAATAAATACTTAATGAAATTATAAAAATCTAATAAAATTACTAAAATTACTTTAATATAATAGGAAATTAATAAAAATATAAAAACACAACTTAGTTAATAAAAATTTAAAAATGAAAATTAAAATTAAATTATATTAAATAGAAACTATCACTTATTATTATATTTTTTTTTCTTGATTTTTATTTTACAAAACTATATTATACCTAAAAATATACAACTTTTGTAAAAACAATATTTTTATAACTTATTAATAAGCACTGTGAGAGTTTATTATCCTCACAGTTGACTATGGTTGACCAAAGAAGCAAATAAGCTCAACTGAGCTTGTGTGGGACCCACTATGATAAAATCTGATACAAATAAGCTATTTGCACTTAATTAAGCTGGAAAAATCACTTGGGGTCCACAGAATAAGCTATAAGCTTCAAAATAAGCACTTCCTAAAATCAATTACCACTCAGAACTGGGACAAGGATTAGGGGCAATTCAAAGTGGGGTCCACAGTGATTCAGGTCAAACTATTGGTCAATTTAGGATCCCTGGTAGGAGGGGGGTTCAAAGGAACAAAATTTGACAAGTGGGGCCCACTAAGGTGGCCACAAATCACCACCAAAATGGTGATGATGGCTGAAGTCTGCTGGTGCAAGGGAGGTGTTCCTCCCTGCAAGTGACTTTGAGGGTAAGTGGGGCCCAGGGTAAAAATCACAAAAATGTAACAAAGTGTGGAATCAAAAGTTGAGCTGATAGACTATTATTCCTACAAATTTCAAAGTCTAAATCCTTATGCTAAATTCTATAAAATTCCCACAATTTTGGAAAAAACTGAGGAAGGTGCAATTTGACTTTTGATGAAACTTAGCTAGTTTGACTTTGGTGAATTTTTGATGGATCCTAGTTACTCAATAAGCTATATTATCCTGTAATAAGATTGATTTAACCTAAATCTACTAGTTTAGGACTGAATTAAAGTATTGTGGATCCTAAATCCACAACAGATGGCAGCTATGATGATCAAATTGTCATTTTGACTTTTCACATAACTACCATTGAATTTATTTGTTAATATGTACTATATAGACCTATTGTGACTTGCATAAACAGAGAACAACAATAAAAACAACCTAGAATACAGTGAATAGCACAGATCCAAACACCCCTTTAAAATTAATATTACACTATAACTTTTATATATTAAACTACAACTACTGATTTTAACACTAAAATAGATTAAGTAAACTTAAATAAAGCTATTTGAACAAGAATAACATCAAAGAAACAATAATAACCAACTATGCTAAAAATTTGAAATGCTTACAACTGATTTTCAAACTGAGAATGGAACCAGGGACCAAAGAATCTTCCTATAAGTCTTCCACAAGACTACTAACCCAGAAGCAATCCAAAATAACCTCTGCTCCATGATTCAATCTTCATCTCTACTAATTTTTTATTTATTTCCTATTTATTTGATTTTTTATATATTTTTCTATTTTAAATGAGTATTGTTGATTTTAAGTTTCTAAAAGCTTCACAAGCTTTGTCAGGGCTTATGTGAACTTATAAATGCTTAAAGGAACATGAAATGATAACAATTAACAAAGCTCAATTGAATTTGTCAAATTCAATTGAAATTGTCAAAACTGATTTTATAACAAGGAACTTGAAATTAATGATAAAGATAGCTTATATTGCATTAATTGAACTGAGTACAAGTGATTTAAACTAAAAATTACAACTAAATTAGGAAATACACTACCTACGATTACAATAAACAAAAGCTACACTAATAATCTTTCTCCTTGGCTTCCTTCTGCATTATAAAGACCTTTTAGGGTTCCATGTGTCCTTCTGAGACTATCCCACCACTTTTAAACCATTAGATTAGACTGAGTTGATCTTGGCCTTTGAATGGCACTTTTGGCGCCAAATGTCAAAAAGCAGCTTATGGTTGTTTTGCTGTAATTAATGCTTCCTGTTTAAACGTGGAGGTGAAGGGAACATGGTTGGTAGAGTAGGTTTGCAAGGTGGAGTGAAAACTGTGGGTGTGGAAGTGGTATGGTTTTGCAGTGAGTGAGGGAGAAGGAAAGTGAACAGTGGAGTGGTATTAAGGGTTTAATTGTTTCTTGGATTATTGTGGAGAGTTGGGGGGACAAAGTGGGAAAGGTAGTTTGCAATTGGAGAGGTGGATGTGGAGTGTTGAGGTGTTGCAGTGAGGTGGAGGTGAAGAGGTGGAGGGGATGAGGTGTGGTCAAACGGGTCAACGACCCTGGTTTTATTAAAAGAAACGGGGTGGGCTTGGATTGGGCTTGGGTAAAGGGTAAGGTGGGCTGTTTGTTTTTGTTTGGTGGGTTGGATTTGATTTTGGTTTTATTAATAATAACATAGGGTCCGGTTTGTATTATAGGTAATAAATCACAAGGACTAAAATTGTAATTTGGTAAATATTGAGGGGCTGAGTTTGTGATTTTTCCAAGGTTGTCACAAGGACCAAACATGACAAGGATGAATAGAACAAGGGCCACTTTTGATATTTTTCACTTTTTAAATACCCGGGGACTATTTTTGCCAAACCTTCAAAGTCCAGGGACCAAACATGTAATTTTACAAAACTTCACACCAAGGACCATTCCTGCAAAAGATTAATAATACAAGGACCAATATTTATTTTTCTCAAAGTTTTTAACATCCCAAGGACCATTTATGTCAATTTGCAAAATACAGGGACTAAACTTGTAATTTTGTGAAACTTTGCACCAAAGGACTAAATATGTAACTTTATGATTAAAAAGGACCTTTGGTGACTTTTTCATGTTTTTAGAATAACCAGGGACTAGTTTTGACAATTTTTGAAACTTGAGGGACTGAAACTACCAATTATGCAAACTTTGTACGTTTTTCATCTGTTTTTGATCATTTTGCATTTGAAACATATAAAACACACTTCTAAGATATTTTAAGTATTTTGATGCATATTTGAGTATTTTTGGATGTTTTGGCAGTTCAGATTAGTATAAAATGATGAGTATTTAGACACTCATCAATCCCCCACACTAAAACATTGCTAGTCCCTAGCAATCTTTTGAGAAAAACTTAATGGATTTGAAAAACTCTTTACCAAAAGCCATCACTTCTGGAGTAGCCAGATGTAAGAACTGTGGCACACCTGATAACCGTGTGATTTTGAGCAAACCACCAGCTGTCAACGAATTTGATTTGTCTTTACCAAAAGCCGTTTGCTTCTGGACTACCAACTCTTGATGGAATAGTCAACATCTTGGTGAGCTGATTACCAATTATGGATTTTCCACTGCCTTTACCACAAGCCATAATCTTTCGGGCTAGCCAACTCATTCGTTTTATGGGATATGGCGAGTTGAGGTACCATACAATTTTGGGCAAATTGCAAGCCATAAACGGATTTGAGATATCTTTACCAAGATCCGTTTGCTCCTGGATTAGCCAATCCTTATGTGGGTTAGACATGGCGGACTGATAACCATTTATTGCGTTCTAAGTGAGAAAAAATTTTAAAATTTTGGCTAAAATGGGGGTTCTTGATGGAACATGTGTTTAAATTCGTTAGAATAACGAATCTCCCCCTACACTTAGAACTGAATATTGTCCTCAATATTCAAAGTACCGGGTGTTAAACCAACACTTAGAACGTAAGAAGGAAAATACTCCATAACCTTTATTTAAGTTTATGTACACACATTTTTTTTTTTTATATATACATTGTAACAACAGCAGGGGCAACGCCCCCACACTTAGGGTGAAAACCCAGTATGCATGCTACTGTTTTTGTTTACCGAGTCGCTAGCTTGACTCGACCCCGAATTCATTTGTCCATGGGGAAGTAAGTGGACTAAATAACCTCCATCGGACTTTCATTCAAGATGTTTGGATAAACATTTGAAGCACGTGAAAGTTCCACACCGATGAGATACATAGGCACCCGGCTCAAAATTTATAAATGAGAATGCCGGGGTCAAAGATAGTGTCTTCATTCCCGAGGGAGTGAAGAAGAGGAGAAATTACCTGGTAGGTGAAGGAAAGAAGAGAGATCTGAATAGCAATTAAGATAAGAACTTCCTCCTCAAGAAATGCATATTCAAGTGGAGGAGGCAAGCCCTTAAGCTTGATCTCATGAAATTTATCAGTTTCCTCAACTAATTTGATTTCCTTATTATGAAGTTGTTTGGGTGGAAGAGGGGGAGATGGATCTTCGTTTAACAAACTTTCTAGAAAAAGAATGTTCCCCTCAGGATCAAGATAGTTATCATCAACTTCATACGAAGTTGAACGATCTAGGGCAAGGAAAGCTTCGACCTCGTCCAGATCAGCTTTGAGATCGAAGAGATCATCATTACTTCCTGATGGAAGTGAATCAATGTGAGTACGCTTGTCAGTGAACTCCTCAAGAAGGAGGTCAACATCAGAATGAGGAAGTGAAACCTCAACATACTCAATGTCTCCATAAGATAAACAATCATCACTGGAATCAGAGACATTCTCAAATTGATCATTTGGATTATTAGGGATAGAAGGAATATCACACACTTGATCAAAAGTTCTATGTGACTCTCTCGGGATTGGGACAAGGATCTCAACACTAGACTTTATTAATTCATCCAATTCCTTATTAGGAACAGTGTTAAGATGCTCGTCCCCCATGCTCAGAGAGTGAGTGGGAACCTCGGGTATGAAATCAGTAGACTGAGGGAGTTGAGAAGGACTAGCAGTTATGGATTTTACAAGTTCCATTTGTTCACTTGCTAGTAAATTCTCTGTATTATTATCTCCCTGATTTTCCATGGAAGGAATCACAACTGATGAACTCGATGAATCTTTTTGAAAGATAACAATTTTATCTTCATCATCATCACTGTCATCATAAAATATAGCAGCAGTGCGAAGATTGGCACGTATTTTGGCTGCTCTTTGCTCAGCAAGTAATTCTTCCATGCTTTTTCCAGAATCACGTTCTTCAGCAAGTAATTCTGCGATAGATTTATCACCAGAATTTTGAATGAGTGGAAACTGTGGAGGTGTGGATGTGTCAAAACCGGAAGGTTGACATTGATCATCATTATGAGGACCCCCACAATATACACAAGAAGAACTTGGATCATGGTGAAGCGAAATATTAGCTAACTCCTCCTTAAGATCTTTGAGTTTCTCAAGAACCTCTATATAAGGGTCTTGCTGGATATGAGGAGTTGCTTGAATCATTTGGCACTGTGGAGGTGGGTCTTGAAACGAATAGTCGTAATTGTTACAAGGAAATGGATTCCTTGTTTGACAATCAGAGCTAAAGTGTGGACCTCCACAGTACTCACAACAGTTGACCTGATGTGGCTGTGAGTCATAATTGTTATTAGGAAACTGCTCATAGACAAGCGTGTTTCCTGATTGACAATCAGAACTGCAGTGTGAACCACCACAGTACTCACAACAGTTAAACTGCTGAGTCTGATGGTGTGGAAGCTGGTGGAATGAATCAGTCATGTCAGGGTAGGAATAGGGATTCTGGTTATAGACAGACCCATTTCCTGACTCTACCATGCCACAACCGGGGCAATTACCACCATTATAAGAACTACCACACCATTGACAGACAAGAGGGTGAGAATAAGACATAGAAAGAATCAAAGGGTTTAGGGGATGAGAAATGAAGAATCAAATAGCTAGGAGTGTAAAGGTGAATATTTTTGGTATTTTTGAAAATTTTTTGTAGTAATAATTATAAGGAAAATATTTTTGTTTTTTTGTGTTCGTTGAAAACTGATTTTAAAAAGTTTTCAGGAACTGTTTTTGGTTTTATATGATAATAATATGAACAAGGGTGGATAAATATACAATGAGCGTGTATTCAGGTTCACTAATACGCAAAATCGTTTAGAATAAGCGCACAACCTCCCCGGCAGCGGCGCCAAATTTTGATTGGCCTGAAACGGTCAGATAATATCAACCAAGTAATGGTCAACAAGTCAAACAGCTTAGGCCAATGCTTCCGTGGAATATAGTGTTTCCCCGGGTCGTAATGTCCCAACGAGGTTGTGATGGTATTAAAAACGAATCTGTGATTGAGTAAATATGAACAGGAAAGGATATAAGTGTGTGTGTGAGTGTTTACACTAGGGTATTATAAAACAAAATAACTTATATAAACTATTTTAACGATTACGTAAAAGCCAGATATTTAAAAACTTTTAATAACTAAAAACGCGTACGTTTAATTTAATTCTACGTAAACGTACGAAACAAAAACAATTTTAACTAAAGTAGTAATTTTCATGCCTTAGGGGCTTAAATGCAAATTAAATAAACTTAAAATATTTATTTTATAATTACTAATTATTAAATTAATTATTATTATTTAATAACTATTATTAATTATTTAATAACACACTAATAATTAAGAAAATGTAAAATAATTCTAGAAAATTAATATTAAAATTTGTAAAAGTCTAAAATATTATAAAACTTATTTTAAAACTAAAATTATATTTTTCACACTATTATTCTAATTATTATAAATTATTAACTATTTAATTATTAATTAACTATTTATATGATTTAAATTATTATAAATACTAAAAAGACTTAGATAATTAAGAAGATTTTTATAAATCTAAATAACCATCACAAGAATCATAAAAAATTATAAAAACTTTATTTTATATATTTTTAAACTAGTTTACTAATTATTATTCTAATTACTAATTAATTATCAATTAAACTATTTAAATTATAAAAACTAGTAAATGAACAGTAAAAATTCTAGAAAAATTACTAAAATTATATTATGACTTATAAAAGCTAGAAAAAATATAAAATCTAGGTGTTGCTTTATAAAAATTAATTATGCTATTTATAACTTAATTATTGATTAATTATTAATAAAACTATTTTTAATTCTAATAAATACTTAATGAAATTATAAAAATCTAATAAAATTACTAAAAATACTTTAATATAAGAGGAAATTAATAAAAATATAAAAACACAACTTACTTGATAAAAATCTAAAAATGAAAATTAAAATTAAATTATATTAAATAGAAACTATCACTTATTATTATATTGTTTTTTCTTGATTTTTATTTTACAAAACTATATTATACCTAAAAATAGACAACTTTTGTAAAAACAATATTTTTATAACTTATTAATAAGCACTGTGAGAGTTTATTATCCTCACAGTTGACTATGGTTGACCAAAGAAGCAAATAAGCTCAACTGAGCTTGTGTGGGACCCACTATGATAAAATCTGATACAAATAAGCTATTTGCACTTAACTAAGCTGGAAAAATCACTAGGGGTCCACAGAATAAGCTATAAGCTTCAAAATAACACTTCCTAAAATCAATTACCACTCAGAACTGGGACAAGGATTAGGGGCTATTTAAAGTGGGGTCCACAGTGATTCAGGTCAAACTATTGGTCAATTTAGGATCCCTGGTAGGAGGGGGGTTCAAAGGAACAAAATTTGACAAGTGGGGCCCACTAAGGTGGCCACAAATCACCACCAAAGTGGTGATGATGGCTGAAGTCTGCTGGTGCAGGGGAGGTGTTCCTCCCTGCAAGTGACTTTGAGGGTAAGTGAGGCCCAGGGTAAAAATCACAAAAATGTAACAAAGTGTGGAATCAAAATTTGAGCTGATAGACTATTATTCCTACAAATTTCAAAGTCTAAATCCTTATGCTAAATTCTATAAAATTCCCACAATTTTGGAAAAAACTGAGGAAGGTGCAATTTGACTTTTGATGAAACTTAGCTAGTTTGACTTTGGTGAATTTTTGATGGATCCTAGTTACTCAATAAGCTATATTATCCTGTAATAAGATTGATTTAACCTAAATCTACTAGTTTAGGACTGAATTAAAGTATTGTGGATCCTAAATCCACAACAGATGGCAGCTATGATGATCAAATTGTCATTTTGACTTTTCACATAACTACCACTGAATTTATTTGTTAATATGAACTATATAGACCTATTGTGACTTTCATAAATAGAGAACAACAATAAAAACAACCTAGAATACAGTGAATAGCACAGATCCAAACACCCCTTTAAAATTAATATTACACTATAACTTTTATATATTAAACTACAACTACTGATTTTAACACTAAAATAGATTAAGTAAACTTAAATAAAGCTATTTGAACAAGAATAACATCAAAGAAACAATAATAACCAACTATGCTAAAAATTTGAAATGCTTACAACTGATTTTCAAACTGAGAATGGAACCAGGGACCAAAGAATCTTCCTATAAGTCTTCCACAAGACTACTAACCCAGAAGCAATCCAAAATAACCTCTGCTCCATGATTCAATCTTCATCTCTACTAATTTTTTATTTATTTCCTATTTATTTGATTTTTTATATATTTTTCTGTTTTAAATGAGTATTGCTGATTTTAAGTTTCTAAAAGCTTCACAAGCTTTGTCAGGGCTTATGTGAACTTATAAATGCTTAAAGGAACATGAAATGATAACAATTAACAAAGCTCAATTGAATTTGTCAAATTCAATTGAAATTGTCAAAACTGATTTTATAACAAGGAACTTGAAATTAATGATAAAGATAGCTTATATTGCATTAATTGAACTGAGTACAAGTGATTTAAACTAAAAATTACAACTAAATTAGGAAATACACTACCTACGATTACAATAAACTAAAGCTACACTAATAATCTTTCTCATTGGCTTCCTTCTGCATTATAAAGATCTTTTAGGGTTCCATGTGTCCTTCTGAGACTATCCCACCACTTTTAAACTATTAGATTAGACTGAGTTGATCTTGGCCTTTGAATGGCACTTTTGGCGCCAAATGTCAATAAGCAGCTTATGGTTGTTCTGCTGTAATTAATGCTTCCTGTTTAAACGTGGAGGTGAAGGGAACATGGTTGGTAGAGCAGGTTTGCAAGGTGGAGTGAAAACTGTGGGTGTGGAAGTGGTATGGTTTTGCAGTGAGTGAGGGAGAAGGAAAGTGAACAGTGGAGTGGTATTAAGGGTTTAATTGTTTCTTGGATTGTTGTGGAGAGTTGAGGGGACAAAGTGGGAAAGTTAGTTTGCAAGTGGAGAGGTGGATGTGGAGTGTTGAGGTGTTGCAGTGAGGTGGAGGTGAAGAGGTGGAGGGGATGAGATGTGGTCAAACGGGTCAACGACCCTGGTTTTATTAAAAGAAACGGGGTGGGCTTGGATTGGGCTTGGGTAAAGGGTAAGGTGGGCTGTTTGTTTTTGTTTGGTGGGTTGGATTTGATTTTGGTTTTATTAATAATAACATAGGGTCCGGTTTGTATTATAGATAATAAATCTCAAGGACTAAAATTGTAATTTGGTAAATATTGAGGGGCTGAGTTTGTGATTTTTCCAAGGTTGTCACAAGGACCAAACTTGACAAGGATGAATAGTACAAGGGCCACTTTTGATATTTTTCACTTTTTAAATACCCGGGGACTATTTTTGCCAAACCTTCAAAGTCCAGGGACCAAACATGTAATTTTACCAAACTTCACACCAAGGACCATTCCTGCAAAAGATTAATAATACAAGGACCAATATCCCAAGGACCATTTATGTCAATTTGCAAAATACAGGGACTAAACTTGTAATTTTATGAAACTTTGCACCAAAGGACTAAATATGTAACTTTATGATTAAAAAGGACCTTTGGTGGCTTTTTCATGTTTTTAGAATAACCAGGGACTAGTTTTGACAATTTTTGAAACTTGAGGGACTGAAACTGCCAATTATGCAAACTTTGTACGTTTTTCATCTGTTTTTGATCATTTTGCATTTGAAACATATAAAACACACTTCTAAGATATTTTAAGTATTTTGATGCATATTTGAGTGTTTTTGGATGTTTTGGCAGTTCAGATTAGTATAAAATGATGAGTATTTAGACATTCATCAATTACAAAAATGGAGTGTGTTACTAAGCGAGCATAACATCTCTTATAGACCACGCACTGCGATCAAGGGGCAGATACTAGCAGACTTCATCATTGAGAAACCAGATACTGATGCTCCACCCTTAAGAAGTGAGGTAGAACTACAGGAACCATGGGTCCTATTCACGGACGGATCTTCGTGCATAGACGGGTCAGGCGCAAGCCTTATCCTCACCAGCCCAGAAGGAATGGAATTCACTTACGCACTGCGTTTTGAATTCATAGCCACGAACAACGAGGCTGAGTATGAAGCCCTAATTGTTGGATTATGCATTGCAACTCGAATGGGTGTACACAACCTAGAAGCAAATGTTGATTCCCGATTAGTAGTCAATCATGTGTTGGGCGAATATGTGGCTAAAGAGGATAACATGATCCAATACCTCGACAAGACCAAGTCCCTAATCCATGGTTTTGACAGGTTCACCATTAAACAAGTTCCTAGAGGAGAAAATAGGAAAGCGGATGCACTAAGCAAGATCGCATCTGCAAGCTTTGCGCACCAGTCAAAACAAGTATTGGTGGAGACCCTGAAAAACAAATCCATCTCGGAGATGGAGATATCCACGGTGATAGAAGAGCAGGATCCTACGTGGATGACCCCTATCATCGAATTCATAAGTAAGGGTATATTACCCCCTGAGCAGAAGGACGCTGGACGGATACGTCAAACATCACAGAGGTTCGAACTTCGAGATGGTATCCTATATCGACGTTCATTTCTACAACCATGGCTTCGGTGCGTCGGACCTCTTCAGGCAGATTACGTACTCTGAGAGATCCACGCTGGTTCATGCAGTATGCACTCAGGACTACGGTCCGTTGTGGCACGAGCTTTGCTGTTAGGATACTATTGGCTTACTATGCATCGCAGCGTGCGGGATATGATAAGGAAATGTAACGACTCCCAAGTCCCTAGACCCATCCCACGCCAACCACAACAAGAGCTAACGCCTATCACTTCACCATGGTCATTCTATAAGTGGGATATCGATATTGCAGGCCCCTTCCCTGTTGCAACAGGAGGACTAAAATTTCTTATTGTGGCTATAGATTACTTCACCAAGTGGATTGAGGCAAAAGCAGTGGCAACAATTACAGGCAACCAAGTCAAACGATTTGTTTGGGAGAACATTGTATGCAGCTTTAGACTACCTAGAGAAATCATTTCGGACAACGGAAAACAATTCTGTGACAACCCGTTCAAAGACTGGTGCGCGCAACTAAATATTACACAACACTTCGCGTCGGTTGAGCACCTACAAACCAATGGCTTGGTCGAGCGCGCGAATTGTAGACTGGGCGAAGGAATTAAAGCGCGTCTTGACAAACACAAAGGAAGATGGGTGGAAGAATTTTCGCACGTTTTATGGGCGCACCACACGACAATCAAAGTTAGCACTGGAGACACACCATTCTCTCTTGTCTATGGGACAAAAGCTGTCATACCAGCTGAAATTGGGATGCCAACTATTCGTACGGTGGAAGTTAATGTCATAACCAATGACGATGAGCGACGTATAGACTTGGATCTATTGGGAGAAAGACGCGAATGTGCACCTATATGTGAGGCAATAGCTAAGTCAAAGATGAAGGGATACTATGATGCTAAAGTCAGAAGCACTTCATTCAGACCAGGCGACTTTGTATGTCGTGCTAATGATGCAAGCCATGCAGAAGATACAGGAAAGCTTGGACCAAAGTGGTAAGGACCCTATGAGGTCACAGAAGCACTAGGCAAAGGCGCATACAACGCACATGGAATATTTGCAATCTCAAGAGATGCTATCTTTAGGGAAGGCTACGGCCCATGCACAGATACCTCTACACTTTAGTAAGTGCTCAATAAATGTCCGTGTATTTACATTTTGTTTTGTTTAGGCAAATGTCTTTTCTTTTTCAAAAACTTGCAAGAATTAATAAAATATCACGGTTTCTAGCTAACTCCGCAACACATTTAACTTTATTGTTTACATCTTATTTATGTCTCAATATTGTTGATTTATCTTTTTGCCTACATGGTGTGCATGCATATATTAAAACCCACAATGGCAAAAAGGATGAGTAAATCTAATAAATAACTCGTTGAGTAAGAGGGTTGCAAACCCATCAACATTGGATCACGCATCCTTGTTAAACACCTTACTCTCAAGACATTGGAGTCAGTTCAATGCGTATCCCACGAAGGATACGCAACAATGCACACTGTGCGCGTTTAACAAATTAGGAGTCAAGACTCTTGGTTCCTTGATATGGTATTTGCAGTACGCTGCAAGTTAACCCATACACTTATGAATTTTATATTCGCATATATATATTAAGTTACGGACTTCATATATAACTATAAAGGATCATATATTCTGCAACCTTTTCTAAGTACGTTTTGACCATAGTTTGACTCTTGGATGTCTTTTACGCAAAGACAAATAAACTAAGTACAAACATGATGATACAAATATACGTACAAACCAACTTCATTTTTATCATAAACTATGAGTTTATACAAGTGATAGATTCAACATACACATGTGCAACAAAAATGTGAATCCATTACAAAAACAGCCTACATACTACGAGAGCGTCTATGCTCTGAACCACCAACTTTGTGCACTGCATCCCCAGCTTCCTCAAGTCTCTTCAACAGACTACTATCCTCAGGTGACACTGTCGCCACGCTAACAGGAATCCCATCGGATCTGGGAATATGCGATGCACCAACACCACAGAGTATCGCTTTCCCCTTCACACCCTTCTTCCTTGCGACTCTTATGGCATGGGCTTCCAAGGATGCCTTCAAAGAGATCTCTTTCTCAAGTGCAAAGGGATTCAGGATGTCACGTGGACGCGCAAAGACAGGTACCTGTAGCTGCGATTCATCAGGCTTCAAAAAGTAGTCAGGCTGAGCCTCTGCGTCCTCTGCTGCGTGCCTTGCCAAGGTTAACCCCTCCATAATGACACTTATGGGGTAATCCTGGTCACTCTCCAGTTGAGCAATGCGAGGGAACTCGAACAACTTCAACCTCTCTATGGCAGCGACAAGCTCAGCATAGGCATCACCATTGTAGCCTAGCACTTCCGCGAGGGGCACCGTCAACATATGGCCCTCGTGCAGCTCCTCTATGGCTTCCTCCTTGCCACGAGCCAAGGCACATTGAACAACATTCCCAAAAGCTTCAACAACTTCTTGGGACTCTAACGTGCTCATAGCAGCCAGACGAAGACCATGGCTGATTAGCCACCTGCGAACACAACACCATTCCCATTAGACAATAATTTCAAGAGAATTACATGCAGGAAATTTGAAAAATAAATTCAAAAGAAGTAAATGCTACCTGCGCTCAGTAATGGAAGACACCAAGTGCGGGTACAGCTCCTCATCATATTCAATGCTAAGCTTGCGAAGTTTACCCTCCTGCTTCTCCAAGGCATCCTCTACAGCCTTGCAGAACTCATCCAATTGTGAGAAGTGTTTGCTCTTGTTCTGCTCCATTTACTTCAACCCCCATAGGCAGGTGGACTTGTACTGGTCAAAAGCAGCACGCCCATGGCTCAATTGGGCCAATAATGATATCCTCTCATCAGCGAGCTTCTCGGAGTGCGCATTTGTTGACTCCACTGCAGCAGGAGTACTAGCCAACTGTGCCTTCAGTCGCGCAATCTCCTCATCCTTCTGCGCACTGCTGCTCTCTTCACCAGTATACTTAGCCTTGAGCTGAGCAACCAATGAAGTCTGGTGCGCAGTAGCCAAGCTAAGATCCTCTATCAGCTGCTCCGTAGGCACATCCTCGCTTCGAAGGCTCCTCCACCTGAGGGTGACTCACCTTCGGTGGAGATTGCTCAACATGCGTTGCATCACCCCCTGCAGCTTCATCACTGCACGCAAAGGACAAGAAGTTAAGATTATCCTATCAACAGAAGATATAAAATAAAAATTAACCAAGGCATAAGTTTCATTACTTACTTAGGGGAAGGAGTTTCAGCTGTCTCCTGCGCAGCGCTGGATGGCGACGCATCCTCATCTGATGACACGTCCACAGTAATAACGTGGCATCTTCTCTTAGATGTTCCCGCGCCATCACTACCAGAAGCCTTCTTGCGCTTCACCCCCTGGCTCGTCTCTTCCTACAACGCATCAGTCTTCAGGATCCCCATACCCTCTGACGAATCTGCGCACGATAGTTCTGGGGATGGCACCCTGCTGTGGCCTCCAAAATTGGTGTCTCACCATCCTTCAAAGGGCGCACCCCCACGGTCACCTGTGTGGGCTTCGCCAACTTCACCAGCTTCACCACGCTGAACAGATCCATCTCTGCGCAACAAACAACAAACAACAAACAAACGGGGTTACATAAAGTTATAATAACAGAGAGCGCTTACACTACAGATGTGAAGGAAAGGAAGGACAAGCACCAACCCTAGTTATCCTCATCCAGGAAAGTTGGCACCTCATCAGCGCCTTGGAAGAAGTTGCGACTGATCCCTACATGCACCAAAAACTCTTTTGGATAGGAGTTGATGGGGATGTGGTTGGCATTTATGGTCTCCGCATCATCTACGTTGTACGTCCCGGGGTTTGGGCGCTCGTCCTTTGGTAACGTCCCCTGGGTATAGAACTCAAAGGCCTAGGGGAACACTTTATTATCCACCCAGAAAAACCTCTCCCTCCAATTCCTAAGCGCGTCTAGCTTTTCTGTATAACATTGAAGACGCCCTGGGCGTTTGGAGAAGGATACCCACCCGTTTGACCACGTGGTGTGATAAAACGCGCGGAAGAGGTTAATGGTTGGGTTAATGGCCAGTAAACGACAGTTTACTTCAAAATTGGTTATCTTAGTCGCGCCTATACAGTGCAGCTAGGATATGTGAAGGCGATAGAAATTAATTACATCACACAAGAATAGTGATATGGGCATGCGCTGATTCGCAAATTCGAAAAAGCGCGTGTATACCCCTATCTTTCCCTCGGGGAAGTCAGCAATAGATGCGGTCACCACCGGTACTATCGGGTGCAACGCGAGGGGGATATAGTAATCCGAGGTGAACTAACGAAGCTCACCCTCGGTAATATCGGAGGCAAAATCGGACAATTGAAGAACCATTCTTAAAAATTAATGGTTTCAGATGCGCACGCGCTATTACCTTAGTATAAAATTGATTTCTTGATTGGAGTTTGAAGTATTTAACAATGGTGTAAATGGAGATTTACTGTGATAATCACAGTGAAAAGGGAGATACCCTTTATATAGGGTTACCCATGGCGTTGGATGCTTGCCATGTGGATACCACTAACTCTAATCGTGTGGATGGGAGATCAAAAGGTACAACACTTTTTCACCCACCTCCTCACGATTTCCGAGGAATACTTTGGACTATTTTGGACTAGATACACCGTATATTTCATTTTGGCGGGAAATACTTGAAGCTTCCCCGCCACGCTTTTCGCTATAGTTGTTAGTCTAGCATACGCGGTTGCACCCTGCGCATACTAGACTGGGGGGACATGATGACGTATAGTCCGCACTCGGGGCACGAGCCCGACCCATGGACACTACTAATACCCAAGCCCATCACGCGTGGGCTATCGTAATAATGATTGGGCTATCATAATAACGATTTGGGCTCACGAAAGCCCAAACTCAAATATATTATTTATGGTTTTGATAATGATCTTCTATTTATGGGATAAAGATCAATATACCAGATAAGGCGAGATACGCCGAAGAGTAAGGAACACGACACCAACAAGGATTTCGTGTCTATATAGAGAATATCACGGCTCTCATTGAGGTATCATCTAAAAACCCTAACTCTTCACTATAACCCTAAAACCGATTACTTACTCTCACGCCGGAGGATAATCGTGGGAGACAATCCCGCGATAAGCCTAACGATGTTGTTTGCTTTCTTAGTGCGCAGGTCTCAAGCATTAAGATCCAATTGATACAAGAACAGGAGCCCAAACAAGGAACGCCCAACTTTGTATCAACAATTAAGGTTACAAAAAATGCAAAATACCATTTGAATGAAGTAAAAATCAGTAAATGTGGTTACCTGGTACGTGTGTTTTTTGAAGAATCACGATTGCTAAGCACCGACTGTATTGTTTGAGATATTGGGTTGAAAGAAGATAGAGCGTTTATGTGTGTGTGATTTTGTTGTGTTAAACACGACTTAGTTTTGTTATTTGCAAAAAATGTCCTCGTCGATTTTCATGAAAGTGAGGTAGTTGAAGTGTGTTATAGTCGGGAACAGTGAAATGACAAAAATACCCTCACGTGCAACGCACGTGAGGGCTCACTAACGGGCTAGCAGCATTAAGTTCCGAGTTACTATCATTCACCCACATTCCAATCCAATCAACTTTTTCTTTGCTTTTCCTGCAAAATGTTAGTATAGAAACAAAGAAAATACAAGCCATAATATATGCACAATGATCCCAACATCTAATTATACTTAACAGTTCTAAGTATAACTAGGAGCATTGTAATTGGGCAAATGAAAAGTCATGACTAATAGTCTGAACTCAATTCATGCAGTGAATATCAAATTAGACTCAAACTAGATAGACTATACATAAGTTATCAAAAATGTGTGATCATATGTATCGAATTGTGAGTACATTTAAATAATGTGTGACAAAATATGACTCTATGATTAGACACCTAATTAAACACTTCATGTGACCATATATAATATCTTGAATTTAGTCACACAAACACTCAATGTGACTAATAGCAAGGTTAATGATAACTGAGTTCACATTTTTCTATAAAGAATAGTCACATGAATATTTCACAATGTGATTATTTTGAAGGTATTTGTCACGTATAATACCCTTATAATGTAGCCATAAACACAATTTAGATACACATTTGTGATATGGTGTGACTATTGTAAAGCATATAGTCACATGATCGTGCTACAATTAAATGTGACTATACACATTAGGATTTGGCAAGCAAACACACACTAAACTTTAGACATGCATATTAACTTATGTGACCATATGTATCGGATTTTGGTTACACTTAATCATGTATGCCTATGGTTTAGTGTGACCATATATGACATTTCGTCACATCGTTCAAGTGTGTGACATGTATTTGTCACTTTTAAATGCATATCGTGACTAATGCTTCAAACTTACTTTTCTTTTGTCACACATTTCAAATCATATGTGGCTAAATATTCAGCAAACAATAGTAGTCACGTTTAAATAATGCGTGACAAACTTGACTATATGATTTAGCCACATACACAATTACTTCATGTGACCATATATGGATTTTGGTCACACTCTTCAATTGTGTGACATATATTTGTCACATATGTATATATATAGTGTGACTAATGTTTCAAACTTATTTGTATCCGTTACACGTCCCAAATTATAAGTGACTAAATAATCAAAAAAAATTACCAGTTACCTCTAGTCACGTAAATATTCAAATGGTGTGGCTATAGCCTCAGATGTAATTCCGAAATGGTCACACAAGTCGGATCAAGTGTGGCTGTTTATTTTATTCTTGTACATTTAGTCACATAAAAAAGTTACTGTGTGGCTGTTCGAAAAACAACAAGTGTGACGAAATCCCAGTTTTGTACTAGTGTATCCATATAAGTCAGTATACAATTTTTTCTTTTATTCTAGCCATCCAACTAACAAAAACTTTTATTTTCATCATCGATAACTAGCTGCCTCATTTTGCCAGTCAATAACTATGACGTGGCAAGTTGAAAATTGAAAACTAAATAAAACCAGCAAATGTATATACGTATTTTCCCATTGCTTTCGCCATGGATCTCATATATTTCACCCTCCAAAAACCAAAACCTCCTCCTGCTCTCCAATAGATACTCTAGTTTCCGGCCATCATTGCAGAGTCCGACGAAAGCTCTACCTTCAAATACGATGTGATGTGCCACTACCCGACAACCGGATGTGAATGACTGCACACCGGGCTGAACTACCACCGGTAGAATCCATTGCTAGTTGGATACACCATTTGGACCATGTTGGCTATATATTTAGCTGTAATCAGTAAACTTTGGTTATTACTAGATTTTTGGTTTATGAAGTTGTTTTATGGTTTGGTGTTAATTGACGAAGAGACAACATTAAGTAAGAACATTTGAACTTTGAAGCATTAGATGATAATTTGAATATTCCGATCACTTAGATGCCATCTTAAACACAAAATATAGTTACTCCGTATATCAGAAAACTACTAAAATTTTGAAACATGGTTAAAATATGAAAGAACCTTTATATTTTTCTAGTGGCACGTGTCACTGTATATATTTGTTTTCATGATTTGAGAAAAAGTCAAACGGGTGGCAAACTGGCAATTGCATGAGTGATTTATACATACCTTTTTAAGATGTTTAGTGACTATAATAGATAATTTTAATAGTTGAATGACTTTAATAAATATAAAAAAAAGTATAGTGACTAATATAGACCTTTTAGAAGAGTATAATGACTCCACAGTGCAAAACCCAACCTCAATTCCATTGTTGTGTGTGTGTAGGAGGGGGGGGGGTTCTTCTATCTAAACCCCATTTTTACCAATCATACATATACCCGCGCACTAAACAATATGCACATGCCAACCCAACCCAACGAGCCCCACCTAAACCCTTATAATGTTATCCATTAGCACTAAACAATATGCACATGCCAACCCAACCCAACGAGCCCCACCTAAACCCTTATAATGTTATCCATTGGCTAATCACTGGCCTCGATTTCATTGAGTGTATGGGGGGGGGGGTGTCTTCTATCTAGACCCAAGTTTACCAATCATACATATAACCAAATATATCACCGTCATTTATCCGCCGGCATGACTGTGGTGACTGTTGCACGTCGATGTTCGTTTGTTTCCGAATTTATTCAATCTTACGTCAACAAACAATATTCTTCATCGTCAGTGTCACCATTTCCCATTACACCAACAAAACAAATCGAGGGTTTCAATCATAGAATTCTCAGCATAAACTCTAACTCACCCACCATAAATTTGAATACCACAAATGGATGCAATTTGATGAATTCAAGGGATTTACGGTACTGAAAACAACATTTCCTAATGCAAGTCTCGAATTCTAATGTTGGTGCAACTGTAGCAGATTGCAAAAATTTAGGCATGTTATGAGCATTTTTATTGGAGATCGTGATGCACAGATGGCCGTGGAAAAGTTAAAGAATATGGAAAAGCATTCTGATGGTTTATTTGTGGATTATTACAAATAAGAGGGTGATTCATTGCGTGATTTATTCTGGGCTGATAACGCTACACGGCTGAATTATAAGCATTTTGGAGATGTTGTTTCATTTGATGCTACCTTTAGATCCAACAACAAGTAATATCTTATATTTCAACTTATATTACTTTTATATTTTTACTGATACACCTTTAAAAAAAAATAAAACTTATGCACTGTTTTTTATCCAAAATAAATGGATAGCAGATACAAAATGGTTTTCGTACCATTCACTAGTATTGATAACCATTCACTGTTTTTTATCCAAAATAAATGGATAGCAGATACAAAATGGTTTTCGTACCATTAAGTTCTATCAGTTTTGGAGCTAGATTGCTTTCTGACGAGACCGTTTCTTCTTACAAGTGGTTGCTTTGAGTGTTTCAAAAAGCATTCGATACTGATCCCGAAGTGGTTGTTATAGACCAAGATCCTTCCATGAAACAAGCGTTTGAGGCTATATTTCCTAATGCCCGACACCGGCTATGCATGTGTCACAAAATGCAGAAATTAACCACTAAGGTATATTAAGTTCAATTTTTTTTTATATTATCGGTGCATTATTTTAAGACTGATGTAGTGAATTTTTTATAAATGTGATGCACTAATTTGTAATATTGATGCACTAATTTCTTTACAAGTTGGTACATCAATATGTAACAAAACTGATTTTAATAAAAGACTAATGTAATATTGATGCATTAATTTCTTTATAGGTTGGTACATCAATATGTAACAAAACTGATTTTAAGAAAAGACTGTGAAATTGTGTGGAATGATCATATTTCTCCTAGTATTTTTTTGAAGAAGAGTGGGATTCTATTATTACTGATTTTGATGTTAGTAGACATAAGTGTCTTTCTAACATCTATGATATGAGGGTAAGATGGATTCATGCATTTCTTCATAATGAAGATATAGAAGCCTATTTATAAGATAGACTGCAGTCAGAATACAATCAGACCAAAACCTCTTCCCCTTTGAAACATAAGGCTCCTAGCTACACTGAGTAGGTGCCTATGTTTCCTCTCAGCAATCCCATTTTGCTAAGGTGTATGAGCACATAGTTTAATGTATGACTCCTAGATCAAAAAACATTTGAATCATTTTCTTATTCACAAATTCAGTCCCATTATCAGATCTTAGAGTCTTAATTTTGACATCAAATTGATTATGTATCAAATTTATAAAAGAAACAAATACATCAAAGACTTCATCCTTAGCCTTAACTAAGTAGACCCACACATCTCTAGAATAATCATCAACAATAGTTAAGAAGTATTTTATATATCTCTCTACTAGGAACTCTGTAATGGCCCTGTAAGTCAAGGTGAATAAGTTCAAGAAGTTTCTTAGACTTATGGTCAGACAAAAGACAGGGATCCTTTTTCTGCTTAGCATTATGACAAATTTCACAAACAGGCACATAGGTGTTTTTGGATAAGTGAAGATCAAACTGTATCACAAAGAAGACCTGATCAGTAGGGTGACCAAGTCTGTTGTGCCAAACCAATTTAGAAACACTACAAGACACAACCATATTACAGTTACCAACAGAACTACTAGAATGCAAATCAAATAGGTAAAGACCTCCAGATTCACTACCAGTCCCCAGAATTTTCCCTCTTTTCAAGTCCTGAATATAACACTTATCTTCATCAAACCCAAAAAACATTTTACTATCTCTGATTAACTTGTTAACAGACAAAAGACTCACACAATAACTACGAACAACATGAACATCATACAAAACCATATTATTAGTTAACTTTAAATTTCCCACATGACTAATTGTAGCAAGTGTTCCATTAGGGCGTCCAACAGTAATTTTTAGATTAGTTATGTCAACAACATTAAACATGCTAACAGTAGACATAGTCAGGTGTTGATTAGCACTTGAATCAATAATCCAACCCATAGAAATAGTTTTAACAGTCAGTCTGAAAAAAGAATTTATGATAGAAAAATTAATATTGAACCAAACATTACTATTAACGAATGAAGCCCTACCTACCATGTTGGCATGTATGCTCCCAAATGGAGTTTCATTGATCAAAGACAAAAGTTTCTTCATCTGCTCAAAAGGAAAACCAATAGAAGAACCAACAAATGACTGTTTTTCACTTTGTTTGACATCAACACTAGCAATAAAGTTCTGTTTAAAACCACCTTGCTTAACGTGATTATTATTTCTTACAAAACCAGGTGGAAAACCAACAATTTTATAACATCTTTCTATAGTATGTCCAATTTTACCATAATTTTTGCAATTCGGATTAGGATCTGGACCTCTATTAGCAGCATTAGTCACAGAACCTCTAGTGTTATTGTTTTTATTATTATAGACTCTTTTATTATTGTTAAAAGTTTTAACAGCAAAAGAAGAAGCATTCAGTTTAGACTCAGTAACACTAGAAGATTCAGGTACCCCTATGTGGGATTCCTAGTAGCATATGCATCTTTTACCTCAGGGTGTGGATTCTTGGTTAAAAAAGCAGTCCTCACAGGCTGGTAGCAGTCATCAAGGCTAGGGGTGTTATCGGATTGTCGGGTTTATCGGGTCAGGTTAAGTCGGGTTTTAAGTTTTTAAAAAGTGACCCGCAACCCGACCCGATAAGAAATCGGGTTATCAGGTTCGGGTGGTTATCGGGTTGGGTGATTCGGGTTGTCGGGTTATGAAATAAATCTAACTCTACTCAAAGTATATATTAGCTCATAGTACAAGAGATTCATATAAAGAATTATTTCCGTTGAGATAATATATACTCGAAAGAGCATGCATAAATCACACAAATAACTAAATTTTAAAATAGTATACTAAATTTTTCTAGTGTCCAAATTTTCGAAGACAATCCACTCATCTTACAAATATGTATAAGAATTGTATCCACCTAAGGAATAATTTATAAAATACATTGTAGTCTTTCTAATCTAAAATATATTTAAAGTTATAAACATGCAATTTACCACCTATCTACATGATCGAGCCTAATTGCTGACAAAGTTTTATTAGAAAAAAGAAATAAATAGCATTTTCGGGTCTTATCGGGTTGACCCGATAACCCGATAAGAAAAATAATTCAACCCTAACCTGACCCGATAACACTATCGGGTTATCGGGTTCGGGTCAAAACAACCCGACAAGATTTTTCAACCCGATTTAACCCGACCCCGATAAGCCTTATTGGGTTCGGGTTCGGGTCGGGTCAACCTGACCCTACTGATACCCCTAATCAAGGCCCATGAGAAACTGAATCAACTTCATAAGTTGCTATGATAGTAATCAGCAATAGAACTACCACTTTGTTTAACAGAATTAATTTTTTGCAACAAATTATAAACAACAGACCTATCAACTTTATCATAAGTCTCTTGAAATTCTTTCTAAACAGAAGCAACATTCTCATAATAGACTAAACCTATGTAAACATCTTGAGAAACAGAATTCATAATCCAGATTAACACAATGGCATTACACCTATCCTACTGAGTAGTAAGAACATAACTAGCAACAAAAGACTCTCTTAGACAAGAACCATCTATAAAGCTAAACTTATTCCTAGCCTGTAGAGCAAGTTTCATAGCACCAGATTATATTCTATAATTTTCAGTTCCAAGAAGTTTAAATGGAATTAAAGCAGTACCGCTATAATCATTAGTTTATATATGTAAAGGATTAACAACAGCTAAATTGTTAATCAAAAGATGTGGAGTACAACTACCACCAGTAGCACCCCCAATCATAATAGTAGATAAGCAAATGACATAATAAAACAACCATATATAAGAAGCAGAAATTAAGACACAAGAAACCAACACAAGCAATAAGCAACAATAACTAACAACTAACAGAACAAATCAGACAAACAATATCAGCAAATAACCTAAAAATCACAATTAGGGTTTCAAGAAACCCTGTCTAATCAACCCATTAGAAACACCAGATCTCAACCCAAACAGACTAATACCACCACGGCCGTTAAGGAAACAACTTCAATTAACCAATTACATCACCAGATCAAGAAACCCCTAAATCTCACGAAACCCTAGAAAACCAAGAACCACCAGATCTTAGAACCGTGGCTTTGATACCATGTAAAAATGGTAAAGAACACACACGAACACACAATCACCCAACCAACCGCCCTTTGTGAATTTTATTACTAAAAGCTAAAGCAGATAAGTCTCCAAAAGGATACTTACCAAACAGATTACAAAAGACAAATATAATCCCCACTAGGTGGATCTTATCAACCTCACTACAAGAATCACTCAAATACACTCAAACATATGTGATCAAATAAAGAGATTGATCAACACCATATACTAACTACAAGATATCACAAATCAAACTAACTCAGAGAAACAAGAGAATTGTGTGAAAAAATAAGAGAAATAAAAAAATGATGAATGACTGAGTGTCTAATCATAGATCTGAATGAGAATATATATATATATATATATATATATATATATATATATATATATATATATATATATATATATATATATATATATATATATAACATAGTTTCAATTTAGACCTTCATCTTTACACACTTGATAAATTGCTAAAAATCTTGAGGATAGCACAAATATTTTTTGATCTTGACACAACTGGTCCTTATACTTAATGTTGACTGGAAGGTTGACTATTCTTCACAACAATAGTAAAAGTAGATTAGATTCCAACAATATGAATTCTTTTTAAGACAAAAAGTGGATTATAGAATCATTAGAAAACTATCAATTTTCTTACACCTAATAAGTATGCAATGAGAGTTTAATATTTTTGTATTTTTAGAGTCAAGTTCGTTCTAAATTGGCAACACTTTGTAGTGAGAATTTTCAAGCGCGTAATTTAGTTGGTTTCAAACTAAAAGACTTTGAAAGAGATTTGGATACGTTATCAAGAAGAGTAGACATTATCTGATAAAGCCGTTGAATGAATATGAACTCTCCAAATCATGTTAAAACTAGAATATACGCACCTGTTTTCTTTACAAGAAATATCCATTCTTGTAATTTTCTTTTCTTATATTTAGCATCAAATAAAAAATTTCTATTCTTAGACTTAAATACAAGAAAAATGATAAAAGCAGCTATATTTAAGAAATTCTAATATACACTCCCTCCGTCCCAATTTTATTGTCCATCTTTCCTTTTTCATATGTCTCAAAATAATTGTCCATTACTAAAAATAATAGTTGGAGTTGTTTAAGTTTACCATATTACCTTTAGTTTAAATTGATATTTACAAAAATATAAGAAAACATTAATTAATTATTAAAGGGTAAAGGTGTATTTTTTTAACTTTCGTAGAAATCAAAGCAGTAATTAATTACATAAATTATTTCTATATCCATCATCTATAATTTAACTCTTCTGACCAAATAAATACCCCAACTTTATTGCATATGAATTTAACCACATATGCATAAATTGTCTCTACAAATAGCAAAATATACCAACTTTATTGCATATATTGAGTATAAAAATATCAAAACGCCTTGCATAAAAGTAGATCCGATCCCAGAAAATATCACATTCCATAAATCTAAAAACTCACACTATTTTCGCACTAATTCCGTTACCATACATTCAATCCTTTTTCTTCTTTCTTCATACTAGAAACCCTAACGACCTTAACTGACCACCCTTTTTATCATTCTCACCAGATCCCAACTCATGGTAACTTTTCACTGCTGTAACTTTAGTAATTATTACTGTTTTTATTCATTTATTGACATCCTACTATTTGAACTTGATCCACCTGTTATGATTATTTATTTATGTTATTTGAAATCAGTTAGATCTGTGTATGCTTAGTTATTTAATTTTTGCATTTTATGTGTGTAGCTTTAGGCAAAGCGTTATGTCGTAAATTAGCGTAGAATGGCAAGGTAATTATTGTATTAGGTTATTGAGAGAAAAAAGTGTGAATGCGTTGTCGGAATATGATGTTGATAAGATTTAGGATTTTTTGTAATGTGTCTTTGGTTTGAGGCTGATGTAGGTACTAGGTACTTTATCTAGTGGCGTATTTTGGTTGTGTATACTTTAAGTTGTGGTTTGATGATCGTTGTTGAACTTCTTATGTTCTCGGAATTAAGGAGAAGTGTAACACATTTAAACTTGACCTAAAGTCAAATTCACGTAATGCCTCATTTTAAAATGGTTCTGGTTGCTGAATTTGTTACAAAATTACGAAGTGGCACTTGTTAAAATTTGTAAGCTTTAATGGATTAGTATATAGTCGATTTTTTAATGTTTGAAGTTATGAGTGGCCGATAATAGGAGATTGAACAAACACATGAAGCAGAGGAAGTGTTGGACAGTAAACAAAATCTATAAAACCGTCATTCTCTCATAGTCCCTTTATGCGCATATCTGTAGCTTTGGTATGTGAATATCCACCTTTATTAGGAAAAAGGTAAAGATGAAACTTTATTGATAAACGGGGTAAAGATTATCATTTAGAAAAACATTGTGTGCCTTAAACTTTAATACAGTAAGAAGTTAAAAATAAATAAACTTGGTGCCATCCATCCCAAAAATATTGAAATCTAAATACAATACTCCCTCACGACATTTTTGCATTCATTATGTTATTATGAGTCAGTCCATCGTCTTCTTTTTGTTTGTGGGAACCTTAATGATCTTAATCTGACCGCCGTTTTTAACTAAAACTTAATTACTTATAGTAAGTTTCTGTTCTCTTTATCCCTAACTAAACCTTCTTTTACTGCTGTAACTTCACTGAATTAGGTGGTTGTTCGTTAATTGATTTTGTACTGCTTGAAGTCGATGTATCTGTTATGATTTGAAATCAGTTAGATCTGTGTTCTATGGATGATGAATTGTTTGATTTATGATCGATCCTGTTCTTGTGTGTTTTTTATAATTTCATATGTTTGTTGTTTTGTGGGTGCCTGGGTGGTAAGTTTTGTTTTATGCAGTATATTCAATAGCATCTCGATTTAGGAACTATAGTTTCAAGATTGAGCTACAAATCGGTGCGACAAGTCACATAACCGAAACATTTTCAAAAAGTGACATCGACGAGAAATCGGTGTTTAGGTGTCATTTTTTAAAATTTGATTTACCAGGTCAGGACTCTTAAGTTAGTATAATACTAAAATAGACTGACAACAAAAGTATTTTAAGTTGCTATTCTATATTTCTATGAAATTAGATTTGGCGTAAACTGATCTAGGAACTTTAATGAATGTAAAATACTTTTCAAATTAGAGGGAGGGATATATCGGTTAGCAACAACGGATTGACATATAGTTGTGACATGATATGATTCTGATGTGATTTAAGAGATCATGTAGTATCTCTTTGTTTTATGGATGCTGTAGGTTGATTCAGTCCTTATTTTTAGTTAGGAGATCCTTTATGATGCTGCCTAGTTATCATTTTGCAATTTTTTTTGTTGTCGGGATGGAGCAGATACATCTATCTTTTTTAAAACAAAAGTATGGGGCTTTTTTTGAACCCCTTGGTTAAGATCACATGATTCTTAATTTAAAGTATAGCTGGTAGCGAACTTGTTACAATGAAATGTGGAAGATTATAAATATGTAACTTCTAATGGGTTAGTATTTGATACCTTCATGAATGTTGGAATTTTAAAATGGCTCCTATGCGTGGCTAATGTGGTATGCTCACATTTGAGGACTCTTATATTGAAAACTGAACGATAGTAAGAAGCAGGGAAAATGTGTTTGATGGTAAAAAAAAAATTAATATGACACTCTTAATCGCAGTATGTGCAGACTTAGCAAATATCTGAAACTATGTATTATTATTTTGTAGGTTTGGTGTTAAACGTGGCTGTATCAGTGGTTTACGCCTATTGAAGTCTTAGAGTGCCAGTTATATCTTGTGTGCAATGGTTCTGTCGTTCGTCCCTAAAGGGACGTGCTTGGCACTTTTCACGTATGTAGTTTTCCTTGGACATCTGTGCAGTGGGTTTTATCTTCCTGGAAGCTACATGCATACATACTCTACAGGCGAGAATATATTTGCCAAAGTTAATTCATTAACATCTATCGAGACAGAGCTACCCTTTAGCTATTACAGTCTACCATACTGCACTCCCTCTGGTGGGATAAAGAAAAGTGCCGAGAATTTAGGAGAACTACTTATGGGAGACCAAATCGACAACTCTCCTTATCGTTTCCGAATGAACGTCAATGAATCTGTTTTTCTCTGCACCACACATCCATTAAGCGAGCACGAGGTAAAGCTCTTAAAACAGAGGACACGTGATATGTATCAAGTTAATATGATTCTCGATAACTTGCCTGCAATGAGGTATGCCAGCCAGAATGGAATGAAAATTCAGTGGACAGGGTTCCCAGTAGGATTTTCACCTCCTAATACTGAAGATGATTACATTATCAATCATGTTAAATTCAGGGTTTACGTGCATGAGTATGAAGGCTCTGGTGTGCAGATTATCGGTACAGGGGAAGAAGGTATGGGTGTGATAGAGACTTCTGATGATAAGAAGAACGCTGCTGGTTATGAGATCGTGGGTTTTGAGGTATTCCCGTGTAGCGTTAAGTATGATCCTGAGAAGATGGCAAAACTTCATCAATATGATGTAGTGGATCCGTTAAACTGTCCATTACCGCTGGAAAAATCTCAGATAATAAGAGAACAAGAAAAAGTATCCTTCACTTATGAAGTAGAGTTTGTGAAGAGTAACACAAGGTGGCCATCTCGTTGGGATGCTTATCTGAAAATGGAAGGTGCTCGAGTCCACTGGTTTTCAATCCTTAACTCGCTAATGGTGATCTTCTTTTTAGCTGGTATTGTGTTTGTTATCTTTTTAAGAACAGTGAGACGTGATCTCACACGTTATGAAGAGCTAGACAAAGAAGCACAGGCACAGATGAACGAGGAGTTATCAGGATGGAAACTTGTTGTTGGTGATGTGTTCCGTGAACCAACCAACTCTAAACTTTTATGTGTGATGATAGGAAACGGACTACAGATTGCAGGAATGGCAGGTGTCACTATCGTATTCGCCGCCTTTGGATTCATGTCACCAGCTTCACGAGGTATGCTTTTGACAGGAATGATAATTTTGTATCTTTTATTGGGAGGTGTAGCTGGTTATGCTGGCGTATATCTATGGCGAACAATTAAAGGGACGTCTGAAGGGTGGCGATCTGTATCATGGTCAATTGCATTTTTCTTCCCCGGGATTGTTTTCAGCATCCTTACTGTACTAAACTTCATTCTTTGGGGCAGTAACAGTACAGGAGCTATTCCCATTTCATTGTACTTCATACTATTGTCACTTCTGTTTTGCGTCTCAGTCCCACTCACTCTCTTGGGCGGGTACTTGGGTACACGGGCCGAGCCTATTCAGTTCCCGGTCCGAACTAACCAGATTGCTAGAGAGATCCCTGCACAAAAATACCCGTCTTGGCTACTAATAGTTGGTGCAGGAACCCTTCCATTTGGTACCCTCTTTATCGAGCTCTTTTTTATACTTTCTAGTATCTGGCTCGGAAGATTCTACTATGTATTCGGGTTTTTGCTTGTGGTTTTAATGTTACTGGTGGTTGTTTGTGCTGAAGTTTCGGTGGTTTTGACCTACATGCATCTCTGTGTTGAGGACTGGCAGTGGTGGTGGAAAGCATTTTTTGCTTCTGGGTCGGTTTCTGTTTATGTTTTCCTGTATTCCATTAAGTATTTGGTTTTTGACCTTCAGAGTTTAAGCGGGCCAGTGTCGGCAATTCTGTATCTCGGGTACTCACTGATCAGTGCCATCGCAATCATGTTATCTACTGGAACCATTGGATTCATTACATCGTTCTACTTTGTCCACTATTTGTTTTCCTCAGTGAAGATCGATTAGGGAGTGGTTGAGCCAACTCTTATAGGCAGGCGTGAATTTGAAAACTAATATGTATTCAGCATAGAAGGCCTGTAAATTTTCCGGCTTATCGAAGATTAGAGGTTCCTGTAGCGATATATCTACATTTTATATGTTTCTGTTCTTCTCTGTAACTTGTTATAATCGCGTTGTCTTGTTTGTTACAACATTGAAAAGAAATAGCTGTTATGAGTATCTTTATGCCTCGACTTACATGTATTTTGTCATACAATTGTTTCATCATTAATGATTAAATTTAAATGGTGTAGTGTTGAACTGCATAAAAGGTTTAAATCTCATAAGTACCGAACATGGGTTGGTCCTTCTATTGGTGTGATGAACATCGTCGCAAAATGAGGACAATACGCTTTTTTATTTATTTATTTATTTTTTTTAATTTTTTTGAACATTGAGGACAATACGCTTGACCGTTGTGATTACATTGCCTTCAGTTGATGCTGTGCAGCAAGACTGTAGTGTTGTGTAATGTTTTAACAAATGAATTCTGATTATTGTTGACAAAATTGATACAGTATAAAGCTGCATGATTATCCTTTGACCTGTAATCACACATCAGACTATCAGACCAGTGTACCTGGTGTATCCTCTTTAGACTCCATATCAGCCACACAGTTAGGGGCACCTGCAGGTGGCAAAGGCATGTATACCCTTCCTCTGTGTTCAGCGGTTTTTATTGATCACGGACTTGTGGATATCCGGAAGTGGATACGAAGATAGAAAGCAGGACAGCCCAAATTCTTTTGTACTAACAAACTTAGTATTCGAGCTCAAAAAGAAAATGGCCCTAATATGTTCTTAACTTTTCCATTATTGACAGTATGTTTGCATGATTGTGTATGGAGACATGGAGTTTGAGTTTCCATAGTATTTTTTGCGGCTTTTGAATCTTTGAGATTGATTGTTTAATGCATAGGGACTTCTAACATAACGTTGCCCACCAGGTGTACTATAACCGCACAGGCGCACACACTAGTTTAAATACTCGAGGAGGTAATTTTTCTGAAATTGTGTTTGCATCCCACATTGCTTGATTGAACCAAATGGCAAGGTGGGAAAATTACAAAATACGATGACAAACTGAAGAACAAGTATAATTTTCTAGCACTCCCCTTACAATCCACTAAAGTGTCTTTGTTTACTTATGTATATTTTATGACTCATAGTTAAGATGACAATCTTTATTTAATAAAGACTGTAATTTCTTAAGAAAATGAGTTATAATACATTAACACTAATGAATAGCAATTTTATCTTTATAATTTGTTAATTATTTGAAGCTTTAACTATTAAATGATTGTTTAGAAACGATTCATTCAATCTTTGCTATGAGTTTGATATTACGACTTCCAGTCACAAACACCTTTGTCATTGGCGTTGGCCATACCAACAGCCACAACCACCTACTTCTACTAGTAAAATGTCAATTGTCTTTGCAATCTTGATATAACGAAATCAGCTGATTATTCTACCATGTTTCTGCATATTCAGTATCAAAGTTAAGTCTTAACTAGCAAACTAGCAATTCTACTAGCAAATGCTTCAAGAACCATTGTATTATTAGTAAACCGAATCCTAGTAAGCTATATAAAACGTCTCAACGCATTACTCGAATCCATACAACTAAGTTGAGGGGAGAGTATAAATGTTTGCATGTGACATAACTTTAGGGGTTCAAACATTGTTACAAAAAGGTTAAGGAGATGTTTAACGGTTAAACTCTAAAACTCATAAGAAGTTTGAAGATCGAATCAGTCAATAACTATTGTTATGTAAAATCTTAACGTTTAATTGTCAAGGTAATTGTTCGTAGGGGATCAATATGTGTCCCATCTTTAAGAGGTCATATTCCTTGAGTTTCAAGCTACATAATTAATAATGAGAGTTGGAGACCTTTGTGAACTTGCGATATTGTTAGAGCCACAAATGTGTGTTGCGTTTGTAGCCAGGGCCAAGGGAAAACCATTCACGACCCCTTATCATTCCATGACTTTTTGGAACGAATTGTTAACAAAAAATTCTTTATTTATGTGCAGTAAAATACAATGATAGTTTCATCACATCGACAAAAGGCAAATTCGGTTTCTTTTTCGCTTTTCATAACATAAAAACAAAGAGTGAAGAATCTTGAAAGGGGAGGATGAGACATCTTGAAAATGTGCTTAGATCCCACATCGTTTGAACTATATGAATAAGGGTTGGATCATTTTGTAAAGAATTTTCACCGAATAAAGATTTTTTGTTAAACAATGAATGAATCAAACTACACAGATAAAAGCATACATATCAACTTATCAAGCTTTGGTGAAGTTGTGAGAAACAATTTTTTACTGTAGTTTGTATTTAGTAGGGTGGCAATCGAGTCATTTTCGTGTTAACCTATTCGGGTTCACGTGTTGGCGGGTTAGTATAACCTCTACCCCCAAACACGACCCATTTATTAATCATGTCAAGAAACTCAACCCTAATCCAGACCTATATAACATGTGTAACCCGTTTGTGACCCATTTTAACCCGTTTAAGTAAATATGTCAAGTAGTGAATAAGGTTAGTGGTTTGTTGATTTAACTAGTTTAAATACAAAAATGATATAAATATATAAAATATGATAAAAATAACATACAAATAATTATACAACAATTTTCTGACGTCAATTTCAATGATATGTGAGGTATAATCGTAATTCACTAATATTAAGTATATAACAAATTATATTTAATCCACATCTGTTGAAGTAAAACTTCGCTTCTACTTCAGACAAGCGGGATGAATCCTTCGAACTATGATTGGTCCTTCGGATTCAGGGTGATCCTTGCTTATAGCATGCTGCTTCAGATATCTGCAAAACAGGTACGTCCGTTAGTCTCGCCTAGGGGATGTATCCCAGGACCAGCCTCCGACGTGAGAGTAAGTATATATTCTTAGAGAAAGAAAGTATGAATGAAGTTAGAGGGTGAGAGAATTAGTTAACCTTTAAGTGAAGATTTCTTCTCTATTTATAGACTTTCTATATGGAGTGCCAGGCTGGTTTGTACTTAGTCCCTTAATCTTTGCTAGTTTATGCTCCACTATCATATACTTGGTGTACTTACTTGTACTTTGGTTCATGTACTTACTGGTTTATCCGAATGGTTATGACCTCCGGAGGGTTGGGGTCATGCGGCTGTCCTCAACCCTTCGGCTATTAGTCCATTCTGCTTGAACACATTTAGGCACGCTTCGCTTGATGTGGACCCGGAGGGTATATGTTCCGCACGGCGTATATCTGGAGGGTACATACGCCAACATGTCCCCCCAGTATCATAGTATTGGTTATGCCAATGTTGTGATACTCAGTCTGTTTTTATAGTTTTCCGGAGGATGAGTTAGAGCTTCATCGTTGTTAAAGTCGTGTGCAAAGTGCCAAATGTAATTAATGTGTCGTTTAAGGATCGCCGTCGTTTTTTGCCGTGCCTTCTGGATTGGAACACATGTGCGTGTTTTGAGATACACGGTTTGGATGGCGACACGTTAGCCGTACGGATGACGTGTCGTTTCGCGCCCAATTTTTACCGTCTATAAATAGTTATTTTTTCCTTATTTACGCCACTGTAATTTCTCTTCTCAACACACACAGATTTCTGACACATTTTGTCTCGTCCGTATTCTGAACGATTTTTCTCGTCGTCTTTGAGGTACGTTTTAGTCCGTTTGCTATGCCTTGGAGGCATTCGGATTCGGATGTGTCGGATCCGTTTCCAAAGAAAAATGAATATGATGCTTCCCATGCTGATAGGCTGGCCGAGGTGATTATTGAGCCATGCCAAGTTCCACAGGCGTTCTTGTATGCTCTAGGCTTATCGTATCACTGGGAGTTTCCCGGTTACCGTCCGGCTTTGAGGGATGAGCAGGGGAGAGGTATAGCCTTTGTTATAAGTATAAAATTTTAAGTTGTGCATCTTTTTTCATGTTTAATGACGGGTTTTGTTTGTCCGTAGGTGTAACTATGTCAAGCTATTTAAAGAAGCCACCTCTACGCAGGAATGTCACTGTGGTGAAAGGGGACAAACTTCCGGAAGGCCAGGCTTGTGAGATGCACGTTACTGAGCCTCTGGCTTCCAACAGTGAGGTTCCGGAGAAGAGTGACGAGCTAAAGAAGGTTGAGGTTCCGGATGATAAGGTGTTGGCTACCAGAGAGAAGAAGAAGGAGCAGGCTGCGAAGCTGGGCTTGAAGAAGCCTCCGACTAAGAGAGCTGGAGGGAGCGTTTCTTCTCGTCTTCATAAGAGAAGCAAGCTTTCTGCTGATGATAATGTCATTGACCTGGATGCTGCTGAAGGCGTCGCGGATCCAGAGCCCATTCGTTCGGTTCATCCGAAAGACTTTCCATCTAGTCAATCCGGAGGATCTGGTGCTGGTATGTTGTTGTGAACAATCTTTTTGCTCGTACTTACTTATCTCCTTTCGATTTATTCACCAGTGTTTTTATCATTTGCTAATAAAGGTTTTTTGTTTTCAGGGGGTTCGAAGGGTGCTTCTCATCGTTCGGGGAAAGAGACCCTTGTGGAGGAGGAGGATGTGGATGTTGATATAGAAGGGGATGATGAAGATGATGCGACTTTTTTTCCTGCATGGTCAATGAAGAGGGGCACCCGTATGAACAATGCCAATGTCTGTAGGGATATAATGATTAACTTGGTTACCCCTGGGAAAGAGAAGTATCTGGATGGTCAGGATGATAGTGATGCTATCCGAAGGTCATGGTTGTTGCTGGGCAAGAGTGCTACGGCTCAAGCGGATGTTATCTTCCGTTTCGAGTCTCTTATGCGTGAGCACCAAAAGTTGTCTGACACTCACAAGGTTTGTGACAAGACCTTCGACGATAACTGGAAGAGGTTTAGGGAGTTGGCCGAGGAGTTAAAGAAGGTCAAGGATGAGCATGCAGAGTGTGCTAAGATAAATCCGGAGGGGATACAGAAGTTGCGCTCCGAGAATGCTAGTCTGGAGGATAGGGTTTCCCAGCTTGAGACGGAGAAGGAAGAGTGGAGAACGGTTTCTGGTAACCAGGCAGAGAAAATTAAACTCTTGGAGGCTCAGTTGTCCGAGATAAAGCTGAAGTTGAGTGATGAGGAAAAGGCATACAAAGAGCTTTATCAGGAAAAACAAGATATTGCTATAGCCGTTGGGAATGCCGAGGTGGACAGGAACCGTATAGTCAACGAGTTCATCCCGGAGGTTATCCGCCGTTTTCTTGGCAGTCATGAGTTTCGGACGGCTCTAGCGGAGCCTTTCAATTTGTACTATCAATCTGGGTTGATAGATGGGGCTGGTTTGTTCAACGAGCCGGAGAAGGCGGCCAAATTATGGAAGAGGTGGAGGGCATGGACATGGAAGCCGATGCAAAATATCAATCGTTATATGATCAGGCACTTTCACAAGACTATCCCTTCATCCAAAAGATTAGTAAAAATATCTACCGCAGATTTGATGAGTTGGTGGCCTTGGTTCCTGATCCTGCTCCTACTTCGGAGGTCGAAGGGGTTAATACCTCAGGTGCGACTTTTGGGCCGGTGATTGTGCCCCAAATTGAGAATCCCTCCGGTGACAACTCCTTGGACCAGAACACATCGGCCTTTGTTTGAAGTTGGGTTTTAAGGATTCGCATACCTCCATTTTGACTATGGATGTAGGTATTGCGGATCCTTTGTGAAGCTTTTATTCAAGACTCTTTTCGTTGGGTTACTGTATGTTGGGGTCCAGATACCTCCATTTTGACAATGGATCTAGGTATCCCGGATTCCCTGTGAAGCTTTTATTCATTCTCTTGGTTATGATTGATGTAATAGTGTAGGTTCTAAGCGTTCCGTCCTTTTCGTAGAATAGATCTTTCGGAACAATCGATGTATTACCTTAGTGATATTATGAACATATATTTTATTGTTTCGTTATTTCGGAACAATCGATGTAACAGATTTTGATCTTTGAATATATATAACTTTCCTTCTTTATTCTTGTATATATTTTTTGGTATTATATTTTTTTTGTTGATTTCAAACTATGTATGTGTACATTCCGAAGGGTGTAACTCAATTACCGTAGGGTGTTTGTTTTACGTAAATTAGCGTATACTTGCTATGCTTTTGGCTCTGTTTGTTAGCCAAGCGAGGTTCGTGTGGTACGGACAACTTGTGCCTTTCGGCTCTTGGCCGTATGTATTACCCTCTTGGGGTTTTGCTATATGGACAATTTGTATCTTTTGGCTCTTGGCCTTAGATTATACCCACTTGGGGTTTTGTTTTATTGGACAACTTGTGTCTTTCGGCTCTTGGCCTTAGATTATACCCACTTGGGGTTTTGTTTTACTAGACAGCTTGTGTCCTTCGCTCTTGGCCTTAGATTATACCCACTTGGGGTTTTGTTTTACTGGACAGCTTGTGTCCTTCGGCTCTTGGCCTTTGGTTATACCCACTTGGGGTTTTGTTTTATTGGACAGCTTGTGTCCTTCGGCTCTTGGCCTTAGATTATACCCACTTGGGGTTTTGTTTTACTGGACAGCTTGTGTCCTTCGGCTCTTAGCCTTAGATTATACCCACTTGGGGTTTTATTTTACTGGACAGCTTG
The DNA here is from genome assembly GCA_030686995.1 of Artemisia argyi. NCBI lineage: Eukaryota > Viridiplantae > Streptophyta > Magnoliopsida > Asterales > Asteraceae > Artemisia > Artemisia argyi. Next base: position 138,893,784 of record CM060705.1, read on the forward strand.
TGATTAGATAAAAACAATATTCTTCACGGCCCAACTGCATAGAATGTTTTATTGAAGATAGGAAAATGGCTCATGAGCCTTACAATAAGTCTGCTGGAACAACTGATTACATAAAACACTTTTTTAAATTAATTGCATGCTAGGTCCGAGGTACTTTTATGTCGTCCATGGTTTGGAGCTTGTACGTGCCATGTTGGTAAGCTTCCGTTATCCGGTAGGGGCCTTCCCAGTTCGGTCCTAACTTTCCTTGATCTTCCACTCTACTGGCTTCATTCTTCTGATACACGAAATCTCCTACTTTGAAAGCTTCAGGTCTAACCCTTCGGTTGTAATATTGCTCCACCTTCTTTTTGTATTTGGCCTCTCTTATCGCCGCCATTTCTCGTCGTTCTTCCAATAGGTTTAGGTTGAAGTTGATTTCATCGTCGTTGTTTTCGGCGTTTGCCATCATTGTCCGAAAGGTAGGCATACCAATTTACGCTGGGATGACTGCCTCACTTCCGTAGATAAGACTAAAGGGAGTTTCTCCATTGCTAGTTTTCAAGGTAGTACGCAACGCCCATAGTATGTTTGGTAATTCGTCCACCCATCCGGATCTTTCTCTTCTGAGTCGTGATTTGAATCCTTTCATCAGGATTTTATTTGCTCTTTCCACCAATCCGTTGGCTTGAGGGTGAGCCACGGCCGTGTTGATTTGTGTGATATTCAGTCTTTCGCACCAACTCTTGAATGGGTCCCCTACAAAGTTACTTCCGTTGTCCGTGACGATTATCTTGGGTAATCCGAACCTACAGACGATGTTGTCCCATTACAAATTTTTTCACTTCTTTTTCGGTTGTTTTGGCTAGGGGCTTTGCCTCCATCCACTTTGTAAAGTAGTCGATGGCCACGATTACATGTTTAACCTTCCCTGGAGCTTCGGGTAAAGGTCCCAGCACGTCTATTGCCCATTGGAAGAAAGGCCATGGTGCCATGACGGAGGTCAACATTGTTTTTGGTAACTTAGGAACCGGAGCATGTATTTGACATGAGTCACATTTTTGGATGACTTCTCTAGCGTCTCGATGCATGGTTGGCCAGTAATAACCCTGTTTCATAAGCTTGGCCACTACGGACCGTGGTCCGAAATGCATACCGCACGCTCCTTCGTGCACCTCTAGGATTACATAATTGGCTTGGAGAGGTCCTACGCACCGCATCATTGGTCCTAGATAGGATTTTTTGAATAGTACATCATCAATCAGTGTATAATGGCTTATTTTCATACAAAGGGTTCGGGCTTCGTTTTGATCCTCCGGCCATATCCCTTCTTTTAAGCACCGGAATATGGGTGACATCCAGTTTTCTTCCTCTTCTTCTACTATTGCGTTAATTATCTCTTCCTCAGTGGATGGCTTCTCCAATACTTCCACTAGGATTTCCTTTGTTAAGTGGTTGAATGCTACGGATGCTAACTTGCTTAATACGTCTGCTTTTTGGTTTTGGGCTATCGGGATATTCTTTATCTTGAAGTGTTTGAAGCAAGTAATATATTCCTTGGCTTTGGCGAGGTACTTTGTCATGCTCTCCGTATACGCAGTAAACTCTCCGTTAATTTGGCTTGCCACTAGGTTTGAGTCCACTCGTACGTCCAATGCTTCTATATGCATTTCCCCTGTGATTCTCAGTCCGGCCAGGAGTGCTTCGTATTCTGCTCCGTTGTTGGTAGCTTCGAAGTTTAGTCTGAGAGCATAGGTGTATTCTTCTTTTTCCAGACTGATTAGTACAAGTCCTACTCCAGAACCTTTTTTGCTAGAGGCTCCATCGGTGTATAAAATCCATTCTCCAGTCTGAGAGATATTGCATATCTCCTTGCCCCTCTTTTTTGGATCCGGATAAGCTATGCCGATGGGCACTTCATTGATGAAATCAGCCAGCACTTGTCCCTTGACAACATTTCTTGGTACATAGGTAATGTTGTAGGCTCCCAGTTCTACCGTGTATTTGGCTAACCGCCCGGAAGATTCTGCTCGGTTCAATAGTTGCTTAATAGGATGGTCCGTTATGACTTTGATGGGGTTAGCTTCGAAATATCGCCCCAGTCTTCTGGACAAATGTAGGAGGGCCAAAGGGCCAAAGCCAATTTTTCTACCGGAGCATACCTCTTTTCGGCCTCGTGTAACGTTCGGCTTACATAATGAACTGGGATCTGCCGTCCTTCCCTTTCAACCAACATTACCCCACTTATTGCTTCCATCACGGCTAATAGGTATAGGTACATGTCCTCTTTTGGTTTTGGCGTCGTTAGGCATGGAAGCTCAAGAATCATCTTCTTCATTTCTTGAAAAGCCCTTTCGGCTGCCTCCGTCCATTGGTATTTGTCTTTATTATTTTTGGTGATGCTCTTTAATGTTTCAAAGAAAGGTGGAGACCTTTCGGCAGATTTTGATAAGAAACGGTTTAATGGTGCGAGTTTACCACTTAGACTTTGCATTTCCTTCAATGATTTTGGTGATTGCATATCAACAATTGCTCTTGTTGACATAAATAATGCATAAAAACGTTATTTATATTTTTCGATATCTCTATGTTTTGACGATCACAAAATGTAAAATCATCAAATATAAGATTACTACGTAAACAAGTATTAAGCTAGTTTATATCATTATATCCAACTCAATCACTTAAGGTATGGATAAACAAGTGCTTAATACATCTCATGATCAAAGGGGTATTTAAATTAATTAATGCAAAGTTTATTTAATTATATAAACATATTATATATTTTTGAAAAACAATTTTGGTAATAAAGAAAAATCTTTTAATCATACTTAATATATGAATTCAAATTTTTAACCAAAATCAGTTAGTTTTTCACCAAATAAACTTTCCCCACTAAATGACAAGTTTTCTGGCCGTTACAGCTGGGCGGCCCCCTTAATTATAAGGGGCAGTCCCCTTAAAATTAAGGGGACCGGCCATGAATTAAGGGGACCGGCCAGGCTCCCGTGTCAGAAATTGTCCGAATTTTTCTCCTATAAATACCACCTTAAATCTGGAATTTTCCCCTACCTTTTGCACGAAAATTTCAGATCTAAAGCTCTCTAAACATCTTCCAAATCCCTTTGATCATTAGATCATTAATCCTTGTTTCAAGTGATTCAATCCCTTCTCATCCATCCTCATCCATAGTGCAAAAGAAGAATACTCCTTCTACAACTAAGTTCAAGAAGTATTGAAGAGTAGTTGTGTATATTGTGTATATCATATGTGAAGTTGTGCTGTGCTTGTAATAAGTAGTTTAGAAGAAATAGAAGTTGTGTAGGGAAAATAATTTGTTTAGTAGTGAAGTAGTGTAGTTGTGAAGAAGATAGGTGTGAGGTAGATTGGTGTGAAGAAGATAGGTGTGAAGTAGATTGATGTGAAGAAGTTGTGTAGAAGTTGTGATGAAGTTATGGTGTGTACATTGGTGTGTAAGGTTTTCTCCGCCATAAGGGAGTTTATTGACATAGTGAAGAAAACTCTCGAGTAGGTGACTCGGGGAGTGGAGTAGGAACAAGGAAGGTGACCTTGTAGCCGAACCACTATAAATCCTTGTGTTGTGGTTTGATCTTTCCAACTCTTTTCATTACTTACTTATTTACCTATACTATATTAGCTTAGTTAGTTAGTTACTATATAATTGTTCATATAGTGCAAGTCTTGAGATCACATAAATTAGAATCGAAGTTTTTAAAACTAACTTGTTTTTATAAATTTAAAAGGACGTAAAACTATTCAACCCCCCTTCTAGTTTTCCACAATTGGTATCAAGAGCCACGTCTTGCAAGATCTTTAAAATATATTGTATTTTAAAACTTGTAACGATCTATCGAATCTGAAAAATATTTAGAAGGGTAATCTATGCAAAGACCACCACTATTTGAAAGTGATGGATTTTTATATTGGAAAAATCGATTCGAAACTTATGTGAAATCAAAAGATCTAGATCTTTGGCATGTTATTACCAATGGTGATTTTTTACCTATTTAAAATAACCACGAAACAAAGAAAGATGAAATCGTACCTTTTGAAAAACAAAATGATGATTTAAAAAGAAAACTTGCTAAGAATAATGAAGCAAAAATGGTTATTTATAATGCGCTACCACGTAAAAAGTACGAAAGGATCTTTATGTGTGAAACCGCAAAACAAATTTGGAATTCTTTATTAATAACTCACCAAGGTAATAATCATGTCAAAGATAATCAAATAGATCTACTTGTTCAACAATATGAGCAATTCACGATTCCGGAAGAGGAATCTATTGATAATGCTTTCGCTAGATTTAACACTATCATCACAAGTTTAAAAGCACTTGATGAGAATTTTTCTAGTAAGAATTTTGTTAGGAAGTTTCTTAGGTCTCATCACCCAAAATGGCAAGCTAAAGTGACGGCTATTGAAGAATCAAAGAATTTGTCAACGTTGCAACTTGATGAATTAATTGGAAATTTGAAAGTCTACGAAGCAATTATAAAGAAGGACTCCGAAATGGTTAAAGGAAAACGAGAGCAAAGCAAGTCAATCGCCTTGAAAGCTAGAAAGGAATCCAACAACAAAGATAGCTCATCTTCCGAAAGTGATGACGAAGAATATGCCATGGCCGTAAGAGATTTCAAGAAATTTTTCAAAAGGCGAGGAAGATTCGTTAGACAACCACACGATGAAAGGAGAGCACCTCAAAAGAATAATGATGACATGTATAGCAAGAATGAGAGAAAGTGTTTCAAGTGTGGTGATCCGAATCACCTCATTGGAAAATGTCCAATGATGACAAGAGATCAAAATCAAAGAGCATTTGTTGGAGGAGCTTGGAGTGATAGCGATGAAGATGAGAAAGAAACGACAATGGAAGAAAAGTGTCTCATGGCTAAGACATCAAGTGAGGTACGTTCCGAAGCCGAATACTTTAGTGATGAAAATTTATCATTAGATGAAAAAGATTTAGATAGTGAATATAATAGATTATGCCAACTAGGACAACAAGTAATGGCTAAAAACAAATCACTAAAACACATAAACAACCAATTGAAAAATGAAGTACTAGAACTAAAAACTAAAATACATCAACTTGAAAAAGGTAAGGAGATTTTTGAAGAATGTAAATTATGTCAAGAGCTTAAAGATGAAAACAAAATACTCAAGGAAGAAATTCGCAAACTTGATAAATTTGAAAATAGTAGTCAATCACTTGGTAAAATAATAAATATTCAAAGAGTATCCAGAGATAAAACCAGTTTAGGATTTAACTCAACCGAAGCTTCAACAAGCGAAATCAAAAATGTCAAATTTGAAAGTGAACTTAATGAATTAAAACCTCTAAAATCTAATCCTAGGTATATACTTATTAATGATAGAAAAATACCTCTTGGAAACAATGATGAAGTAAAAGATTTTTATAAACCATCTTTAAAAAACGAAGTAGGATCCTCTAAACCTAAGACAAGATCTAAAACTCCACCACCTAGAAAACCAAATAACTTCCATCCTAGGTCTAAAACACCTCAACCAAGGAGAAACCAAAATAGGCAAAACTACAATAACACTAGTAATCAAATGTGGAATTATCAACAAAGATACAATCCTTGGGGAATACTACCACCCTTCATGCATCCTAGCCAAATGTTAACATGTTCGGATCAAATAACTTTGGTCAAATGAGACAATGGGGACCAACGTAGAATATTCGCCATTCAAACTTGAAATTCTTGTTGTCACCTCTTGCTCGTACTATTCCTCGAAGACTTTGAAGAAAAACGCATTGAAGACGAAAGGTACACATTTCCTTTTATTTCCTTGTCAAGAAATGCATGCTTAGTTTAGTCTTTAGTACTTATGTGACTTTATTTGGATTATAGTTTCCTCTAAATTTTTTATCTATACATACATACATACATATATATATATATATATATATATATATATATATATATATATATATATATATATATATACACACACACACACACACACACACACACACACACACACACACACACATATATATATATATATATATATATATATATATATATATATATACACTTAGTTATATTTAGGATCTTATAACCTAGAAAACTCATTTGTTGACTTTCTAGAACTAGAAATTGTTCGTTTACGAACCTTTTCTTTCCCCCCACTTGCCTTCTTGAACTTCAATGTTCAACGATACTCATGTTGATGTAGAGAAATGAGTCAAATCATCTATGGATGAAACAAACTCACGTCTTCCGTTGCATACGTCTCCCTCCTATATTCTCGTCTTATAAGCCCATACTATATACGTATATATATATATATATATATATATATATATATATATATATATATATATATATATATATATATATATATATATATATATATACTTATAATCCTTCCACAACTCTCTCGTCCACTTGACAACTTGATAAAGTTCATCCGAGATGATCAAGAAATTTTAATTGACGAAATGTCAAGTAAAAGTGTCAAGTAATTCCTTTCGTGCGAATACTCTCCAACGTATTTTTGATTAAATATAAATCTAATATATATATATATATATAAATATTTTCTTGTTCTTTTCAGAAACCAAAACCTCGAAAAATCAATTTTTGGAGGGCGGCCCCCTTAATGTTTAAGGGGACCGGCAGCCAAATAAAGGGCGGCCGCCTTAATGTTTAAGGGGACCGGCCATCTGATTGCTCCAACACGCTTTTCCTCTTGTTTCTTTTTCCAAACACTCCACTTTTTCAACACCCCTTTCTTCTGCTACTGCTGTGACGAAAAACGAAACCCCAAAACACCTAAAAACCACTTTCAAATCACATAATTCGGGTTATTTCGCAAAAGGGAAAATTCATATAACACGATCACCATTATATATTGTAAGTTTTTCATAACACATTTCATCTAATTTGGTTAAACTCAAGATTATGCATGTTTTAATATTTTTTTCAAATTCATAATTTCTTTCGAATTGGGTCTAAAATTTCCATAAGTAAATGCTTCCCTTAGGATTAGGATGCTTAATTAACACTAGAAACTAGTAATTATAAACCTTCTTGTCGAAAATTTTTGAAAAATTTCATACACTCCTTTTTAAATTTTTTGGTAAACACATTGTTGAATAATGCTATAAAAACTTGTTAAAACTAATCACATTATACTTTTATAACTTGTAAAACATGAAACTATATTTCTCGACTAAGTAAAAATATTTTTGTACACGATAAGAGGGTGTTTGGATTATGTCCAAATAATGTTGAAATTAAGTCGTTATAATTTTTATAAAACGTTGTCAAGATTATAAACCTAAAACTTGTAATTCGGACTTGTCAAGATATATAATTCATATATATATATATATATTGACATACTTGTAGTGTAAGTGTCTAGTTAAGGAAGCGTTTGGTTTAGTACGAAAAATGACATTTTTGAGTCAAAATATAAACCATCTTTTTCGAAAACTAATCACATGCATAAGAAACTCGTAAGAAATGGCTAGTTTTACAACATAATGTAAATCTAGTAAATTTCATGATATATTAAGATGTTTAAAAGGGCGTTTGGATTTGTCCATAACTACTCACTAAACATCGTAAAATATATCTAGAACGAGTTAAAAATAATATTAAGGAACATGGTAAACCACTTCTTAGGATTATCGTCTTAGAATCGAAGTATGTTTACGTTCCAACATAAATCTTAACAATATATACACTTTTATTCTTCTTTATATTTATTTTGGTCTTTTGTATTGTTGTTGCATTTAGGTGAAAATGCCAAAAGCGACTACCGAAGATCTTTCCCACACTAAAAACTACATTCCTAAAGTTTCCCAACTCCCTACTACATCTCCTTCCATTGGACGTATATATCGTCAAATTGAAGATAGAAACGTTCATGAGGGACGTGTAGTAGATCTAGCTTTTGCTCAATCCGACTACATTAATCGCTTGTTTACAAGCATCAACTTCAATTGCCTATTTGAAATCAATGAACCCATCGTTCCTCGTTTCATAGTCGTTTTCTATAGCCAAGTCACCGTTCAAACCAATGATCTTGGTGCCATCACCATCTCCTTCATGATCCAAAATGAATTTATCACCTTAACTCTCAAACAATTTGGTCAAATCCTCCAAATTCCTTTTAGAGGTCAAGCCGTTTTCACAAATGAGTGGGACCTCGAATCTCTACATCATTGTCGATCAACCTTTAGTCCTTATCTCTCCGACATTCCTCATCCCGACAAAATTCGTCAAGTCCTTGGTGTGGAGCGTGCCACTACAACCCGAAAAATAAAATCCAAAAACGTCCAAATCTCTTCATACCATTTGCTTTCATGCTTAGCTTATGTATATATATGTATAACATGTATGCTTTCTAATAGATCAAAACAAATGTGAAATGCCCAAATAGAGCTTGCTGCAAAAACAAAACAGAATATAACGTTTTTCTATAAAAATTTTGAGTTCTGGGTCGTCAGATAGGCGGCCCCCTTAATTCATAAGGGGCACCCCCCCTTAAATTTAAGGGGACCGGCCTCCATTTAAGGGGATCGGCCATCTGGAATAGTTTTTACACTGTTTTCTTTTGCAACTTGTGACCTCTTTTGCTAGTCCCAGCTACCATTTCCCTTAAAAACTAAACTGATTTTGGAATCTAACAATACAATTTCAAAGTAATTCTATTTCTAAACATGTTTTCATACTATATATTCCCCATGCATGTTTAATTCACATTCCATCATCCTCAACCTTCATCAAACCTCATCCTTTTATCATGTCATCACCAAGAACCACCTATTCAAACAATGCCAAGAAACAAAAAACTTGTCATTATTCCACCAAAACAACTATTCATTGACCTCACAAATGAAGACAACACCACCCCATCACCACCACCTCAATGCTCATCTCCTAGTGCACCAAATGCACCTTCCAAAATACCATCAACAAATGGAACCTCTACTTCTTCCATACCATCCACTTCATCCATAAATGACTACATAAACACCCACTTGTCTCCTCCACCAATAATTCAACCATCACAACCTACCAATGAAAACACAAATCTTGCACTAACCCTCTCATTATCACCATTAACACCTCTTGATGCACACTTCTCATCATCCCCTATCAATCCACCAACCTATAACCCCGTCCCATGGAGCTTACTTGAAGCTCATGGTGACACTTGCCTTTGTTGCATCCACAACCGAACAATTGTGTTCGGACTAAGAGATGAGATACAATACATGTTTTCACACATTGAAAACTTGTTGCATCAACTACCAACCACCACTACTACACTCCACCACCACCAACAACAAACACTCCTCCACCATCACCATCTCCATGTTCACCATCAATTCCACCCAATTAAACATGCTTGGTATTTTGCAAATAAAATTGTCTTAAACCATTATGGATGGCAAGCTCTAGAGAGGACTTTCATGTTAGAGCTTTGGTTTATTTTATTTATGATTGTAAGCCTTCAAGGCTTTTCTTATTTGCACTACTTGTTGATGTAATGCTTGTTGTAACCTTTTTAAATCTATCAATGATTATGGTTATGTTTAGTTTCTATTCTTGCATGCTATATATATATATATATATATATATATATATATATATATATATATATATATATATATATATATATATATATATATATATATATATATATATATGTTGCTTGTCCACTAAATATTTTTTGCAAGAATTCCATATCTCGATTTCTCACTGACCTCAAAACGAGGGGGAGTATACATCAAGGGGGAGCTCCATTAAAATCAGGATAACCATTTTGATGCTAACAAAAAGGGGGAGAATTGATATAAACTCACAATAATACGTGTATATATACTAATTTTTGCTTAATGAGTTTAGATTTTGTAATCATCAAAAAGGGGGAGATTGTTGACATAAATAATGCATAAAAATGTTATTTATATTTTTCGATATCTCTATGTTTTGACGATTACAAAATGTAAAATCATCAAACGTAAGATTACTACGTAAACAAGTATTAAGCTAGTTTATATCATTATATCCAACTCAATCACTTAAGGTATGGATAAACAAGTGTTTAATACATCTCATGATCAAAGGGGTATTTAAATTAATTAATACAAAGTTTATTTAATTATATAAACATATTATATATTTTTGAAAAATAATTTTGGTAATAAAGAAAAATGTTTTAATCATACTTAATATATGAATTCAAATTTTTAACCAAAATCAGTTAGTTTTTCATCAAATTAACTTTCCCCACTAAATGACAAGTTTTCTGGTCGTTACAGCTGGGCGGCCTCCTTAATTATAAGGGGCGGTCCCCTTAAAATTAAGAGGACCGGCCAGGCTCCTGTGTCAGAATTTGTCTCCTATAAATACCACCTTAAATCTGCAATCTTCCCCCACCTTTTGCACAAAAATTTCAGATCTAAAGCTCTCTAAACATCTTCCAAAACCCTTTGATCATTAGATCACTAATCCTTGTTTCAAGTGATTCAATCACTTCTCATCCATCCTCATCTATAGTGCAAAAGAAGAATACTCCTTCTACAACTAAGTTCAAGAAGTATTGAAGAGTAGTTGTGTATATTGTGTATATCATATGTGAAGTTGTGTTGTGCTTGTAATAAGTAGTTTAGAAGAAATAGAAGTTGTGTAGGGAAAAGAAGTTGTTTAGTGGTGAAGTAGTGTAGTGGTGAAGAAGATAGGTGTGAGGTAGATTGGAGTGAAGAAGATAGGTATGAAGAAGATAGGTGTGAAGTAGATTGGTGTGAAAAAGTTGTGATCAAGTTGTGACGAAGTTGTGGTGTGTACATTGGTGTGTAAGGTTTTCTCCGCCATAAGGGAGTTTGTTGACATAGTTAAGAAAACTCTCGAGTAGGTGACTCGGGGAGTGGAGTAGGAACAAGGAAGGTGACCTTGTAGCCGAACCACTATAAATCCTTGTGTTGTGGTTTGATCTTTCCAACTCTTTTCATTACTTACTTATTTACCTATACTATATTAGCTTAGTTAGTTAGTTACTATATAATTGTTCATATAGTGCAAGTCTTGAGATCACATAAATTAGAATCGAAGTTTTAAAACTAACTTGTTTTTATAAATTTTAAAAGGACGTAAAACCATTCAACCCCCCCCCCCTTCTAGTTTTCCACAGCTCTAGTTTTCTTAGGGTTCGCCCTAATCCTTTCGGAAGTTACCATATAACCAAGGAATTTTCCTTCTTCCACTCCGAAGGAACATTTCTTAGGATTTAGTTTCATATTGATTCCTCGGAGATTGTCGAATGTTTCTGCTATATCGGCTAACAGCTCTTTTTCCGTTTGGCTCTTGATACCATGTCGTCTATATATACTTCCAAGTTTCGGCCAATTTGTGTCCGGAAGGTGGAGTGTACTAGCTTCTGATATATATATGTATACAAAGAACATCATAATATCATGTTGCAAACAAATCTCAATTATAATACATCAATTAATGCAACTAGTAAGATCATATAGCTTAAGTGGAAGGGTTCTACTATAGATCATAGAAGATTAAGAAAAATGATAATAGACTAAACAACAAGAAGGTTAATAATGCTAATATCATATACGCATAATAATCTAAAAGCATGGCAATTTATCAGTTAAATCATATTCACATACTAATTAAAACATTCTAAAATATAATGTAACATTTACAAGTTTTTGAAAAGAAAACTTATCTCAGGTCCAGCTTTTCAAAAAGAGTGGGCATGACGGTGATAGAAGAAATCTTAAGAGTTAGTCCAAAACATGTCGAAGTAGCCAAGTAATATTCCCATGAATAGAAATCAAGGGAAATTGATCCGAGATGATCAATCGATCACACCAATCATCACAAGTCGTGAAGGTTAATAGAAATAGTACATAGGAGGCTTCATCTTGAAATAGTAACGGACACATCATGATACCAATACTTCAAGAGTGAAAAGCAAAATGCCGAGACAAGAATATTCCCACAACAACGTCATAGGCGAAACATTTGCAGAATGTGAAACAACGTGATAGAGACCAATATCTGTCAAAGGTAATAGAGCGAGATGAGTAAATCAACACGTAATAGACTCTTCATTCGTTAATTACCTAAACATGATAAACAGCTTGGTACCCAGATTCTCATGGGTCCTAGTTGGTTAGATGAGAACATCCATTGCATTTGAATGCACATGATGGGGATGTCGTCGATAAGTACAAGAATTCATCAATAGTTTGTTTTAATTAACAAACAATGACTTTCTTGACTAGAATAATAAGTAATGAATGTTAATAGTATTAGTTCTAAATTTATTCACTAGATTTAACAAATTTTATTTGTTTTGATACATTTGTTGAAGGATTATTTACGATAAATCCTAAGCCGGTTTTATCATAAAATGGCTTTTGAATGTTGATAAGATATTTTAAAGATTTAGAACTATTTTCGAATTTTGCCAATGTTTTTGCTTTTTCATTTTCCATTTTAATTTCATGTTTGTAGTCTCAACATTTTTTACCTTCAAGATCGATTTCAATATTACTTTTAAGTCTAGACATTTTATCTTCTAAAATGGTTTCTTTTTCAAAGTTGTTTTCAGCGGATGTTGAAAATTCGTTCTTAAAAATAATTTTTGAGTCAATGTTGCAAAAATGTTTGAAGTTGTTTTCCATTTTTAAAAATTCTAATATAAATTGATCATAGCAAAAATGTTTAGTTTTGGATTGTACATTCTTTGTAGTTGTACATTCTTCACATGCTATACGGTGATCAATTCCATTTTCCATGTCGCTCCATGTTCTGTTTGTAGTTTCACTTGGATCTAGAAACATGTAGTTCTTGCCATCAATACTTGTGTTCTCATTTGTTTGAATATTCTCATAAGCCGTATTATCATCGTCTTCTTTGCACTTGTTGCACCATGATTTATTCACGCTCTTTCTTCGGATTTGGCTCATGTATTCTTCGTTGTAGATACCTTCAATGATCACATTTGAACTAGTAGTACATGTGTTTATTTCAACTAAATATTTATTTACTAAATTTTCTAGATTAACTATTTCTTGTGCAATATCAAGTTTATCATCTTTGGTTTTACATTTCTCTTGGTGAATCTTTAAAAGACATTTCCAAATATCATTTGCCGTTTTACAACGAAATAATCTTTCATATTTAACTTTTGGTAGAGTTTTGAAAATAAGTAATTTGGCTTTAGTGTTTTTATCAATTTTAGTTTGAAGATTATTATATTGATTTTCAAAATCTATTTTGGTTGGTTTAGGATCACCAATTGAAATGATATGCCAAAGATCAAGATCTATTGATTTCACATAATTTTCAAATTTGTTTTTGCATTCAAGAAAATGATCATTTTCAAATAAAGGTGGTTGTTGTGCAAATTTCCCTTCCACATATTTTTCAAATTCCATCGATCGTTGCAAGTTTTAAAATACAATCTATTTTAAAAATCTTGCTAGACGTGGCTCTTGATACCAATTGTGGAAAACTAGAAGGGGGGGTTGAAAAGTTTACTTTCAAAGAATTGATGGTAATTTGTAAAAACCTTTGAAGCTAAAGTGTAGATACAAATTAATTCACATATGTCACATAAATACTTCTTATTTAAAGTGTTGAATAGAAATTATAATTTCATATATCTCACTTAAATATAAGTTTGTATTTATATGTGTATATGTGTTTTAATGATTGTATATACTTTTATTTACTAATGTACAATTAATGTTTTGAATGGAACCTAGTTTGATCTTTATGTGAAACCAATATATGCACAACACACAATAATAATAATGTACGAGAAGCAAGTAAGTAAACAAGTAAAGAATGAGAGATGGAAAGATCAAACCGAGAGACAAAGGATTTATAGTGGTTCGGCTACAAGGACACCTTCCTTGCCCTACTCCACTCCCCGAGCACCGAACTCGATAGTTTTCTTCACTAAGTCAATAACCTCCCTTATGGCGGAGAAAACCGTACACACCAAATGCTTACACCAATTAACGACACAAAGCAAGATGTCGAGTCCTAATTGTAGCTAGAACCAATCTCACACCAAATAGCACACCACAACTTCTTCACACCTTTGACTTCTTCAATATATCTTCGCACCACGAGTATCTTCACACCTTCACAAAATTCTTCACGACTTCAATGTCTTGCAATCTTCACAACTTCAAAGCACCAATGTCTTCACAACTTCAAACCAATAATGTCTTTGCACCTTCAAGCCACTAGAGTCTTCACAACTTTAATCTACTAATGTCTTCAAATCTTCTCCACTTGAAAGCTTCACTTTCTTCACAACTAATCACTATTGCCACTCTCTCCTATCTTCACTAATATCCAACACTACTTCTTCACTTCAACTTCCACTACACACTTACAACAATTCTAGATTCTACAACTAAATCTAGCAAACTAATACATACACCTTATTCACCAAAGTATGAAAGATCAATAAGATGAAACAACCAAACAACTTAGATAGCAAGATGATACTAAGTTGTAATACTTCTAGTAGAAGTATTCTTCTCTTTGCACTTGAGTGTTGAGGCTTGAATCACTTTGAAACAAAGATCAAAGTATATAAGATCAAAAGATTTTTAGAAGATAGAGAGGGATGTTTAGATCAGAAAGTTTTTAGTGCAAAAAGGTGAGAAAAATATGTGGAATGATCCAATATTTATAGGGCCAGAAAATACTGTTCTGGAGCGTGCCGGTCCCCTTAATGATTAAGGGGGCCGCCTAGTATAATTAAGGGGGTCGCCCTCCTGAACGTTGGATTTTCTTGTCCTTTTGTGAGGGGAATTTTTCTGGATTAGATTTGCCATTTTTGGTTGAAAATTTGAATTCACAAATTTGTAATGAATAAAACATATTCTTTTAATTCCAAAAATGTTTTCAAAAGATATAAAATGTTTTGTAACATTTTATAATTATCTAGTGATTAACAAAAATGTTCCTTTGATCTTGTAATACATTAGACACTTTGTTTATTCATACCTTAAGTGATTTAATGGTAAAGATGAGTATTTACTACTAAATACTTGTTTATGTCATAATCTTTGGTTTGATGAGTTTTCGTTTTGTGATTATCAAAACATAGAGATATCGAAAGATATGAATAACGTTTTTAGTCATTTATTTATATCAACAATCTCCCCCTTTTTGATGATTACAAAACCTAAACTCATTAAATCCAAAAATTAATTTTTAGACAAGTATTTAGTGAGTTTATATTCACTTCTCCCCCTTTTTGTAAAATCAAAAAGGTTTAAGCCAAAAGGAAGTATGCTCCCCCTTGATGTATGCTCCTCCTCGTTTGAGGGCACCAAAGGTTCGAGAATTGGAATTCTTGCAAGAAAAATATTAGAAGCACAAGCATAGCAAAAGCAAATACATATATCATAATACCAACAAGTAATAAGCATGGCAAAAGATAATAAGGAATACATATTAAGTCATTCATTGATAGAGAAAGATTATGTCAACCCATAATCATTGTTACAAAAGCCATAACTATAGAATACTAAGACTAAGTATAGCATCCTATTGTGCTAACAAGGAGTGTCACCAAACTTTCTTGAATCCTAAAATGGTTGAAAGGTGTTATTTGAAAATGAGAAACATAAGCATATAAAATGCTTGGTGGTTTAGTGGAGATAAACTTTTGGTTGCATGGATGTTGGTGAGTTTGGAGATGTGGAACTTGTAGGTGGTGGGTTAGAGATAGGGTTTGTTGATTGAGGGTTTTGATGTGTTCAAGTGATGATGTTTGTTGAGATCTTGTAAGAAGATACTCAATCCAAGTGAAGTGCTCATTCAAGGAAATGGTTTGTTGTTGAAGGAAGATGCAACAAGGGCAATTGTTGACATGCTTCTCAACTTGGTTGATGTTGTGTGGTGATGATGGTGAGCTTGATTGGGTTGGATTCAAATTGCGTTGCGCAAGATGTAATGCTAAAAGAGCACTAAGCTCATGAGCCTCTTTTAGCTCCTCAACGAACTTCAAGTGTTCGGAGGAAGGTGATGATGGTGGAACATGATGGTTGTCTTGGGTGAAGGTTTGAACATGCAAAATAGGAATGGCATGTGAGGTTGTAGGATGTGGTGGTGGTACTCTTGGTCGTGGAGACATGGTTGAGCTTGGGTAGTCATGAAAACATGAAATAGGTGGAAGAGGTTCTCCAAGAGTGAGTGGTGTTTTTGTTAAATGAGCAACATGTGAAGTATTGATTGAGAAATTGGGATTGTTGTTTTGGGATTGAGCATGCTCATCATAAGAAGAGGCATGAATGAGGGAATGAGTGGGTGATAGGTTGTGAGATGAGTCATTATTGTGGGTTTGAGGTTTAGTAGTTGGTTGACTTGGAACAACATCACTTGAGTTATGACAAGAATCAAGTTTTCTCCTCCAAACGGGTTTGACGGAGATCCTTGCGGTTCTTGAAATCTTAGGTTTTTGTTTGTTGGGAGATGACATGTTTGGGTGTGATGGCATTAATGATGGGAAAAGGGTATTGATAGTGTATGAGAAATGTGGTTTAGGAAGGTAAATTTTGAGGGATAGCATGGGACAAAATATGTTTGTGAATTTTGGGAAGTATAGGCTGAAATGGGTCAAAAAGTGATAAAGAAAATAGTATCCCCGACCATCAGATGGCCGGTCCCCTTAATTAAGGGCCGGTCCCCTTAATCATTAAGGGGGCCGCCTTATATAATTAAGGGGGCCGCCCATCTGGTGATTCCCAGAATGCCAGAAGTGGGTTTTTGGCAGAAAATTTTCAAAAAGGTTGTGTTTTTGGATTTGGATTCAAGTAAGTTCAACTCTTTGAGGCAATATAGGGCATACTATTCATGAATGTAGAGAGTGATATACAATTAATTAAAATAGGCAATTAATTTATAATAATCATGATATCTATTAATTTATCAATTAAGATATGCAACAAAGGAGACAATAAGGCAAATAAGTTAAATGTGTAACTATATGAAGATGATAACATTTAGTCTTGAGCAAACATATTGATGATTGTTAACAAGTAACAAATAGGTGGACATGATTATATGGACATCAAGACTTGTTACAAACAAGATCCATATGGGCAAGCCATGATTCTCATGAAATGATTTGATTAAATTGTGAATGTCATTTCCAATAGAAGTGTATGACACATGTGAGAAAGTTAAATGTGTTTTAAGCAAAACGTTTTTAGTTTTATTCAACAATGTTTTGAAGTAAATTCAAGTGTGCATTACAATAACATAGATTGAATTTTGTTTCATAACGTGTAACAAAAAAAATTTCAATCTTGTTTTTGATTAAAATAATGGTTATGAAAGAAATTTTAGTCAAGTAAATTGTTAAAGAAAATATTTCATTCAAAAAGAGAGAAGTTTTGAACATGATGTTTTGATCATGATAATCAAGAAGTTGCAAGTGAAGGATTTGAAATGGAAGCTTATCATGCTCAAGAGAATCAATTAAGCCCATTGTCACACATAATCATCTTTAATGACACCTAAAGATATTAAAGTGAAATGATAGATATTTATGATCTAAATGCAATGGGACAGGAAGGGGCAAGGTAAATAGTTCATGGATACAAGATAGACATGTATATATATATATATATATATATATATATATATATATATATATATATATATATATATATATATATATATATATATATACAAAGAACATCATAATATCATGTTGCAAACAAATCTCAATTATAATACATCAATTAATGCAACTAGTAAGATCATATAGCTTAAGTGGAAGGGTTCTACTATAGATCATAGAAGATTAAGAAAAATGATAATAGACTAAACAACAAGAAGGTTAATAATGCTAATATCATATATGCATATATTAGTGTTAATAATCTAAAAGCATGGCAATTTATCAGTTAAATCATATTCACATACTAATTAAAACATTCTAAAATATAATGTAACATTTACAAGTTTTTGAAAAGAAAACTTATCTCAGGTCCAGCTTTTCAAAAAGAGTGGGCATGACGGTGATAGAAGAAATCTTAAGAGTTAGTCCAAAACATGTCAAAGTAGCCAAGTAATATTCCCATGAATAGAAATCAAGGGAACTTGATCCGAGATGATCAATCGATCACACCAATCATCACAAGTCGTGAAGGTTAATAGAAGTAGTACATAGGAGGCTTCATCTTGAAATAGTAACGGACACATCATGATACCAATACTTCAAGAGTGAAGAGCAAAATGCCGAGACAAAAATATTCCCACAACAACGTCATAGGCGAAACATTTGCAGAATGTGAAACAACGTGATAGAGACCAATATCCGTCAAAGGTAATAGAGCGAGATGAGTAAATCAACACGTAATAGACTCTTCATTCGTTAATTACCTAAACATGATAAACAGCTTGGTACCCAGATTCTCATGGGTCCTAGTTGGTTAGATGAGAACATCCATTGCATTTGAATGCACATGATGGGGATGTCGTCGATAAGTACAAGAATTCATCAATAGTTTGTTTTAATTAACAAACAATGACTTTCTTGACTAGAATAATAAGTAATGAATGTTAATAGTATTAGTTCTAAATTTATTCACTAGATTTAACAAATTTTATTTGTTTTGATACATTTGTTGAAGGATTATTTACGATAAATCCTAAGCCGGTTTTATCATAAAATGGCTTTTGAATGTTGATAAGATATTTTAAAGATTTAGAACTATTTTCGAATTTTGCCAATGTTTTTGCTTTTTCATTTTCCATTTTAATTTCATGTTTGTAGTCTCAACATTTTTTACATTCAAGATCGATTTCAATATTACTTTTAAGTCTAGACATTTTATCTTCTAAAATGGTTTCTTTTTCAAAGTTGTTTTCAGCGGATGTTGAAAATTCGTTCTTAAAAATAATTTTTGAGTCAATGTTGCAAAAATGTTTGAAGTTGTTTTCCATTTTTAAAAATTCTAATATAAATTGATCATAGCAAAAATGTTTAGTTTTGGATTGTACCTTCTTTGTAGTTGTACATTCTTCACATGCTATACGGTGATCAATTCCATTTTCCATGTCGCTCCATGTTTTGTTTGTAGTTTCACTTGGATCTAGAAACATGTAGTTCTTGCCATCAATACTTGTGTTCTCATTTGTTTGAATATTCTCATAAGCCGTATTATCATCGTCTTCTTTGCACTTGTTGCACCATGATTTATTCACGCTCTTTCTTCGGATTTGGCTCATGTATTCTTCGTTGTAGATACCTTCAATGATCACATTTGAACTAGTAGTACATGTGTTTATTTCAACTAAATATTTATTTACTAAATTTTCTAGATTAACTATTTCTTGTGCAATATCAAGTTTATCATCTTTGGTTTTACATTTCTCTTGGTGAATCTTTAAAAGACATTTCCAAATATCATTTGCCGTTTTACAACGAAATAATCTTTCATATTTAACTTTTGGTAGAGTTTTGAAAATAAGTAATTTGGCTTTAGTGTTTTTATCAATTTTAGTTTGAAGATTATTATATTGATTTTCAAAATCTATTTTGGTTGGTTTAGGATCACCAATTGAAATGATATGCCAAAGATCAAGATCTATTGATTTCACATAATTTTCAAATTTGTTTTTGCATTCAAGAAAATGATCATTTTCAAATAAAGGTGGTTGTTGTGCAAATTTCCCTTCCACATATTTTTCAAATTCCATCGATCGTTGCAAGTTTTAAAATACAATCTATTTTAAAAATCTTGCTAGACGTGGCTCTTGATACCAATTGTGGAAAACTAGAAGGGGGGGTTGAAAAGTTTACTTTCAAAGAATTGATGGTAATTTGTAAAAACCTTTGAAGCTAAAGTATAGATACAAATTAATTCACATATGTCACATAAATACTTCTTATTTAAAGTGTTGAATAGAAATTATAATTTCATATATCTCACTTAAATATAAGTTTGTATTTATATGTGTATATGTGTTTTAATGATTGTATATACTTTTATTTACTAATGTACAATTAATGTTTTGAATGGAACCTAGTTTGATCTTTATGTGAAACCAATATATGCACAACACACAATAATAATAATGTACGAGAAGCAAGTAAGTAAACAAGTAAAGAATGAGAGATGGAAAGATCAAACCGAGAGACAAAGGATTTATAGTGGTTCGGCTACAAGGACACCTTCCTTGCCCTACTCCACTCCCCGAGCACCGAACTCGATAGTTTTCTTCACTAAGTCAATAACCTCCCTTATGGCGGAGAAAACCGTACACACCAAATGCTTACACCAATTAACGACACAAAGCAAGATGTCGAGTCCTAATTGTAGCTAGAACCAATCTCACACCAAATAGCACACCACAACTTCTTCACACCTTTGACTTCTTCAATATATCTTCGCACCACGAGTATCTTCACACCTTCACAAAATTCTTCACGACTTCAATGTCTTGCAATCTTCACAACTTCAAAGCACCAATGTCTTCACAACTTCAAACCAATAATGTCTTTGCACCTTCAAGCCACTAGAGTCTTCACAACTTTAATCTACTAATGTCTTCAAATCTTCTCCACTTGAAAGCTTCACTTTCTTCACAACTAATCACTATTGCCACTCTCTCCTATCTTCACTAATATCCAACACTACTTCTTCACTTCAACTTCCACTACACACTTACAACAATTCTAGATTCTACAACTAAATCTAGCAAACTAATACATACACCTTATTCACCAAAGTATGAAAGATCAATAAGATGAAACAACCAAACAACTTAGATAGCAAGATGATACTAAGTTGTAATACTTCTAGTAGAAGTATTCTTCTCTTTGCACTTGAGTGTTGAGGCTTGAATCACTTTGAAACAAAGATCAAAGTATATAAGATCAAAGGATTTTTAGAAGATGGAGAGGGATGTTTAGATCAGAAAGTATTTAGTGCAAAAAGGTGAGAAAAATATGTGGAATGATCCAATATTTATAGGGCCAGAAAATACTGTTCTGGAGCGTGCCGGTCCCCTTAATGATTAAGGGGGCCGCCTAGTATAATTAAGGGGGTCGCCCTCCTGAACGTTGGATTTTCTTGTCCTTTTGTGAGGGGAATTTTTCTGGATTAGATTTGCCATTTTTGATTGAAAATTTGAATTCACAAATTTGTAATGAATAAAACATATTCTTTTAATTCCAAAAATGTTTTCAAAAGATATAAAATGTTTTGTAACATTTTATAATTATCTAGTGATTAACAAAAATGTTCCTTTGATCTTGTAATACATTAGACACTTTGTTTATTCATACCTTAAGTGATTTAATGGTAAAGATGAGTATTTACTACTAAATACTTGTTTATGTCATAATCTTTGGTTTGATGAGTTTTCGTTTTGTGATTATCAAAACATAGAGATATCGAAAGATATGAATAACGTTTTTAGTCATTTATTTATATCAACAAAAGATGTTACTTGTAGTTTATGACTAATATAGCTTAAAACATGTTATCACACAAGTACAATTAACAAGTCACAACACAAACAATCACACAATGCAAACATTAAAGTAAGACAATAAGTAAAAGGAAAGTGCAAACCGAACACGAGGATTTATAGTGGTTCGGTCACGGATCTCCTCTCCGCCCTACTCCACTCCTCGAGTACCCAACTCGAGAGTTACTTCACTAGATCAACAACCTCCCTTTTCGGTGGAGAAAACCTTACAATCGTCGCTTACACTTTTACCGACACTAAGCTAGATGTCGAGTTCTTTTACAAGGGTACAACCACTCCCGTTCGTCGCTTACACTTTTACCGACACTAAGCTAGATGTCGAGTTCTTTACCAAGGGTACAACCACTTCCGCTATGTTTTGCGGCCCAACATAAAAACCTTGTGTTTTATGGCACAAACACATAAACCATCTAATCTATATTGTTATGATACAATGATGATCCAAGACATAAAAGTCTAATGGATATGCATGCCTAATCTACATGAACTTCTTGAATAAGAAGTCTTCAACCATTGAGGATGTCAAGTGCCCTTGAATCTTCATATGTTGGAATTCTTTAATGAATGATGACTTCAAGATCTTGTAAACTTCTTGGTGGATCATGAAGTATGATATGCTTACAACAGAGATGAATGTTAGAAGCATTATGATCATTATGGAAAGGGTGATCTACATGGTTTCCTACTTATCTATGTGTGTGTGTTTATTTCATCTTTTCATCACACTTCTAAGTAAAACATGAACTTCTATTTATAGTCAAAACAAGTAAAGAAGTTTTCCAAAACCATGTTCTATAAACCATGTTCCAAAACCATGGATTACTATTTATAATAACTTTCCATATCTAACAATGTCACATCAAGTTACTTCTAGTTAAACACACAATAGATAAATCCAAAATGTGTAAGAGTTCTTATGGAAAGTCAAACACTCAACCTTTCCATAAATGCACATGATGTGATGTATATATATTTCTATTTAAAGATTAAGATATATATGAAAGTAAACTTGTATATATTACCTAAGTAATGTTGTTATAGTAAGTTAATGAGTTACTAAAAATGTTTGATTCCTAATGTCATCACATTTTTATCATTTGCAAAACTTACTAATATTACTTAAACACCTAAAGTGGCACTTATTCTATTTGACACCTAAAGCGCACTTTGATACCTAAAATACTTAAAGACCCTAAAAGTATTTTAGTCATTCTAAATGGTTGGTCAAAGGGTTTGATCATAATGCTACATAACAAACATGTACGAACCTGTGTTGTTGCATACGATGACTCGAGACATTGAGAGGTGTTGAATGTTTGTTGAGACAAAGTATGATTACAAGTAACTTGTACATTTTAGGTTATGTATCAAGTTATACGTTTGTCATCAATCAAAACAAACAAGACTGTATAGATTAAATATCGTAATATTTGCACTAACAATCTCCCCCTTTTTGATGATGACAAAATATGTAAACGTGATGGAACGCAAAATGTAAAAAGTTACTTGTGTCCGTATAACTTACTTGTATCCACAAGTATCCGCAACACCTTCTGCATTTCCTTCTCCATTTACACTCTTCTCCCCCTTTTGTCGAAACAAAAAGGGGTGTGTCCTTGGAGTTAACTTAGGTTCTCCCCGAAATGGCGAGCTTGCATCATCCCCAGTGAAGTTAATTCTTCAACTCCAATTTCCTAAGGTTATTGCGTCCCTTAGGTTGTTAGCGGATCCATGGATCAAATTAAGTTCCTTGACCTACATCAAGGTTAGTGTTGTGCAACATAAAAATTATACGAAAAATGCATGATGAATAAAAAGCATTTTGGACTATGTTGACTTATCTCCTTCTTTTTGTCGAAACACAAAAGTGCGTCGAAGAATGAGAATAAAGAAAAATGCGTGCATGCTTCCCCTAGATTGTAGCTCCCCCTTGATCAATACTCCCCTTTGCTAGGGTCCCAACATATATGACATAAGAAATAAGAAAGCTACAAAAACAAAGGGTTAGTGCATGATTAGCTCCCCCTTGATTAATACTCCCCTTTACTAGGGTCCCAACGTATATGATACAAGGATAAGAAAGCTACAAAAGACACAAAGGTTAGTGTATGATTGACTCCGCCTTGATCAATACTCCCCGTTGCTAGGGTACCAACGTATATGATACATGGATAAGAAAGCTACAAAAGACACAAAGGTTAGTGTATGATTGACTCCCCCTTGATCAATACTCCCCGTTGCTAGGGTACCAACGTTTGTGATGCAAGGATGAAGAACCCTAAAAAATAAAGGTTAGTATAAGACAATAATTTTCCTATGCTTGACGGAAGCTCCCTTTGTTCAAGGGCGTCAATATGAACCTACAAAACAAAAGTTAGTACAGTGAAAGTTTTGTCTTTAGACAAGCATGTCCTCTACAACAACGTGTATAGACGATGCAATAAGAGTGCTTGATGGATATTCCTCCTACGTCAAGAAGCACCTACAATGAAAGAAGGAAAAAAATTCGATGCAAACATCATCCTTAGATGATAAGGCTATATACGATCTAGCGTATATAATGGTGAACCTATAATGAAAGAGTTAGTGCAATATATTTTATATTAAAGAAAAGTAAGATGAAAATATATAAATGATATAAGCGACTCAAAGTAGAGAACCATGAAACCAAAAAAAAAAAATCTCATGAGGTGTATGCTTCTAAAAAGAAATGCAATCATAAGAAAAACGTGAATATAATATGATAGGAACCTACTAAGAAAATCCTAGAAGGAAGACATGAGGTTGAAATGCTTAAAGAGGATGGTGCTAATGGTGTTAGAGAGAATGCGAATATGAGAAAAATATAGAAATTTTTACAGGTCTGGCGACACCAAAGGAATACACGGGCGGAACCCTGGTTTTGGTTCCGCCTGGTCCGCTGGGCCAAAACTGGGAATACCCAGAAATTACACGGGCGGAACCCAAAATTTGGTTCCGCCATATCCGCCAGACTGCAAAATCTTAACAGACCAGGTTTTCGATGGTCGACACGATTTTCTAATTTCGAAATTTTTCCTAAAACAGAAGCACACTATTAAATCTGATTGGGAAATGACAAAGAGGCAAGTAAAAACACGCGTATCGATAGAGTTTGAACGATGGCTAACGATTTTCATTATACTTTAGTAAAAGTATAGAAAATTTGACAACATCACAAGATTAATCGGAATAGGTTTTAGACTAATCCATGGTGGTGATGAATAGTGAAAGAGTTGATGAAAGTGGTGGTTATAATGCATGAATTTAGAAACTCGTATGTATAGCAAATGCTATGACGAATGAGCATATGGACTTATGCAGTCTAAGATTCACAACTTAAAGGGATAAAGGAAAATGTGAATGGGCATTGATATTCAATGACGGCTATGGGTTATGATTTGATCGATTGGGATTGACGCTAATGAAAACAAAATACGTTTAGGAATAGTGACCTATATCGAACGACAATGGATGAAAGAGTACTAACATGGTTTAGTCCTACATGACCTTTAATGACATTATCATCTACCAAAGATGATGTATCATGCCACAATGTATGCTTGAATGGGTTAAAAAAAGGAAGTGAAGACAATCGGCACCTAGGAACAAGAATACCATATGAAAAGAGTAATAAAAAAATGCTAAATACCTATATGAGGATGAGAATGACATCATATGATGCGAGAGTATTGGTTAGATCAACGTGTTGAGAAAGTGTTGGGAATGATGGCTTTGATTAATATATTGTTTGCGCTGACAATGGCATGCATGATATGTGACGCGAAAGAAGAGGATGAGATCCTAAGATGGTGTTCTTGAAAATGAGGTTTTGAAGTCCTAGTTTTGAGAGAAGAATCCTAGACTCCATTTGGTTTAGTTTTTGGTTGTGGAGGTGAAGATCTTTGTCAAACACATGATGTGTTTTTCACTTGATGAGATATTGGGGGTGAAAGAGGCTTGAATTATTAAAAAGAGAAAAGGTCAAAGGCTTGAAGCACTTGTGGTCTTGTGAACCAATTTTAACTAAATGGAGTGTATCTATGTGTTGGTATTTAATGGTGTAAGATACATTAGTAGATGTTCTTTAAATATAATTTGATACAATACAAATATGTGAATGAATTTCTCTCATCCTCAATTGGTGGACATCCAACATATTATCTAGTGCATTGTATAAGGAATGATGATGAAGTGTTTAGGAGGTTGTAGGTTAATGAAAACTATGAGCTTGGTAATGTTTTTGCGGATGTTGGTTAGCATACAAAGAACTTTATCCTTAAAGTCATGTAGCTCTTCTCTATCAATGTGAGATGATCGTATGACGAGGCATGTGGTTTTCTCAAAGGAGGTGGAAAGGTTTAGAATATTGGTATGGAGGTGACTATGAGTGATCTTGAGGATTGAGGTTAGGAGGCTCTTTGTGAATGTGGGTAATCATTAATGGATGATTGGGAATCATGGAATTTTAAGGTGTTTTGTTGATTGACGACTGAAGGTGAATGTGTGAAATGAGGTGATGATGACTTGACAACACTTGAAGCTTGGATATCTTCTTTGTGTTCTTCACTTGCTAAAAAGTGGAAAAGACGCATTTCATAATGAAATTCACTTGACTTTCGACTACATAGACAACTATGACAATGAGTGTATGGATATAACAGTTGCCCTTTATTTCAAAGAGCGACACAAGGGTGAATATAAGTTTATGTATCATGAAAGATGGTTTACTCTTAATGGGTTAGGTTGTAGTGGGGATGACACACTTGTTTGGTTACATGGTGGAATCTTCTTGTGAAGATGACTAGGTGTATGATATTGACTCTTGGTTTCTTTAAGGGGATGGAAATGGTGGACGACTCGATATTGGTAGAACAAAGGATAACTCGGTTTTTCAGGTCACATTGGTGGTTTAAGGTTTGAGTGATGAAGGGTCATGAGAGTGATTTGATGATCAAAGACCAAGAGATGTGTTAGTGTGTGAAAATGGAATATGTTAAGAACGTTCTTAAGAAAGCTCTTTGGAACAAGAATCTAAGTGAAATTACCAACTTCAATAGATCTTATGTATATTCCTCAAGAGTCATTGTTGCTTAGGTTGTATGAGGTTGGCTTTGAGATTACTTTTGAACATATGTTGTTAAAATGATGATTTGAAGTTTAATGAAACATGTGCAGAAGTTAAAAGTATTACCAATACTTTGATAACTTGTGAAGGCGGAACTACTTAAACCTAGTGTAATTAAATGTGCGCTTCATGCTCATTTGATGGTGAAGGTTCTAATCCTATAGTTGGTAAGTTATGGTTTAGTTTGTTAAACGAGTGTTTAGACAAAGGGCTTTTTGAGCAATGCACTCAATGGATTCAAATGAAGGTAAGGATGGTGGATTGGTTTATCTAGGTGGTAGCTCTTCTAGTGTGTCTAAAGAAGGATGTGGTGATGTGGAGGCTCTAGATCCTAGAACTTGCACATGTTGATTTAAGATCATTAACCCAATGGGGTATAATGAAATCTCATGTAACACAACCGTTCATGTTCAATGAGAGAATGACGCATAGGATATACAATATCCTTCTAATGATGAAAACTTGACGCATGATTTCTTAGGCATAATGTCTTTCAAGACATCATGTTTTACTAAATGAAGATATGAAGCCAAAGTGTTTGTGAAGCTTATGGGCTAAGATATATCACAAGGTGAATGTGATGAGATGATGGTGAAAGAACAAGTGAACTTAAGAGCTAAATGTTTAAGGATGAAAACCTATTGACACTTGTTTTTGTTCTTATTGATTGGGAGAGTACTATGCTGAGTGTTCAAGTTGTGATGAGTGTTTTAACAAACATTGTTAAAATACTTGGGTGTTGATTTTCGGATATGACATTTAATGACTACGATAGTAAATCAAGTTTACTTGAATATTTCGAACGAAATACTTAAGTTGTCAATCCTACTTAGTTGAGATTGAATAGCATAAAAGGATAGCAAGACTCGATAATACATCTATAACTTAAGAGTAAGTTATGACTCGATGTAAACCCTTATCGTCTTGAAGGATGACACATTATTTTCATGTTAACCAAGTGAGGTAACATATGTAGATACAAGACAATATCTATAGTCATAAGTTGGACTTGTGATTTCGATATTGTATGTAATCTTTGCTAATAACGAGTCCGGATTGGTTAGGAAGTTGTCAATTTACAAATCAAGCTAATGAATGAGTAAAGGACAAAAGAATGCAGTGAGTGTGTGTAGTGATCACAAATACTCAATGGTTTGAGGATTGCAAGGAACAAGTTTCCGGATTCCTTCCTCTAAGAAGAAAGGTATCTTGGATTATTCTTGTGAAGTTTGAAAGTATTATTATGGATGAATATCTTATAGGTGCAGGTGAGATGTCCTAATCCTAACATGAGTGAACATTAGTGAGAAGAATCCTAGTGATGAAAGTGAGTGATTTTGAGTGAGGGATTTAAATGAAAATTTAAAAAGAAATCTGCAGGACTGGTGGAACCCTACGAATACACGGGCGGAACCCTTTTGAGGGTTCCGTGTGTTCCGTTGGGCTATTTCTGGGTTTCCCAGAAAATGCACTGGCGGAACCCATTTGAAGGTTCCGCCTGATCCGCCAGACACCAGAAATGAGGCAGTCCACTATTTCGAGCCTCGAGACGAATTTCAAATTTTTCGAAAACTCCTAAAAACAAAACTTAAATATAGTACTGATTAGGAAATGCAAAAGTTGGATATAGAAAAACTCTAACCGTTAGACTAACCGGGGGCTAGCGAATTTCACTATACTTAGTGAAATATCCATAAACTTAAAAATTTGACAACCTCACAAATGTTGTCTACCTGCATATTCGTTAGTACAAGACAATGTCCAAATAAAACAAAAGATCCTAGAAGAACATATATCCATGAAACACATTTTTTGACTACCAAATTGTTCAAATTTCAAGTTGTGCCAAACATTCCTTAACAAAGGACATTTATCGACTCCCGAAACCCGTTCAAGTATCCTAATAATACATGAAACATATGCACCCAATTAGATGTGATAGATTAAAACTAAAAACACATATTCTAACACATGTTAGCATATAGATCGAGCTGAGAATTATGAGCTTCCTATAAATGGAAATTAAGCTAAGCATTGAAAATTTATAACAACACAGTGTTATCATCCAAACATGGTATGGTTAGTTTATATGATCAATCAAAGATGAGTTTCTATCTTATAGCATGACACATTCATTAAACATCATTGTAGAAGCATATATACCAAACACCATTTTACAAGAATACTACATGTTTAAAAATGTAGTGACTTATTTAGACGCTTGACCATATTCCAAGTTATTTAATTAGTATTACTTAATTCTCATTCCTAAGTGAATTATGCAAAATAATCACATAACATATGCAAGGAAGAGTAACTAAAACAATAAGCAATGCAAACACAAATTTTCAACTTAGTACACACAATCTAGCAAATATCCTATTGTGTATAAACATGAAATCGACAAACAAGCAAATGAATATCATGACAAGATTGACACTCATGAATCACAAATAAACAATATACAATCACAACTTTCAATAAGCAAATATCATATATGCATATAACTAAAACAAGTAGTCATTTAGCATAACATAAAAAGAAATATACTTTTCGTCACTTTGCGTTTAAATATGACGATGTATGCCAAGCTTGATTAGTTTCCTTTGCATATATGAATATCACAAAATTCTTTAGTTTTAAAAAAAATAATGTCAATGTTCAAAGGATACTAACTTATATTGCCTAACTCA
Source organism: Artemisia argyi (assembly GCA_030686995.1). Lineage (NCBI taxonomy): Eukaryota > Viridiplantae > Streptophyta > Magnoliopsida > Asterales > Asteraceae > Artemisia > Artemisia argyi. The sequence goes on from CM060705.1 coordinate 138,923,168, forward strand.
AAAGTTTAAGTTTCTACGTCAAAGTGAAACTTGATATTTTGAACACATTTAAGTATTTGGTTTGTTCTACTTACTTCAGATTAGATTTAGGTCATGAGGGTATTTTTAAATGAAAGTAGACTCAATTCCCTTCAAAATGATAGGTGGCGCGACTCCTACGGACTTACGGTTAATTAGTTATGAATTTTTGAAATTGGACAAAAACTGTGTACTGAACTGACGGATTTCAAGGAACCTTTTTGAGGGTTCCGCCCATTGAGGATGAGGGTTCCGCGGGGTCTGATGACAGATTCACTAAAACTCATATTTTGACATAAAGAAAACATGTAGGACTTACTTGATTTGATAGTAAACATATAAACCATATATTTAACAACATTTCTACTTATGTGACTTATCTTAACATTTACGGAGGTGATTTTTCAACTAAATTTGTAGTTATCCAAAACACTCATTTTAAAACCGTAGTTTTCGTAAATTAGCTTTAAGCATATAATTTGACACTTACAAATTTTAAGAAATGTTTTCTTTTATTTTTCAAGGACACCTTCAAGCTTGTATACAAAGTAACATTTAACAACAAAATTTCTAAGTATACTTAGCGAAACATTTTTCATATTATATTACGCTTCAATGCTAATTTGATACATGGATCGTGCTCCATTTTAAAAACCATTTGTTTTGAAAATAAGAGCTACGAAGCTCTGATGCCAATTGTGGAAAACTAGAAGGGGGGTTGAATAGTTTACCGTTTAAAAACTTTAAACTTGTTGTATCAAATATCCATTTTTAGCTTGTTCTAATATAAAAGATGTTACTTGTAGTTTATGACTAATATAGCTTAAAACATGTTATCACACAAGTACAATTAACAAGTCACAACACAAACAATCACACAATGCAAACACTAAAGTAAGACAATAAGTAAAAGGAAAGTGCAAACCGAACACGAGGATTTATAGTGGTTCGGTCACGGATCTCCTCTCCGCCCTACTCCACTCCTCGAGTACCCAACTCGAGAGTTACTTCACTAGATCAACAACCTCCCTTTTCAGCGGAGAAAACCTTACAATCGTCGCTTACACTTTTACCGACACTAAGCTAGATGTCGAGTTCTTTTACAAGGGTACAACCACTCCCGTTCGTCGCTTACACTTTTACCGACACTAAGCTAGATGTCGAGTTCTTTACCAAGGGTACAACCACTCCCGCTATGTTTTGTGGCCCAACATAAAAACCTTGTGTTTTATGGCACAAACACATAAACCATCTAATCTATATTGTTATGATACAATGATGATCCAAGACATAAAAGTCTAATGGATATGCATGCCTAATCTACATGAACTTCTTGAATAAGAAGTCTTCAACCATTGAGGATGTCAAGTGCCCTTGAATCTTCATATGTTGGAATTCTTTAATGAATGATGACTTCAAGATCTTGTAACCTTCTTGGTGGATCATGAAGTATGATATGCTTACAACAAAGATGAATGTTAGAAGCATTATGATCATTATGGAAAGGGTGATCTACATGGTTTCCTACTTATCTATGTGTGTGTTTATTTCATCTTTTCATCACACTTCTAAGTAAAACATGAACTTCTATTTATAGGCAAAACAAGTAAAGAAGTTTTTCAAAACCATGTTCTATAAACCATGTTCCAAAACCATGGATTACTATTTACAATAACTTTCCATATCTAACAATGTCACATCAAGTTACTTCTAGTCAAACACACAATAGATAAATCCAAAATGCGTAAGAGTTCTTATGGAAAGTCAAACACTCAACCTTTCCATAAATGCACATGATGTGATGTATATATATTTCTATTTAAAGATTAAGATATATATGAAAGTAATCTTGTATATATTACCTAAGTAATGTTGTTATAGTAAGTTAATGAGTTACTAAAAATGTTTGATTCCTAATGTCATCACATTTTTATCATTTGCAAAACTTACTAATATTACTTAAACACCTAAAGTGGCACTTATTCTATTTGACACCTAAAGTGCACTTTGACACCTAAAATACTTAAAGTCCCTAAAAGTATTTTAGTCATTCTAAATGGTTGGTCAAGGGATTTGATCATAATGCTACATAACAAACATGTACGAACCTGTGTTGTAGCATACGATGACTCGAGACATTGAGAGGTGTTGAATGTTTGTTGAGACAAAGTATGATTACAAGTAACTTGTACATTTTACGTTATGTATCAAGTTATACGTTTGTCATCAATCAAAACAAACGAGACTGTATAGATTAAATATCGTAATATTTGCATTAACAGGGTGTTCATCCATTCTTCCTCTTGGTCTATGATTTTATGTTTATGCTTCCTCTCTGGATACCGGATCATGTTGATGACTCGACCCTGGTTGGTTTGATTATTATTTCTTGGAGGTGCTATGTCCCTTTTCCGGACATCCCTAATTAGGTGGTCCAGTTTACCCGTCTCCATAGCTTTCTTAAGTTGTTCCTTCAGATTGTGACAATCGTTGGTGAGGTGACCTTTCTCTCCATGGTAGTCGCAATACTTATCCATATTTTCCCTTGATGGTCTTCCTTTCAATGGGGGCGGTGCCGGAAGTCTATGTTGGTGTTCAATTGCAAAGATTTCTTTGGGGGCTTTCTTGAGCACGTTTAAATCTATAGGCCTGGTATCCCTCCGATTCCCATCATTACGGCGGTAATCCGTTCTGTAGTCGGTCCTATTGGTATTTTCGTTTCTGGCGTGGCCGTAAGGTGCAAAGTGGTCATTTTTTCGGGGCCTGAATTCTTCTCGGTGGATATCTCTCCTGCGATTTCCCCTGAAGGAGGATCGTTGCATGTTTTGATCATTTCGGTTATATGAGTTAGGATGATAATCTCTTCGGTAATTATCTGTCCTTTCTCCCCTTGGTACTTCAGTCAACCGGTATGCTCTTTCGGAACGGATGAAGTCGTCAACCCTTATCATAGACCTTTTTCAAACTTACCGCATTACCAATTTTCACAAACGTGAAATTTGAACTATTGATGATTTTATCGAGTCACGTGATTTATACGGGAACTGTAAGTTTATTTAACGCGTTTATCACACTACGTACTATTTGGCTTATATGTACACCTCTATTTAGGCACTACGCGATGTTGGCACTAGAAATCATAATAAAACGCAAGGGAAACAATTAACAACTATGTCTCCTTTAACAAACGTGTTAATAACTCAACCTTTGGGAAACTTGAATTATGGGCGATGAAACAACTTGAATAAACCGAGAGTGGTGGTGACACATTTTTCTAGCCTCGATTGATTTTCGTCAACAAAAACCTAGAAAACATTTCATTTTATAATATAAATGTATCCATTATCAGGATTTACGAAAAAACAATTCTATAACTAACGAAGAAGTCTAAAAACATTAACGGTGACGTTTAATATTTTTCCACGAATATAAACGAGTATTTTCGGGAGAGATGATAAAAATAACACACTAGTCCTTGCACCCGACCCTTTTTACTAAACAATAAACTACACAAGGACCAAATTTCAATTTACCTAAAATATAAACTAAATAAACTCTACCCCTCTCCCATCTCCATCATTTCACCTCACCAACAAATCTCCCATCTCTCTTCTCCTCTACAAGGAAAAGTTAAAGAAACGTGGTTGCTCGTGGGTTTCAAAGTTTTTAACTATTATTGGCGAAATAAACGAGTTGGTATCGAATAGGGTGCGTTTGACCTCGATTTTAACCCAAGCCGAGAGTCAAGACTCACGGCCACGGGGTTGTTTGTTTTGTTTCTTGACTAGTTGAAACTATTGATGTTACTTGTTGTAATGTGTCTGTGGAGAAGACCCAAGGGGGTCCGTTTGATGTCGTGGCTGTGGCTCGAGGAAAGGGTGAAGCCAAGACCACTAGGGTTTCGGTAAAAATGATATTCTTGGTGCTTATTGTTGTTGTTTGTAACACCCCCAAAATACCGCAACGGAAGACTGTGTCATAGGGGTGCTACTTCATAATACAAAGTACAAGTTATAGAAAACGAACTCTAAATGAGACGTTTTGAAAAGTTACCATTCGATTAATAAATTCCGAGTTACAAACTTGAGATTCCAAAGTATGATACATAAATGTATACAAAGTTTTGAATGGTAAATGATAAAAGCGTAAGTCTTCAGAATATGCAGCTTGACTCTAAGTTCCACGCACTAGCTATCGCCTTACTAACCTGAGATAAACATGCTAAAGTGTCAACACAATGGTTGGTGAGTTCATAGAGTTTGTCTTAAAACAGTTGAAAAGCTTAAAAGAATGTTCACACAGCAAAGGCATCGTGAATCCACTCAGTTACAAGTCCCGCCATAAGAGACTTGTAACCTGTGTGTTCACAACCCACTGCTACAATATAGTATGATTAAGACATGTATAAGTTCATCAAAACAGTTAAGCAATTAGTCGTGAGTCTACACTTCATCTCCGAAGACCTCACGTTTATGATGTATCCAACATTCGCAAATGATAGGATGTATCAATAGCCTCAATGGTCATCCAACAACTTAATTTGGAGCCACCGAAAGTCTCAATGGTCATCCAGCAACTTAATCTGGAGCCACTGGAAGTCTCACAATCAAGTATAATGCAATCATGTATATATGACATCAAGTATAATGCGATCAAGTATAAGACAATCAAGTATAAGACAATCAAGTATAAAACAATCAAGTATAAATGTTTTGAGTATTTGTACAAGTAAGCAAGTAGTTGTGCATGTATCCCCCCCAAAGAGTTAAAACAAGTATGAAAAAGTAGGAGCTATGACTCACCTTAAGCTATGTAATGAGAAATGATAGTGGTAGTCGAATCGCGAAAGTCTCTAAGAGCAGCCTATAATAGAACGTAGTGACTTAGGTTTGGAGTAACGTCTAAGAATACGAAGAATTACCAATATATGTCTTGCATAATGTTCATGATGTAGTACTTAGTATATAGTGTAAGTCGTTGAATATAAGTGGTCTATGAAACATGTATAGGTTGTATATCTCTTACTACCGTTCGGGCCGACATAATTCAGAAGTCATGGAGTAAACGTTCGAGGAGCCAGGACACTTTAATTCGTAAATCCACAACTCATCTCGACGGCTTACTTAATGAACTCCTCACATGAGGCTCCCTACTATTGTAGTATTTGATAACATATATATATAAGCTTTTCGATCTTTAAAAGTTATATGGTCTTTAGCCGTGGCTTTACCGTGACCTTGGTCACTTTTCCATGGTCTTGAGACTCAACCTTGGCTTTAGCCATGGTTGTGGTCTTGGCTTTAGGTCATTAGACCTCTTGGTCTTAGTAAATCATAATTATAATATAGTGACTTTGGTCTAAAAATGGGCTGTTAAGAATTTGAAGAAAATTATTACTCAGAAAGCGTTTTCAGGGCTCGAGCTTCTTTGTTCCTGAACGAAAACGTTGTTCCGGACAACTTTCGTGTTTTAACTTTTTGATGAATCGGAACAGAAGGGTGACTTTCAAATTGGCAGAATGCAAAACAGTAGGTTATAGGCAGTTTCGGCGTTTTGGTGTCGCTAACTTCTTATGGCCATAACTTTTGACTCGTGTACTCGTTTTGGGTGATTCAAATTGCTATGTTTTCCTTTTGAATTCCTTTATAACAGTAAGTAAGTTTCAAATATCATAGTTATACTATTTTGGTAGTGGTTCTCCATAAAAATCACTAGTTTGCTTGTTTACTTGTCATAAGTTAACATATGTATACCAATACTCGTTTTATCCATTTTTAAACATCATGAACACAATAACAAGAATATATATAGCATGAAAGGAAAACAAATAGCATGAAAATGGTAACTAAGCAAGGAGTATGTTAGGGTTTGCTTACAACTTTTGGCTTTCTCTTAAGAAAGGAAGTCAAGTATAGAACTAGGACACTAAACCTAAGCTTGTAAACCCTTCACCATAACTCTTGTAACCCTTGCTAGCCTTGATATAACCCTTGTGAAAATCATTTAACTTCAGCCCTAGTAACCTTGTGTATCTCCTAAATCAACCATGGAATCACCAAACAAACTTGAGAACTAGGTAGAGAATACTAAGACCTTGAACTCTTATGTGTAACTTATAGTTTGAAGATCAAAGGATCATGGTACTAGGGATTTGTTGTGTGGCGTCTTTATGATGAAAAGATGAAGGTATGAGCTTGATTTTATAGCATGAAGAGGTGGTTAGGAAGGTGTCTAGGAAGGTTCATTGAGGAGGTTACTTTGGTAGGCTAGATGTTATCAATTTTGCTTCCTAAAGACACTTGTTTTCATCCTAGAGCTTAAGGCATGAGATCAAGACACATATTAGGTGAATCCCCCCCTATAAGTCGGCCAAGGCTGATCTAGGGTGACTAGATGAGTAGTCATGGTCTTATCTAAGTTACGGAGTGAGTTTTGGTCCCGGTAATTGCTAACATCCTGAAACTTAAAATCGGGTATCCTAAAAATATGAAACTTATAAATATGTTAAAACTTATCAATATACTCCATAATAAAATATAAAATGAGTGGTAGGTTCTATTGGGTTGCTTAAATGCTGCTAAAACTGGAAACGCGGGTCTAAAACGCGTAATGCGCGTAAAACGCTGAACTGGAAAACGTAAAATTCCAAAACTTTTGGAATTGTACTAAAATGAGAGAAAATCATATTTCTATTGTTTATAATGTTTTATGGACATATCGGGATGCTGGAATGACGTTTAAACCTAAAAGTAAATCTCGGACACGGCTTCGTGATTTTTGCAGAAATGATCCGACGAGTGTGAAATTCTCGGATTATCATTAAAATAGTTTAACTTACGAGAATATGAAATAAAAATTTTAAAAGTGAATAGTAAAAGTGAATAGTAAAATTTTCGGGAATAAAAGTTAACCTGAAAATGCGAATTGTTACAGTCTCTACCCCTTAAGGAGAACTTCGTCCCGAAGTTCAGTTGATGTTAACTACTTACGGTGTGTCTAAGAGAATCCGGCATTTCGAATATAGTGGTGTTTACTCTGATTCATCTAAGGTTGTGGTTAAGGAGTTGTATCGGCTACAATTAAGCCCACTTATTTATAACACATTACTTACATAAAGAAGCGTCCAAATTTATGTAAGTAAGGTCTCATAAACTTATGGTTCGGTGATTTACAATTTCTTTATTTAAATGAAGAGGCGTCCTAATCCATTTAAATAAGGAGATTCTAAAACATCCTACTTAAGAATTTCCGACACAAAATCCGCCTTCTGAGGCCGATAGTAAGATAATCAAGTCATCAAATCCCTAAAGCTAAGCAATAATATTATTTAACTCAAATCTTGTGTCTCATCAAACAAGAACTATCACAAAATCAAGTTAAATAATTAGTTACTACTGAGCTCCATGTTTTTAATGACTCGACTAATCTCTGGGGCTCCTTATAATACTAAAGTCACATCATCTAACAGCGTGGAACTAAACCAACAACTACCAAGAAGCGTATGTGTATGTAGTGTGTGTAAGGCAAATAAAGAGGAGAGTCTTAACGTATACAGCAGTTATAGTCTAGGCACTAAATGCAACCTAGTTCTCTATTACCAAGGCTCTGATACCAATCTGTAACACCCCCAAAATACCGCAGCGGAAGACTGTGTCATAGGGGTGCTACTTCATAATACAAAGTACAAGTTATAGAAAACGAACTCTAAATGAGACGTTTTGAAAAGTTACCATTCGATTAATAAATTCCGAGTTACAAACTTGAGATTCCAAAGTATGATACATAAATGTATACAAAGTTTTGAATGGTAAATGATAAAAGCGTAAGTCTTCAGAATATGCAGCTTGACTCTAAGTTCCATGCACTAGCTATCGCCTTACTAACCTGAGATAAACATGCTAAAGTGTCAACACAATGGTTGGTGAGTTCATAGAGTTTGTCTTAAAACAGTTGAAAAGCTTAAAAGAATGTTCACACAGCAAAGGCATCGTGAATCCACTCAGTTACAAGTCCCGCCATAAGAGACTTGTAACCTGTGTGTTCACAACCCACTACTACAATATAGTATGATTAAGACATGTATAAGTTCATCAAAACAGTTAAGCAATTAGTCGTGAGTCTACACTTCATCTTCGAAGACCTCACGTTTATGATGTATCCAACATTCGCAAATGATAGGATGTATCAATAGCCTCAATGGTCATCCAACAACTTAATTTGGAGCCACCGGAAGTCTCAATGGTCATCCAGCAACTTAATCAGGAGCCACTGGAAGTCTCACAATCAAGTATAATGCAATCATGTATATATGACATCAAGTATAATGCGATCATGTATAAGACAATCAAGTATAAGACAATCAAGTATAAAACAATCAAGTATAAATGTTTTGAGTATTTGTACAAGTAAGCAAGTAGTTGTGCATGTATCCCCCCCAAAGAGTTAAAACAAGTATGAAAAAGTAGGAGCTATGACTCACCTTAAGCTATGTAATGAGAAATGATAGTGGTAGTCGAATTGCAAAAGTCTCTAAGAGCAGCCTATAATAGAACGTAGTGACTTAGGTTTGGAGTAACGTCTAAGAATACGAAGAATTGCCAATATATGTCTTGCATAATGTTCATGATGTAGTACTTAGTATATAGTGTAAGTCGTTGAATATAAGTGGTCTATGAAACATGTATAGGTTGTATATCTCATACTACCGTCTGGGCCGACATAATTCAGAAGTCATGGAGTAAACGTTCGAGGAGCCAGGACACTTTAATTCGTAAATTCACAACTCATCTCGACGGCTTACTTAATGAACTCCTCACATGAGGCTCCCTACTATTGTAGTATTTGATAATATATATATATATATATATATAAGCTTTTTGATCTTTAAAAGTTATATGGTCTTTAGCCGTGGCTTTGCCGTGACCTTGGTCACTTTTCCATGGTCTTGAGACTCAACCTTGGCTTTAGCCATGGTTATGGTCTTGGCTTTAGGTCATTAGACCTCTTGGTCTTAGTAAATCATAATTATAATATAGTGACTTTGGTCTAAAAATGGGCTGTTAAGAATTTGAAGAAAATTATCACTCAGAAAGCGTTTTCAGGGCTCGAGCTTCTTTGTTCCTGAACGAAAACGTTGTTCCAGACAACTTTCGTGTTTTAACTTTTTGATGAATCGGACCAGAAGGGTGACTTTCAAATTGGCAGAATGCAAAACAGTAGGTTATAGGCAGTTTCGGCGTTTTGGTGTCGCTAACTTCTTATGGCCATAACTTTTGACTCGTGTACTCGTTTTGGGTGATTCAAATTGCTATGTTTTCCTTTTGAATTCCTTTATAACATTAAGTAAGTTTCAAATATCATAGTTATACTATTTTGGTCGTGGTTCTCCATAAAAATCACTAGTTTGCTTGTTTACTTGTCATAAGTTAACATATGTATACCGATACTCGTTTTATCCATTTTTAAACATCATGAACACAATAACAAGAACATATATAGCATGAAAGGAAACCAAAGAGCATGAAAATGATAACTAAGCAAGGAGTATGTTAGGGTTTGCTTACAACTTTTGGCTTTCTCTTAAGAAAGGAAGTCAAGTATAGAACTAGGACACTAAACCTAAGCTTGTAAACCCTTCACCATAACTCTTGTAACCCTTGCTAGCCTTGATATAACCCTTGTGAAAATCATTTAACTTCAGCCCTAGTAACCTTGTGTATCTCCTAAATCAACCATGGAATCACTAAACAAACTTGAGAACTAGGTAGAGAATACTAAGACCTTGAACTCTTATGTGTAACTTATAGTTTGAAGATCAAAGGATCATGGTGCTAGGGATTTGTTGTGTGGCGTTTTTATGATGAAAAGATGAAGGTATGAGCTTGATTTTATAGCATGAAGAGGTGGTTAGGAAGGTGTCTAGGAAGGTTCATTGAGGAGGTTACTTTGGTAGGCTAGATGTTATCAATTTTGCTTCCTAAAGACACTTGTTTTCATCCTAGAGCTTAAGGCATGAGATCAAGACACATATTAGGTGAATCCCCCCTATAAGTCGGCCAAGGCTGATCTAGGGTGATTAGATGAGTAGTCATGGTCTTATCTAAGTTACGGAGTGAGTTTTCGTCCTGGTAATTGCTAACGGTAAGTCGTTAAGTCCTGAAACTTAAAATCGGGTATCCTAAAAATATGAAACTTATAAATATGTTAAAACTTATCAATATACTCCATAATAAAATATAAAATGAGTGGTAGGTTCTATTGGGTTGCTTAAATGCTGCTAAAACTGGAAACGCGGGTCTAAAACGCGTAATGCGCGTAAAACGCTAAACTGGAAAACGTAAAATTCCAAAACTTTTGGAATTGTCCTAAAATGAGAGAAAATCATATTTCTATTGTTTATAATGTTTTATGGACATATCGGGATGCTGGAATGACGTTTAAACCTAAAAGTAAATCTCGGACACGGCTTCGTGATTTTTGCAGAAATGATCCGACGAGTGTGAAATTCTCGGATTATCATTAAAATAGTTTAACTTACGAGAATATGAAATAAAAATTTTAAAAGTGAATAGTAAAAAGTGAATAGTAAAATTTTCGGGAATAAAAGTTAACCTGAAAATGCGAATTGTTACATTGTTCTTGTGGTCTGTTATTGTTGATATAATCATTATTGCTGTTGTTACTTGGTATTGTTGCTGTCGTTGTTATTGGTGACCAAACCGTGAGCTACTACGGCTCACGGCCGTAAGGGTGTTTGTTTGATTATTTTTGGAGCTCATAATATTGTTGTTGTTTCTGTTGGAGCTGTGGAAAAGGAAGCAAGCCGAGACTACGGTCTCCGCAAAAGTGGTTAATGTTGGTGTTGTTGTGGCTAAAATGGGTGAAAAATTAGATGACGGAGTTAGGTTAGTAGCGAGAGCCGTAGTCGGCCTCGTATTTCTTGAAGTTTGATTGAGGGTTTTGGACTTGGTTTGGTCGTGAGACGGGAAATATTGATTTTTTTGACAATATATATTACATTTGTGAGATTTGTGCAAAGTCGAGGTCGCCTTGAATTTCTAGTCAACGGTTACTTCGACAAAGCTGTAACATTGGAATTATAGACCTTAATTGCTTGATTATGTGCGCCAGGAAGTAATGACTCGGACACGTGAACTCGAATAGATAATAACTCGTTAAAAATCAATTATAACAACTAACTTATATATGTATAAATATGAGGCTAGGTATGTATGTATGCAAACATACATATGTACATTCACTTATATAATAGATAAGTAACGTGATAAATAATAACGTTAATGATAACTATTAACTAATAAGTTAGATTAATACTTATCGGAAACCTTATTAACTATATATTAAAATGAATTGATTTTATGATTAAAATGGTAAGGGTTTGAGACCAAACATAAGAGTTTTTCAAAAACAAATGTGAGTTATTAAATATTCGAGTGCACGTGAAACTAGGAAATACTATTTATAATAGTGTCATTTATTTTACCTTATACATTCATTGAGTTGCGGATCGTTTTAACGTTAATATGCTCTGCTTGTACGGTTATCAGACATATTGGGCTGACAAGCCTAATAGGAGCCCGACAAGTGTATCGGATGACATCATTAATGGGAAATATATCCTAAAACTAAGACTTGACGATTAACTTTGGAATCAATAAGTAAACGGGAGAATGGTTAAACTTATCAAGTTCACGAACTTGATAAGTAATCAACCCTTCGTACGAGAACCTATCGAATCTTAAGGTTGTATCATTTGACCATAGCTTTGATATGAGACTTAACTGGTATGATGTTCTATGCATTTGTGTATTACTTGACTTGATTGATACTTCATGCCTTTATGTGCTACTTGACTTGTACTTATATGGTCACACTTGATATACTTGCTTGGCGTGAGTTCACTTGAGTCGAGACTTTGTTTCTAACGCACACACCCAATGATACCAAACTGTGGAAAACTAGAAGGGGGTTGAATAGTTTTACGTCTTTTTAAATTTATAAAACTTGGTTTCAAAATATTGATTTGAGTTTATAAAATTGTTTGTTTGAAAAACCTTTTATTATAGTTTAGTATGAAAACAACTATATGATCTATTATATGTGTCCTTTTAGGTTTGTTATAAAAACTTGTTTTTGAAAACTTTGTTTACTTTAAAAAGTTTAGATTCGATATTATGTGAATTCAAGTCTTGCAAAAATATAAACAATTATAACTAAGTACTAAAGCAATAATAAGATAAGTAAATAAGTAAGAGATGGAAAGATCGAACCATGAGACAAGAGATTTATAGTGGTTCGGCTACAAGGACACCTTCCTTGCCCTACTCCACTCCCCGAGCACCTAACTCGAGAGTTTTCTTCACTATGTCAACAAGCTCCCTTACGGCGGAGAAAACCTTACACACCAATTATCACACCACAACTTCGTCACACCTTTTTCACAACTTCTACACAACTACTTCATAACTTCTTCACAACTACTTCACAACTTCTTCACCCTAAGCACTACCTAATCACACTACTTATTCTTCACACCTATACTACTTGCACACCACAATCAATTCACAACTTCTCTACCTACACACCTTACTAGCCTAACTCCTTATGTTTATTTCTATCTAACCAATATTCACAACTAATACACAAATGGATGAATACTATACAAGTGATGATGCACAAATAACTTGGATGTGGAGGACACAACAAGTTGTAATACTTCTTGTCTTGAAGGATTGAAGTATTCTTCTCTTGCACTTGATATGTTGAAGCTTGGATCACTTAGAAACAAAAGCTTATGATTATATGATCAAAGGGTTTAAGAGAATGGTATAGAAGATTTGGATCAGAAAGTTTATAGTGCAAAAGGTTAGGAAAAATGCAAGATTTGAGCCAGTATTTATAGGGAAAAAGTACTGTTCAGGAGCGTTGCCGGTCCCCTTAATTGGTTGGTCGGTCCCCTTAATTTACTAGCCGGTCCCATTAATAATTAAAGGGGCCGCCTAACAAAAAAAATTCTTCAGAATTTTTGTCTTTTTGTGGAGAAGGTTTTTCCTAAAGAATATAGCCGTTTTTGGGTAGAAATTTGAATTCAAAATATTTATTTTGAATATAACATTTCTTTATAAATACAAAAACATTTTGTATAAGTTTAAAAATTTTTGTCCCACTTTATAAAAATGTAAGGTTTGTAAAAATAAAAAATCTAGTGATTTAGAAAATGTTTCTTTGATCATAAAATGCATTAGGCATTTTATTTGTTCATACTTTAAGTGATTGATTTGTTAAAATGAATATTTACTACTAAATACTTGTTTACGTCATAATCTTTTAGTTTAATGAGTTTACATTTTGTGATTATTAAAACGTAGAGATATTGAGAAATATTAATAACATTTTTAGGCATTATTTATATCAACAATCTCCCCTTTTTGATGATTACAAAACCTAAACTCATTAAATAAAAATTTAATTTTTAGACAAGTATTTAGTGAGTTTATATTCACTTCTCCCTCTTTTTGTAGAATCAAAAAGGTTATGCCAATTAGCTTCATAAATGAAGTTAGGCGTGATGAAAGCTCCCCCTTGATGCGTGCTCCCCCACATTCGAGGGCACCAAGGAATCGAGATATGGAATTCTTGCAAGAAAAATATTAGAGGCACAAGCATATATGGCAAAATATGGAAAATAACAAGCATGGAAAACAAATATTAAGGAGACATAGCAATATATTCATTAATTCAAAGTAATGAGTAACAGATCCTAATTTGCCAAAGAGAGCCATCGGACTTGCTTGCAACAAGAGGTTGGTTGATTTTTGTTTGAAAGTGAAAATCATAAGCATATAGTATGCTTAGAATGGTTGATGATGGAGTGTTTGGAATGAAGTAGTTTAGTTAGGGTAAGGTTGTTGGATTAATGGAGGCATATGTTTGGGTGCATGGATGTTGGAGAGTCGGGAGTGGAAGATGTTGATTTGAGGTTTTGGATGTTGTTCAAGTGAGGGTATTGGATGTGATCTAATGAGAAGATATTAAATCCAAGTGAAGTGTTCATTGAATGCAATGGTTTTTAGGAGAAAGATGCAACCAGGTCAATTGTTGACATGTTTTTCAACTTGATTCAAGTTGTGGGGTGATGAAGGAGAGCTAGAGGAAAGTTGTTCCAAGTTGCATTGAACAAGGTGTAAGGCAAGAAGAGTATAAAGCTCATGGGCTTCCTTGAGTTCTTCAATAAACTTCAAGTGTTCGGAGGAAGGTGATAATGGTGGAGTGTGGTTGTTATTAGGAATGGATGATTGGGGTGTTGTTTTGTGATTGAACATGCTCTTCATATGGCTTATGTGGGTGAGATGAAGGTGTATTTTTGGGAACAAGGATGGATGTTTGGTTATTATGATGAGGTTTGTGAAAGGGTTCATTTGAATGAACATGAGGTTTGTGTATCATGAAATATGGTTTCACCTTCATGGGTTAAGTTGTAGTGGTGATGACACACTTTGTTGAGTGTAGGGAATGGTTATATGGTTGAATCTTTTTGTGAGGATGACTAGGTGGAGTTATTGGTGAATATGGGAAATGAGTATCAAGTGATGTGATTGGTGAGAGTGAAAGAGCGATGTTCATGGAAGGGATTTCTTGCTAGGAGGGTGTTATAGATGGTGCATTAGGTGCACTAGGAGATGAAATTTGAGGTTAAGGTGAGTAAAGGTTATGAGGTTTGAGTGAGTAAAGGTTTTGAGGTTTGAGTGTATGGTAGAAGGATATGAGGTTTGAGTGTTTAAATATTATGAGGTTTGAGTGTGATGTAGAAGGATATGGGTGAGTAAAGGCTGTTGATATTTAATGTTGGTGCAAAGGAGAGTGAGGTGTTAGGTATGTAATGTTGAAGACATAGGAGAAATTTGGTATTGGATGTTTGACAACATCATTTGATTTGACGGGCTTTTAATGGAAGTTAGGCTTTCTTCTCCAAACGGGTTTCTTGGTGGTTTTGGTTTAATGGGAGAGGACATGATGAGATGAGTGGAGATTGAGAAGAATGAGAGTGTTTATAATGTAGGATTGGTAGGATTAAGGATTGATGAGGCAAAAAATGAACCACTTTTAGGGGGTCATTTAAGCCCGGAATTGAATTTATTTGATCAAATATTGCCCTAAATCGTTCCTTTTGTGATTTTAGGTACTTTGGGAGTGAAATCTGGAAAAGGAAGCAATTCGGACGTTTTTGGAGCATAAAAGTGAAGAAAACGCCAAAGACTTAATTTTCCAAGCTGAGAACAGTGTATGACGGCGTCAAGAGGAAATTCATGATGGCGTCAAGAGTAAAAGTGGTGACGACCCAGTACAAACCTGACGGCGTCACAACAAGAGCGTCAAGAGTTAAAATCATGACGGCCTGCATAAGGTGTACACATGACGGCGTCAGACCCAGATCTAGGCAGTCCGAGGAACTATTTGGCGGTGATATGATGGCGTCAGACATTTGTTCTAGACGCTGTCACCTTCCAAACTCTATATATAGTTTTCTATTTTTCATTCATTAGGGAGGAACTTGTCTGGAGAAACCCTAGGGCCGAACTTTGTGAACCCTAGCTCGTATTTTACAGTATATTCAAGGGTTTTCACCCCTTGAATCCTTTCATGTGCTATTGAGATAAGTCTTCTCTTAATTCAATCAATATGTCTATGTGTTGGTTGTCTATATCTTGTGCTTGTCTTGATTTCAACATGCTAGGCTAGATCTATCTTGTGTTTGCTTAGATCTAATGAAACCTAGATGTTAATTATGTGTTGATTACTTGTTTATGTTTGTATTGGATGAATGATTTCAATGTTAGGCTTAAGAAAACTGGCAGATCTCCATTGTGTAACATGCTTGATCATCTTAGGAAACACGAACCGATGTGTATTAGGTTTTATTGGTTGTATTTAATACATGAGTAAATTCTAATGATCCCATGTTAGGAGCTTCTTAGCCGGCTCGACATAGGAGTGAAGTAGGCACTCATAGGATTAGGGAAGTAAGTACGCCACCCCATGAATGGTATTAAGGAATACAATCCGTCATCCACGCAACTATAACAAGTAACTAACGTGTAAAAGATATCTAGGGAGTAGTGAAATCTAAGTTAACACATTTCTCCCATATATTGCTCACAACTTTAGTATAATATAGTTTATTTTCATTTTTAGTATTTTATTTTGATTGCATCTTAGTATTGGGTTAGTTGACTAGCAACTAATTCCGCCCAAATCCTTTAAACCCGAGATATTAATTTGCTTTCCTAAAAATATAAAAATACAAAAAGAATCATCCCTCATCTCTAGACCTAGTCTTTAGGTTTTCTAATCCTAGCAACACTATTCCTAGCTGAACGATCAATCCCCCGGTACTTGTCATTATACTATACTACATCGATCAGGTACACTGCCTAGTGGGGGTTGTAAGCTTCTCCAGATCCCTTGAGAGGTAAAGCCTGGTGCAATCCCTACGCATCAAGTTTTTGGCACCGCAGCCCGGGGAATAGTTATTGTCTAGGTTAGAATCTCTTTTTATAAGGTCTACTTGCTAGATTCTTTTCTAGTAAGATTTTATTTTTATTTTTAGGTTCTCTTTAGTCTATCTTATTTCTTCATGTTTTTTTGTTTGTACTAGTTTGGTCTTCATGGATTTAGAGAGTCGCCATTTAGAAGTTAGCAAGAGGCTTATAGCGCATAAAAGAAGAAAGAGAGAAGTTAACACATTTAAGGAATTCATTAAGCCTCTCCAAATAAAAATTAAGTTTACGGACTTCGCTCCAACCCCGGATGAATTGAGTTACCATAGGTTCCTTTTACAACACCCTTGCCCCTCAAAATATAGAAAGACACCATGGATTAGGAGGCATAACTTCAGGAACCTAAAAATTCCTTGCATGATTGGGTACATGTCTAGAGAGCATACATACATTGACCTAAAAGCACCCATGAATATCATGTCTAGGCTCTATTACAATTGGAAAATGAACGAAAGGTTAAGCCCTAAAAAAGACCCTTACAATTCTAATAGGCTATGTAACTTCGTCAGGAGAGTTAAAGGGGTACACATCTTTATAGGAAATTTTACTTATCAATGCGACTTTGTAATCCTAGAAGATGTTAGAGGCATTATAGATCCACACCTAGGAGAAATAGTTTTAGGACAACCTTTTGTTGAGAAGACTAAGATGTATTACGACCATGAGAAGGGCATAGCTCAGTTTACTGATGGGATAGAGAAGGTCACTTTTATGATGCCTCACATGAAGGAAGAATTAAAGAGCATCAAGAATCTACAAATTGATGAGATTCGACCCTATGAGGTTAAGGAAGATGGAATTACTGATGACGCCTATTATGAGAGGAGGCGAACATACTATTCGGGTTGCATGAATCTAGGCCCGGAATACAAGCGTGATGAGAATTGGGTTAGATGTTTTGAGTTGGCACAAAAGTGGGAAAGGAAAACGTAACCCATGACCTTGAGTCTAGCTACAAGACTAGTAAATAAAGAAAAGCGCTTCTTGGGAGGCAACCCATGGTTTTGTGTGATTTTTATTTTGTTTGTTTGTTTGTTATTTGCTTCCGTATGCATGCTTTATTTTTATTGTTGGTAGATCATGTTTCAAAACTAAATAGTGGAAATACTTTATTTTGTTGTTTAGCTTAGTCTTAACTTCATCCAAAGGTATTTTTGCAAAAGATAAGTGTAAGGGGAAACCCCAAATATGTTTTTGAGAAACAAACCGATCATGATTCTCCATAATAATTAAATGAACATGTATATTCGTATTTGTTAGAGTCAAATGCTTGTATCGAGTCATAATGATGTTTTGCAGGATTTTCCAGGAAGTAGAACCAAGTTTTTCCAGAAATTTTCCAGAAACTTAAAATAAGAATTTCTGCAGGTCACTTCTGACGGCGTCATGAGTTTACTCTTGACGGCGTCACGTATAAAAATCTGGAAATTTTACCAGTTTTGTTTTTCTAACGGAGTCTTAAAGTTTTTGCTGAATTATTAGTTTTATAATCTCTAGGAAATCTGCAAACATCATTCCACAAGCATTATATCTTATTTTGTTTTCTAGGATTTAGTAACATATGTAGATTGCCGCCGATTTTATGCAAGGTTGCCTTGTCTGTTTTCTCAGGATTTACAGGTTATGTATGACAAGAAGATGATTATTTTTCTGGAAGGGAAACTTTAATTGTTCATTTTCTTGGAGGAAGATTTAACCTGGCCACCTTATTATCCATACCGAGTGAATCAGGGGAGTATTTGATTTCATTCGTTTTACTTATTTCACTTTTACATTCTTTACTTGAACATTGGGGACAATGTTCATCCTAAGTGTAAGGGGAGGGTAAAATGATGATACCTTACATGTACACTTTCGCTTGAGTTTGTTTGTTTGATAGTAGATGTGTAATAAAACTATGAGAAATACTTGTTAGTGCAATTTTAGCGCCAAATTTAAATTTTTTTACAACATTTAGGAGTGAAACTTTAGCCATAGCAAGCGTCTCATGGATAGGAGATTGTATGACTACCACATAACCGTATCATTCAAAAAATTTTCCACCCAAATATGTGAGGTTCACCTTTAGATTTGATAGGAAAAACATTTACTATTAGTGCTTATGAGTGTACCGGTAGCATTTAGATTCTAGAACTTGCGTTAGTGATGCATCCCGAGACTGCTAGTGAGACTACATTCGTGTAGTAGGATTTACTACATAATAAGAGGCACTAGGATCACCCTTGTGTTAAACCCGTATTATAATTACTTGACCATTTAAGTCATATTACTTGGCTAGTTAAGTCAACTAATTCTTCTCACACCTTAGCGTTGTACTCATTTTTAGTACACGAAACCTCTAGTACACCCCTCCGAGCCTATCTTTTCGTTTTTAACTTTAAGCATTTTACTTAAAGGAAGAATTTGTTACACCCCACTTAAATGTACACCCAAATCGCCTTAGCCTTCCGTGTATGCACTCATCTTTAGTGCATTATTGTTATTTGTTAAACCCTAAGTTAATTATCTAATTGATTACATGGTTGCTAAGTCGAGTCATATTCTTGTACATATTGTTTTGGGACGATTGGGACTCATGGGTAAAGTACTTATTTTATGGAGTAATGGGGAAGAACATCATATATTACCCCCATATGTACGTTAATCTTAAAAAGTGCTCCAAGTGTTTTGATTTTCTTAATTCGAGTCATTAGATTAGTTTATTGTAAAGTATCTAAAGATTCAAGTGTAAGGGGAATTTTCATTCCCTATGATGTATTATTTTGGATGGTAGGGTAAGAGTGTATGCAAAAAAAAATAAAAATAAAAATAAAAATAAAAAAAAAAAAAAAAAAAGAAAAAAAAAAACATACGGACTACCATCTCGTTTCCATTCTATGTTTATTTTTTGTTTTTGTTATTTTTTATTTATTAGCTTAAGTCGAATCTAGTCTTGGCTTAGCAACGGCACATTGTACATGTAATTAACCAAGATTGTTAACTCGCCACCAGTAAAGACTGCCTATATCCAACAAAAACCGTGTATTTCATATCCCTACACCTAACGTTACAACCCTTTAAAAGACCTCTTTGATAGTTTATCTTAGGTGCTTACGCCATGTGGTGGAGGTTTGATCCTTTCCCAAGCCTATGGTAATCTATTTTGCTATGACAGGTAGTGAGAGATATCTTCCGTTTCCATATTGTAATTTATACTTTATTACACCTGAGAGATGTGAGTATCTAAACACTATTTGTGAGGTGCTTGTGTATGACCTCCGTGCTTGTCTTTGGTTTTTAGTGGAACAATTATTTGTTGTAATTACTTTTATATTAGTGTTAAATGACCCCTAACTTGTATTTTGATTAGAATAAAAGCGCATTTGCTTGAGGACAAGCAAATCTCAAGTGTAAAGGTATATGATGAGGCGAAAAATGATCCGTTTTTAGGGGGTCATTTAAGCCCGGAATTGAATTTATTTGACCAAATATTGCCCTAAATTGTTCCTTTTGTGATTTTAGGTACTTTGGGAGTGAAATCTGGAAAAGGAAGCAATTCGGACGTTTTTGGAGCATAAAAGTGAAGAAAATGGCAAAGACTTAATTTTTCTTGCTGGGAACAGTGGATGACGGCGTCAAGAAGAAATATTGACGGCGTCAAGAGTAAAAGTGGTGACGGCCCAGAGAGAACGTGAAGGCGTCACCAAAGGCCGTCACGTGTTAACTGGTCAAAACTTGCGCCTGCGGTAGCTGACACCGTTTTGGCCATAACTTTTGCATACGAACTCGGATTTGAGCGATTCAAAAAATAAAACGATCGGGACAAAAAGATCTACGATTTGGTGAAGAAAAAATTGTTCATGACGGCATCATGTGTACAGGCTGACACCGTCAAGCCTTGCTGACAGAAAACATGCCTATAAATATAACATCATAACTTCACTTTTTGTAAGCCCTAAACCCTAAGGTCGATTCCTGGGTTTAGGTAGGTGTTTTTCCAGCAACTTAGAGGGTTTCAATAACCCCATAAACATCATGTATTGGTTTGTTGATTCTATCTTAATTATGTTTTCCATTATCATTGTTGATTGCTCTTCTTTGATGATGATTTGCTAATTCACCTTGTGTCTACTTATGATTATGTGAAACTTGTATATAATTGATTAGATCTCATTGATTTCTTATTGATGTTTGTGTCTATCTCCATCAATGAGGGCTTGTTGATGTATGTGTCTATCTCCATCAATTAAGGCGTGACAACTTCAATAAATCTAGTTGGTTTAGTTTATAATTCTTGTTTCCTATTGATTCTTGTTTTGATTGAATGATTTCAATGTTAGGCTTAAGAAAACTGGCAGATCTCCAATTGGTAACATGCTTGAACGTCTTAGGAAACATGAACCGATGTGTACTAGGTTTTATTGGTTGTATTTAATGCATGAGTAAATTCTAATGATCCCATGTTAGGAGCTTCTTGCAGGCTCGACATAGGAGTGAAGTAGGCACTCATAGGATTGGGGAAGTAAGTACGCCACCCCATGAATGGTATTAAGGAATACAACCCGTCAATTAAAACAAGGTGTAACAATTCAATAGGTAGAATTGGATAGCTAGCAAGGAGTAACATATCATGGGTAGACATGCTTCACTTATCTTGTAGAACCTTAATTTAGTTTTCTTGCACATTAGTTTAATTAGTAGCTTTTGGGTTAGTTGATTAGCAACTAATTCCGCCTCTTCTTCCAAAACCCGAGATTTTCGCTTGCTTTTCATAAAATATAAAAACACAAAAAGAATCATCCTTCACCTTTAGACCTAGTTAGATCAATTTCAATCCTAACGACACTATTCCTAGCTGAACGATCAATCCCCTGGTACTTGTCACTATACTATACTACAACGATCAGGTACACTGCCTGGTAGGGGTTGTAAGCTTCTCGAGATCCCTCGAGAGGTAAAGCCTGGTGCAATTCCCACGCATCAGCCGGTCCCCTTAATAATTAAGGGGGCCGCCCATCTGGTGATTCACATATTGCCAGAAAAGGGTTTTTGGTAGTGAATTGCAGAAAGGTTGTGTTTTTGGTTTCAAACACGTCCAACTCTTTGAGGCAATTAAGCATATACTAATTATGTAGGCAAATATGTAGCCAAAGCATGTTAACCAAAGAGATTAAGTAAACAAGCAATTTCATCTAGCATGCAAACATACTCATCAAGCAAGTAAAACATAAGTGCTAGGAAACAATAAGCAATCATCAAGTATTTCATAACTACATAACTAGGAGGATTAATCCTAATGTGTATCAATGTGCAATAAGTGGGTAGTTATGATAGCATGGATTTCTAGACTTGTTACAAACAAAGTCTTAATAGACAAACCATGGTCCTCTTGATTTGATCTAGTTCACTTATAAGTGTCATTTATATAAATATAGATGACAAATATGAGATCACCATGCATGATTTAAAGAGACGTTTTTAGCATTATTCAACAATGTTTGAAAGTAGGTTTTCACGTAGATGTGAGAGTTATTTGAATAAAATAGATTGGGTTTTACTTCAAAATGTGTTAATGAAAGGTAAAGAAATTTTTCCCAATATTTGGTTTTGATCAAAACAAAATTGTGGATATTGACAGTGAAAACCTGTTATTGAAAAGTGGGATAGTCATTTGAAAAACTATTTTCCAAAATGTGAGGTTTTTGCATATTTTTAGAGATATTAGATTTTTGACAACAAATATCATTAATCATAGATTTTAAAAGATGTTTATTAAAGATCTCATGCTCAAGAAGATTGGTTAAGCCTATTGTCATATGCTATCCTTTTCTACATAACCTATGATCTTAAGTGAGTGATGACGTAATTCTATATGTTTGATGTGAGGGTGTTAAATGGGGTATATCCTAACATCTATAGCTTCTTTGTTATTGCACACTTATCTAACTTAATGCCATAGTCTACGAGAGCTTGTTTCATCCACAGTTTTCTTACGCAAGGGATCTAATCCTACTTCTATATTAACGATTAATCCACTTAACTCATTTCACTTCATCACCATGAGTTTGTTATTAGTAGATATAGAAGATTTCCATTTTCTATTTTGTTTGATAATGAACAATTTCATTTTATTCCTAGGAAAGTCAACTAATGATGTTTCTAGGTTATAAGTATATAAGCTATTATGTACGTATACATGTATAAAAGTTACAAACAATATATATGTATAGCTAAGCATTAATCTAACTAATCATTTATCTAAGCATGCAAATTATAGCGATGAACTTAAAAGAGACGCGTACCTTTTAGTGTTCAATGGATTTTCTTCAAGCACATCAAGTGACTATGTTGACTTATAGAAGTCATTTGTAGATGAGATTCCAACTTCTTCGAAGAATGACAACTTAGCCACTTGGTCCCCATTGTCTCATTGGTCCAAAGTTGTTTGGTCCAAACATATTAACATTTGGCTGCGATGCACGTATGGTTGTAATATTCCCCAAGGATTGTAACATGGTTGATAATTCCACATTTGATGACTAGTATTATTGTAGTTTTGTCTATTTTGGTTTCTTCTAGGTTGAGGTGTTTTAGATCGAGTATGAGGATTATTTGGTTTTCTTGGTGGTGGAGTTTTAGATCTTAATTTAGGTTTAGAGGATCCTACTTCGGTCTTTAAGGATAGTTTATAAAAAGTTTTTACTTTTTCATCATTCGCAATGGGTATTTTTCTATCTTTTGTAAGTATATACTTAGGTTTTGATTCTAATGATTTTTGTTTTCTAGATTCACATTCAAACTTTATACTTTTATTTTCACTAGTTGAAACATTAGTTGAGGTTAATCCTAGACCGGTTTTATCTCCCGAAGTTTCTTGAACACTTATTATTTTCTTAAGTGGGTTACTACTATTTTTAAACTTGTCAAGTTTGAAAATTTCATCTTTAAGTTTTTTGTTTTCATTTTTAACCTCTAAGCATGTTTTATATTCTATAAAAACTTCTTTTCCATTTTCCAAATGTTAGTTTAATTTTTAATTCGAGTAATTCATTTTCTAATAGATTATTAATATGTTTTAGTGACTTATTTTTAGCTATAACCTTTTGACCTAATTTGCATAACCTATTATATTCACTATCTAGGTCTTTTTCGTCTAATGCTAAATTTTCGTCACTAAAGTATTCGGTTTCGGAATGTACCTAACTTGATATCTTGGCAATAAGACACCTTTCTTCCTTTGTTGTTTCTTTCTCATCTTCATCGCTATCACTCTATGCTCCTCCAATGAACGCCTTTTGATTTTGATTCGTTGACATCATTGGACATTTTCCGATGAGATGATTTGGATCTCCGCATTTAAAGCACTTTTTTTCGCTCTTGCTACTTTCGTCGTCTTTGTTTCTTTGAGAAGATTTCCTTTCATCATGCGGTTGTCTAATGAATCTTCCTCGCCTTTTGAAGAATTTCTTGAAGTTTCTTACGGCCATGGCATATTCTTCGTCATCATATTCGGAGCTTGAGCTATCCTCATCACTAGATTCCTTCCTAGCTTTCAACGCAATTGACTTGCTTTGCTCTCTTTTTCCTTTGACCATCTCGGAGTCTTTCTTAATTATTGTTTCATAGACTTTCAAGTTGCCGATCAACTCGTCAAGTTGAAGAGTTGACAAGTTCTTCGATTCTTCAATCGCCATAACTTTAGCTCGCCATTTTGGATGAAGAGCCCTAAGAAATTTCCTAACAAAATTCTTACTAGAAAAATTCTCATCAAGTTCTTTTAAACTTTTGATGATAGTGTTAAACCTAGCAGAAGCATTATCAATTGATTCCTCTTCCGGAATCGTAAATTGTTCATATTATTGAACAAGAAAATCTATTTTATTATCTTTGACTTGACTATTACCTTGATGAGTGATTAATAAAGAATCCCAAATTTCTTTTGCGGTTTTACACATAAAAATTCTTTCATATTCTTTGCGTGGTAACGCATTATAAATAACCATTTTAGGCTCATTATTTTTTGCTAGTTTCTTTTTCAAATTATCATTTTGCTTTTCAAAAGATACAACTTCATCCTTTTTAGTTTCAAAATTATATTGAATAGGGGGAAGATCACCAAAGGTAATGACATGCGAAATATCAAGATCTTTTGATTTCACATAAGTTTTGAATCTATTTTTCCAATAAAGAAAACCATCAGACATGCGAAATATCAAGATCTTTTGAGTTCACATAAGTTTCGAATCTATTTTTCCAATAAAGAAAACCATCACTTTCAAATAGTGGTGGTCTTTGCATAAATTGCCCTTCTAAATATTTTTCCGACTCCATAGATCGATTCAAGTTTTAAAATACAATATATTTTAAAAATCTTGTTTGACGTGGCTCTGGTACCAATTGTGGAAATCTAGAAGGGGGGGTTCAATAGTTTTACGTCTTTTTAAATTTATAAAACTTGGTTTCAAAATATTGATTTGAGTTTATACAATTGTTTGTTTGAAAAACCTTTTATTAGAGTTTAGTATGAAAACAACTACTAGTATATGATCTATTATATGTGTCCTTTTAGGTTTGTTATAAAAACTTGTTTTTGAAAACTTTGTTTACTTTAAAAAGTTTAGATTCGATATTATGTGAATTCAAGTCTTGCAAAAATATAAACAATTATAACTAAGTACTAAAGCAATAATAAGATAAGTAAATAAGTAAGAGATGGAAAGATCGAACCACGAGACAAGAGATTTATAGTGGTTCGGCTACAAGGACACCTTCCTTGCCCTACTTCACTCCCCGAGCATCTAACTCGAGAGTTTTCTTCACTATGTCAACAAGCTTCCTTATGGCGGAGAAAACCTTACACACCAATTATCACACCACAACTTCGTCACACCTTTTTCACAACTTCTACACAACTACTTCACAACTTCTTCACACCTAAGCACTACCTAATCACACTACTTCTTCTTCACACCTATACTACTTGCACACCACAATCAATTCACAACTTCTCTACCTACACATCTTACTAGCCTAACTCCTTATGTTTACTTCTATCTAACCAATATTCACAACTAATACACAAATGGATGAATACTATACAAGTGATGATGCACAAACAACTTGGATGTGGAGGTCACAACAAGTTTTAATACTTCATGTCTTGAAGAATTGAAGTATTCTTCTCTTGCACTTGAAAGGTTGAAGCTTGGATCACTTGGAAACAAAAGCTTACGATTATATGATCGAAGGGTTTAAGAGAATGGTATAAAAGATTTAGATCAGAAAGTTTATAGTGCAAAAGGTCAGGAAAAATGTCAGATTTGAGCCAGTATTTATAGGAAAAAAGTATTGTTCGGGAGCGTGGCCGGTCCCCTTAATTGGGTGGCGTGTCCCCTTAATTTACTAGCCGGTCCCCTTAATAATTAATGGGGCCGCCTAACAAAAAAAAATTCTTCGGAATTCAAAATATTTATTTTGAATATAACATTTCTTTATAAATACAAAAACATTTTGTATAAGTTTAAAAATGTTTGTCCCACTTTATAAAAAATGTAAGGTTTGTAAAAATAGAAAATCTAGTGATTTAGAAAATATTTCTTTGATCATAAAATGCATTAGTCATTTTGTTTGTTCATACCTTAAGTGTTTGATTTGTTAAAATGAATATTTACTACTAAATACTTGTTTACGTCATAATCTTTTAGTTTAATGAGTTTACATTTTGTGATTATCAAAACGTAGAGATATCGAGAAATATTAATAACATTTTTAGGCATTATTTATATCAACACAAACAATGCCAAACGATAATTAACGATTTTCAAGCGGATATTTTGGAATGTAAAACGGAAACTATTTGGGAAATTATGGGAACTTTTGAAATACATTAAACTTTTGGAGAGCGATACTAAGCTGAACTTTATATGATTAGGTTGTGCCCGTCCGTAGGTTGCCAAGACGTGTAGCTGCTTTCTTGGTTATATCTATTTGGTTATATTGTGCTTGCTACTCCTGAACTAATTATGATTGTGCATTGCTGGAATCGAGGTGAGTTCATAGCCCCACTTTTACTCATAACTTTGTTGCTTTTAAACTTGGGAGAGAAAACATGAAAACTATTTCTTGGACCTGCTTCAACTTTTTGTTTTGCTACATTGTGTTGGCTAGTTAAGGTTAGATATGCGGTAGATGTTGCCTTAGACTAGGGTAGCAATCCCTTGTTATAACGCACTGCCTAGCTAAGAGTAGATATCTACTTCCTGCCTAGACCAGGGTAGTAACGGGTGTTTCCTTACTATAACGTATGCCTGGCTAGTGACCGCCAAGGGCCCACTTACAACGACCACTTGATAGCGAATGATATAGAATTGATTGATTATGGATTGATGTTGTAATGTGAAAACTGTATCTACCTCTAGTCACACATAGCAAATAACTCTTCAGGTCCACAACTGTTTTGGAAACTTAAACCTATGAACTCACCGGCGTAAGCTAGCCCTTTTTAGCATGTTTTCTCATGAAACTAAGATGTTAGCATGATGCACTGGAACTTCGAAGGCTTGGCATTCGGCATGGTTGAAGGATCGACAAGAACTCTGATTTTACTATAGGGACCTATCTTTCATTTACTTTTGGGCTTTCCTTTATTACTTTTGGATAAATGTAAGCTTTAAATAAAAGGTTGGATTTTCATTACATTCAAATCTATGCTATCTTGTTATCTATACTTGTGATGTTTACCAATTCTAGTAGCACCCTGAAAACTTGTTAAGTCTTCCGCTGTACCAAATTTTGGGGGTGTTATATTTAATAATTACTCAACCCAAACACGACCCGTTTATTAAACAGATTAAATGGGTTGACCTGTTTTTGACCCAAACATGTTTATCCTCAACCCAAATCTGTTTAATTTCGTGTCGGGTTCGTGTCGTTTATCGTGTCGAGAATTGCCACCCCTAGACTATTTAGTGGGGACTACAATTATTAGTTTTAGTCTCCCAAACGAAGACATAAGTTATGTAAATAACTAAACTTATGTTTTCTTCGATAAGTCATTTAACATATTAAAATTAGTATTTAGGAGTATTATATACAATTTTTGTAAAATTAAGAGAATTAACAGAACACCATTCATAGCCTTGTTCTTGTTCCTTGTTCAATCATCTACACGATATGTTAAAGCCTCATTCCCTCATAGTCACAGTGCCTGTGCAAATTCAAGTTTTCTTTCATAGTCATAGTTAGGGATGGCAAAAAAATCCGTATTTGATGAAAAATCGATCCCCAAACCCGATTTGACTAGGGAATTCCCGAGTTGACCGGGGAGGGGGACGGGTATGGGGAATCCCCTGAATTATTAAACCAGGGATGGGGATAACATAAATCCCTGAACCCGGCCCCGACCCCGATCTTTCTAGTGTATAATTATTTAAAGTTTATATGTTTTATCCATACTAGATTAACTTGTATATGTATATGTACATATGTTTATGAGTATCAACATGTATGTTTATATGCATATGTGATATTTATAGGATCAAACACATTCACATTTAGAAGTAGAACTAACAATTACAAATTACGTAACTATTTTGTCTGAATACACAGATATGATTCGTATTCTTTTTATATTATCTTTGATGTTACAATATTTATGATGCTTTAAAGTTGAATTGAAATTCTAATTAATATAACTATGCGTGATGTACGTTTGTTGAGTTACTTTATGAGTCAAAATTCTTTATATTTTTGACGAGTTGGTGAAATTTTTATGTTATTTCATATAGGTGGAGAATCCCCGAGGGGATCCCCGATCCCCATTGGGGATGGGGATGAGGATGTAAAGTAATTCTCCAATGGGATGGGGATGGGGATGGAGAGTGTAAAACGGGGTTGGGGTTGGTAAATACAATCCCTAACATTCCTTGCCCCGTTGCCATATGTAAATTCAAGTTTCTTGATGTCACATGTCTCTTAAGCTTACACGTGACATCAAGAAACTTGAATTTACATAGGCACTAAACTTGAATTTGCATAAAATAGTAACGAAAACATTTATGATTTATATTATGTATAACACATTTTTTGAAAAGTTAGAAATATTCAACATGGTCAAAGTTACTTACATGTCATAATTTTGACTGCTAACCGCATTTGATTACCTTATATGTTTAGAAAGTTTGTTTCCACAAAACATAAATCAAGAGTAGATTTACCATCTATGAAAGTGATATACATTTTGGGTAATCATTTTAGGTAACTAGTTTTCTGACTTTTCTCAATGCATTTCAAAGTAGTGCCTTGTTTGCAAGGTCATCTAGATGCATGTCATCATCATCATCCTAGGAGAAGCTTGTGTAGCAGCCATTCGTGTTCTCACAAATGCTAAAAGCATAAGGTGTTTTAGAGCCATAAGGCTCGCGTTATAGTAAAAAATATTGTCACATCAACCTTTTACACACACACACACACACACACACACACATATATATATATATATATATATATATATTATATATATATATATATATATATATATATATATATATATATATATATATATATATATATATATATATATATATACACTAGCTTCATAACCCGCCTGATGGGCGGGTACACTTCATAAAATTGTTTGTCGAGTTTTTCTACGCGTAAAATAAATAATTAATAGGTCAAATATGTTGAAGCAATAAATTGAAAATCATAAAAATATTGCACATGTATTATATGTAAAAATAACATTCATATGTACAGAACGTTTGTTTTGTAACGTATTCACCATCTTTATCACAACAAAGAATCTAGATAAGGATCGTTGTAGGGCCTACCAAAAATTATTTGTAAAGGAGAGGGAAAGATACGGATACGAACTTAAATACCTAAGTATCGCGGTAAGCATTGATCCCCCGAGTGTTGTTCTAAAGGAATGATGGATTTGAGACTTGCGTTTAAGTTCTTGTTGGAAGCTTAGATACCGCTATTTTAAGGATTTATAAATACGATGCAAATATAAAAGGGAAACTAAGGCAATCTATAACTAATTAATAAACTAAGGGAAAAATCTAAGGGAAATACAAAATATCTAATACTACAACGCAAATCTAAAAGAAAACTAAGGAAAACTAGATAATAAACAACGGTAAAAATTCTAATCTAAACGGGAACTAAGGAAAACTAAAGCTAAGAGGCAACAACTGCTAAAAAAGGCAAATATATATGAGAAGGAATATACTTGTTTGGATATGGTTGGTTTTAAGTAATGAATAATTGGTTATTTGGATTGGATAATTGATGATCTGAGATGAGAATTTTGACCCTTGGATTAATTTACATGCTAGACCAAGTTTATTGGTCACCGGTTCCGTTTACCCAATAAACTCGAAAAAGAATGTAATTTAAATTCAAACAACGATAATTCAGAACGCTCTTCAAAAGTATATTTTTATAAAAACTTGTTTAAGTTAGTTTATTACTAAAAAACGTTTGACTTTAAAAGATATTAAATTTATAAAATCTTACGTGGTTCCACTTTTCAATCTTAGTTAAAACAAATTTTATATATTTTTAAAACAACACTTTTGGGATTATCGTTTGAATCAAATGTCCTAAATTAAGTCATAATTATCTTCTCCAAATCACTAATTACTTACCACATAAATTCAACCCATCACCAAACAAGTATATAAATAAAAAACTACTCTAACATCCTAAATAGTGCAAAATGACATAAAAGTAAACATGACAAAACTAACTAAATGAAACATAGTAATAAACTAATATAAAGAAAGTAAAGAAAAGGAAGAAAAAGCACCGGTATTGGATTCGGCATAATGACGACACTAAGATTACCAAACTAGAAAACCCCATCCAAGCGCTATAATCAACACAAGTACACCATAATACCCAATAATTATCCTTAACAGCTCCTTAATAACCTTTAATCTTCTACTAATCATCCAAAGCTTGAAGCTTTATGTAATTTTGAGGTGAGTTATAAAAGAAAGTTTGCAACTTTTTAATGTAAAGAGCTTAAAAACTTGTAAAACTAGAATATTAAAATAAAATTAACACTAAAAATGCAAAAATATTGAAACTTTAATAAAAAGACATTGTAAAAATGATGTTTAAAAACTAAAAGACATTATAAATTTAAATGACTAAAGATGATGAATTTATCAAAAAAAAACAAAAGCTTCATTAAAAAAAATAATAATAAAAAAAATGATGAACATGATTTAAATCCTAAAAGAAATGATTTAAGATTAGAAACGTAACAACGATTAAGAAATAAAATGAGAAAACAAGATTGAGATTACTAGAACGAACTAAGACAAAATAAAGTAATGAAAACATTATATTTATGAAAATGAAACTTGCCATACTCTAATTACTTTAAAAAAAATAACAAAAATCGGAAATGACACTCCAATTCTCCTCATATAAAACTCAAAAGAAAGGTTGCACTAATAAAAATAAGTAAATGATAGTATGCTAATGATTGATTACTATATATTGAAAAAGAAATCCTAAAGTTGCAATGAAAATGAAAAATGATAGATGCTCCTCTTTGCTGTGTTCTCTCTTTTATACCCACATTATCGGACCGTTGCGATAAAAACGTGGGGCCCATCTCAAAATAACAGCACCAATATATATTTTGAGTTCATAAAAGAGCTGTTGATTTGGTGCCGTGGGATTGGTCCATCTTGATTTGAATTGTGAAGTTGGATATTTCATATGGTAAAATAGAGTGCACATGGTGGGACTGGGAGCCACGAAGATCTTTTTGAAGTAGAATTAATTTTCACAAGTCTTGTAAAATCCTTGTTGTGAAGTTGGAATGTAATTTGCACATTTGTATATTGGGCTTTTATCATTGTTAAATCTTGGGCTAAAACTTGGGTAGTACTTGGGCTTTCACTTTTAAACTTTTGCTAGCACATAGTCTCCGAATTTATCTTCATTAATCTTCACTTTAGTTCCGTATTTGCTCCAATAGTTCTCCAACGGTACCTTAACAAATAAAATAACAATAGACGTAATATTTGCAATAAAAACCATAATATTGTTAAATATATTAGCATAAATGGGGGCATCTTTGGTAATAAAACATGTATAATCGTGATTTCATCACTACCTCACATTTAAGCTTTGCTCATCCTCGAGCAAAATCATCAAAAATATTGAGCTAAGTAAAAACTTGATCCTAACCAATCTCGCATCTCATCAAACAAGAACTGATATGAAATTAAGTTAGAAGTAATTAAAAAGCTCAAAGTTCGACGATGCCCCAAAATTGATCTATTATTTTATTATTATTTTTTTTTTCAAACTAATTTAAAATTTTTGGCAAAATTCGAAATTATGAAAAATTTGTATAACATTTAAAAATTTTGAAAATTTTGGCACAATTTTGGGGTTGCTCAAAAACAAACAAATTGTCACATGTGTGATCATAAGGATAATAATCCCACCCCACATTTAGAACCGAACACTGCCCTCAATGTTCTAAATACGGGACGCCAACCCCACATTTAAAACGAAAAAGAGAAATGCAACGTTTCTAAATGTGAATATGGGAAAACAATATAAGCACATGATCAAAGAATAGAAAAAAACTTCCCTAGTGCAGACTCGTAGATCGTAGTAATGTGTAAGTCTATTGGAGCTCAACCTTAGCTTCCAAGAAAAACTACGTGATCCCGGTAATTAATCTGATCAGAGCAAATGAAGATATAGAAGATAAATGCCCATGGCAACGTCGTTCTATGTCCAAATATCACGACCAGAAATTTGACAATCATAATAAGTCCTGAAACTCAAAAGAAGTGTCATAGTATAATGTAGTAGAGGGACGGATAAAAGGATAAGACAAGTTTTATTTATTTTTGGTCTTTTCAAAGTTTTTGTTTTTTTTAATAGAAATAAAGAGATAAAATAAAAAGAAAAAGGATAATAGGAACCGGGTTGCCTCCCAATAAGCGCTTGTTTTTGTCGAGTCGTAAAGCTTGACTCGCCCAGAATTTAATTGTCCTTGGGGGAGCAAGTGGAAAAGATAATCTCCATCGGACTTTCGTTCAAGAGGTTTGGATAAACATTGAAGTATAAGAAAGTTCCACTCCGATGAGGTACCCATGGTTTTAAGAAATAGCAACCATAAATGGTTATACCGAGGTCAAAGATAGTATCCTCACTCCCGATAAAATTTTCATTTTCCAAAATTTGAATTTCAAAATTAAAGCTCTTTTGATAATTTTTAACAAAAACCTCGAGAGGGAAGGACGGGGCAATATCATCAATAAGCAAATTTTTATGGTATAGAATGCCTCCCCCCGAATCAAGATCTTCCTCAAGATCAAAATAGAACTGATCATACTCCGGTAGAGATATGATATGAGTGAGTTCATCGGCGAACTCCTCATGAAGAGAGTTAGTGATAGAATTAGTAATCTTTAGCTCTGACTCAGGAGGGATATACAGAGGTGGGACATGTGCGGTACTTTGTGGGTTATTAATATGCACCTCGTCCATTATTGTCTCCGTATCTGACTCATCACTCTCCTTATTCTGAATATCAAATATTGGATTATCTTATTTTAGAGTAAATTCAGAATCGAAATCAAACAAAGGATTAGTGATAGTCGTATCGAATGTTTGTGAAGTTGAATCATGAGGTTTCTTAGATACCCTTGGGATTGAAACAAGGTCGTCAATTCCCTTAAGAGGATTGATTTAGACTTCCTTGTCCCCCATTGACAAGGTATATGAAGATTCCTTAATGAGAGGATCTATTTTAGAGTTAAATTCTTCTAAAGGCCCGTCATCATCACTCTCATCGTCATCGGAGTATGTATAGTCATCGTTAGAATCACAGAAAGTCTCAGAATGATCATTTGAAACATCAAGAGGAAGCAAATCACACATTTTGTCAGAAATATCCTCGGACTCACATTGGATTGGGACAAGGTCCTTAACACTAGACTTAATTACTTTGTCCGATTCCGTTTCTGGAATAGTGCTAAGATGCTTGTCCCCCATTATGAGAGAGTCCACTGGGTCCATAGTCGGTAAGACAGGTGTTATTGAAGCTGATGAATTCTTATAATATTCCTTCATTTGAATAGAATCCTCATCATCATCATCATCGTCATCATGAACGAAAGTCTTGCAAAATTGGGCACTCACTTTAGCTGCTTGCTCTTCGGCTAGTAACTCACCAATTGATCTTTTATTGTGAAATTGGGAACTTACTGCCGGTTTGTTTTGTGAAGTGTGAACTTTCGATTTGTTTTCGATAATCGTCAAGATGTCCTTCGGAGTTCGATAAAAGATGTTGCCACCAGCGGCCGTGTTAAGCGAATCTTGATCATTTTGCATTAAAGCATTATAGAATATATCGACTTGTTGTAATTCTGAAAAACCGTGATGTGGGCATTTCCATTTTAAATCTTTGAATCTCTCCCGAGCCTCGGCAAAAGTCTCATCAAAACTTTGTTGAAAATTAATGATCTCTTTTCTAAGCTCAATTATTTTAGAATGAGGATAAAATCTATTCAAGAACTTAGATAATAGATCATCCCAAGATGTGACTGAATTAGGAGGTTCATAATCAAGCCATTTCTTGGTTGCTCCTTTTAGTGAAAACGGAAACAAGATCAAATTCACCACATCTTGAGGCACTTGATTGATTTTGAAAGTTCGAGTTATTTGAGAAAATCTTCTAATGTGTTAATAAGGATCGTCATTTTCAAAGCCATAGAAAGGATTGTTCTTTATAAAATAAATTAACTCGGCTTTCAATTCAAATTCATCCGCTAGAATAGGTGGAATAACGATGGCATCTTCAATACCTACGATAGGTATTCGTAGTAATTCCTCCATAGTCCGCGTGTCCGCCATAGGAATTAAACGATATAGAGAGATAAGAAGGTAGAATTAAAAGGTTAAGAAGATAAAGAAGATTATTTTTTTGATTTTTAAATATAAAAGGAAGGAAAAATAGAATGGAAAAAATATTTTTTTGATTTTTATAATTAGAAAAATGGAAAACAAGCTAAGATAAAAGAAAACAAATTTTGAAAAAGAAAATATTTTTAGGTTTTTTATATATATATAAGAAAATATTGAAAATTATTTTTTTTTCTTTTATTTATTATTATTTTTTTTAACGAGAACGATGAAAATTAACTCTCACAAGAATAGAAATTCTTACAAAAGAATCTCTAAGGCACTAACTTAAACGTCAACGCGAAACTCGTGCACCTCTCCCCGGCAATGGCCCCATTTGATAGGTGTGTTGTAGGGCCCACCAAAAATTATTTATAAGGAAGAGGGAAAGATACGCATACGAACCTAAATACCTATGTATCACGGTAAGTATTGATCTCCCGAGTGTCGTTCTAAAGGAATGATTGATTTGAGACTCGCGTTTAAGTTCTTGTTGGAAGCTTAGATACCGCTATTTTAAGGATTTATAACTACAATGCAAATATAAAAGGGAAACTAAGGCAATCTATAACTAATTAATAAACTAAGGGAAAAATCTAAGGGAAATACGAAATATCTAATACTACAACGCAAATCTAAGAGAAAACTAACGGAAACTAAATAATAAACAATGGTAAAAATTCTAATCTAAACGGGAACTAAGGAAAACTAAAGCTAAGAGGCAACAACTGCTAATAAAGGCAAATATATATGAGAAGGAATATACTTGTTTGGATATGGTTGATTTTAAGTGATGAATAATTGGTGATTTGGATTGGATAATTGATAATCTAAGATGAGAATTTTGACCCTTGGATTAATTTACATGCTAGACCAAGTTTATTGGTCACCGATTCTGTTTACCCAATAAACTCGAAAAAGAATGTAATTTAATTCAAACAACGATAATCCAGAACGTTCTTTAAAAGTATATTTTTATAAAAACTTGTTTAAGTTAGTTGATTACTAAAAAGCTTTTAACTTTAAAAGATACAAAATTTATAAAATCTTACGTGGTTCCTCTTTTCAATCTTAGTTAAATCAAATTTTATATATTTTTAAAACAACACTTTTGGGATTATCATTTGAATCAAAAGTCCTAAATTAAGTCATACTTATCTTCTCCAAATCATTAATTACTTACCACATAAATTCAACCCATCACCAAACAAGTATATAAATAAAAAAACTACTCTAACATCTTAAATAGTGCAAAATGACTTAAAAGTAAACATGACAAAACTAACTAAATGAAACATAGTAATTAACTAATATAAAGAAAGTAAATAAAAGGAAGAAAAAGCACCGGTATTGGATTTGGCATAATGACGACACTAAGATTACTAAACTAGAAAACCCCATCCAAGCGCTATAATCAACCTAAGTACACCATAATACCCAATAATTATCCTTAATAACTCCTTAATAACCTTTAATCTTTTACTAATCATCCAAAGCTTGAAGCTTTATGTAATTTTCAGGTGAGTTATAAAAGAAAGTTTGCAACTTTTTAATGTAGAGAGCTTAAAAACTTGTAAAACTAGAATATTAAAATAAAATTAACACTAAAAATGCAAAAAAATTAAAACTTTAATAAAAAGACATTGTAAAAATGATGTTTAAAAACTAAAAGATGTAGATATTATAAATTTAAATGACTAAAGATGATGAATTTATCAAAAAAAAACTAAAGCTTCATTTAAAAAAAAAAAAAAAAGTGAAGAAAATGATTTAAAGCCTCAAAGAAATGATTTAAGATTAGAAACATAAAAACGATTAAGAAATAAAATGAGAAAACAAGATTGAGATTACTAGAACGAACTAAGACAAAATAAAGTAATCAAAACATTATATTTATGAAAATGAAACTTGCCGTACTCTGATTACTTTAAAAAATAACAAAAATCGGAAATGACAGTCCAATTCTTCTCGTACAAAACTCAAAAGAAAGGTTGCACTGATAAAAATAAGTAAATGATAGTATGCTAATGATTGATTACTACATATTGAAAAAGAGATCCTAAAGTTGCAATGAAATGAAAAATGATAGATGCTCCTCTCTGTTGTGTTCTCCCTTTTATACCCACATTATCCGACCGTTGCAGCAAAAATATGTCTGTTGCTATTAAAACGTGGGGCCCATCTCAAAATAGCAGCACCAATATATATTTTGAGTTCATAAAAGAGCTGTTGATTTGGTGCCGTGGAATTGGTACATCTAGTTCATCTTGATTTGAATTGTGAAGTTAGATATTTCATATGGTAAAATAGAGTGCACATGGTGGGACTAGGAGCCACGAAGATCTTTTTGAAGTAGAATTAATTTTCACAAGTCTTGTAAAATCCTTGTTGTGAAGTTGGAATATAATTTGCACATTTGTATATTGGGCTTTTATCCTTGTTAAATCTTGGGCTACAACTTGGGTAGTAATTGGGCTTTCACTTTTAAACTTTAGCTAGCACATAGTCTTCGAATTTATCTTCATTAATCTTCACTTTAGCTCCGTATTTGCTCCAATAATTCTCCAACGGTACCTTAACAAATAAAATAACAATAGACGTAATATTTGCAATAAAAATCATAATATTGTTAAATATATTAGCATAAATGGGGGCATCTTTGGTAATAAAACATGTATAATCGTGATTTCATCAAATCTTCATACCTTTTTTCGTCTTCACCCTTGAAACAACAATATATAGATGTCCGTGTGAGAATATCGGCTTTTGTAGAAATAGGTCAACATGCAACAATGTTTGACCTTGACTTTTGGTTAATCGTCATACCAAAACAAACTTGAACAGGAAATTGTCTCCAATTCAATTTGAACAACATATTGATGTTCGTAGGTGTAATGATCATTCTAGGTATTGCACATATACTACCAAGTTTTCCACTAGATATTATCTTTCCTTCAATCATATTTGTTACCATCCGTAAGAATTGTAACCTATTAACATTGCATAGTTCGGCCTTTTGATCAATGTTTCGCATACACATGACCCGTGCAAGAATTTTTAATGCTAACTTGTGGTGTGACATTTCAACTATGACTGACACTAATATTATCTAGCCAAATCTTATTATCAATCCACCATGTGATAAAGAATGCGAGGTATATTAGAAGTAAATTAGTATATAGGCGATTTGTGCACAAATTAATACGACAATCCATTTATGTCGGCTTGCTCAAGATGAACAAAAGTAATTTTTATCTTGTTACAAAAAGGATTCCTTTTTGCACAAATGGAACTTATTTCCGTTACAGCTAAGATCATGTACACATTCCCCTTAGTTCCGTGACATCATACAACAGACACGAACCGAGTCCTCACTAAGTGATGGCAAATACTCACCACTTGGTCCCAGAAAATAGAATAAATAGGCTTCGTATGTCCCTATACCATCATTTATATTAGAAAATAGAACCAAAGTAAAGGAATAAAAATAAAGGAATGGGCGGTGACGAACTGATCATGATTGTCGAACTGCTTGAGTTTCCCACATAACCATGTTTTTCTAGCATTTGCTACAAATCTTTGACGTCGTGGCTGGAATCTCACTTGGGTCATTCCTACCTGATCCAAGAAAATAACATACACGCAATGTTTCAAAAAATAATACCCGAACATAAAAATGATTTCTGATTATCATTTTTTTTAGAAAATCAACCAAAAGTTGTTGATTACGCAAACAACCAATCAAGTAGCATACAACCAAAGTTCTTTAATAATCTTACCTTAAACGCACGAGCCCAGCTACAATTTTTTACTCATCACTTATGACTTCTAGCTCAATCTATATCTCATTCATCACTTCTACTAATCACGCTTAACCAATTACTTACTAACACATTTTACTTATCATGTTTTATATGTACATGATCTTATCACCCTTAACTATAGACTTTAACTTTTCTCATTTTAATTAAGCGTGTAAGAAATCATGCTTCAAGCTTCTAATCATTATTACATCTAATCGTTATTCCAAAACAACAATCTTAATCAAACTCAATCACGTCCTTCTAAGCATCAAGCTATAAACATACTTCATTATTCATTTCTTGCATAAATTGCAATCCAATGCATCAATATTATCTCATACACCTCTATGCATCATTCTCTCAAGCACACCACATAAACCTTAGACATATAATAAATGACTACCATAGACTTAACATCACATAAACAATAACACTTAACACTTATCCAAAAAGTGTTCTAACATTCATAGTCATAATCTACTCATGTATTCTATATATGGTTTATATATCACCTTGCACAATTAATCTATGTCTAAGCATTAACATTTTGATTAGTCGCAAGCACTAGTCTACCTTATAACTAAGGCATCATAAAACTTTAATTCACTTGCTAGCCTATCTCTAATACCACTTGGCATTTCTACTCGCATTGCATCCCCATAATTCTATCATACATTTACATAATTGCAATACAATCACTGGCACCAACCGAGGTGCACGGTCAACTAATCATTCAAACACTTCAAGTCCTCCAAGGACTCATATCTCATACACATCAACACTATAAATCACATCCATTACTTATCATACGAGACTCACAGACACCATCTGAGTGTACAGTGTTCTTATTACTTATATACATATTGTCCACCATGGACTTACTTCACATACACATAAACACCTATAAAACATATACTATACTTATCATCATATGTTCGTACAACATATCGCAAATCTATCTCATAACTAACAATCAACT
Organism: Artemisia argyi; assembly: GCA_030686995.1. NCBI lineage: Eukaryota > Viridiplantae > Streptophyta > Magnoliopsida > Asterales > Asteraceae > Artemisia > Artemisia argyi. The sequence continues at coordinate 138,962,473 of CM060705.1, forward strand.
TCTAAAATACTAACACTTATGTCCAACACATCTAATAGTGGTCTAAGACTAGGAAACTTATAGTGGAGATCTAATTCACTTAAACTGAAGCTCTGATACCAAGTTGTTACACCCCGTGAATGCTTTGACCAAAAACTTAAAACTTTTACGCGGAAACGCTTTGACCCATTTCTGACCTCCTGTAACTCATTTACAAACTGACTAAAATAAGTTACAAAACAAAATTGAGACTATTTTTAGAAGAACTAGACTCCAATACTTTTAAAATTAGTGGTGGCACTCTAAAGTGCACTGTTTTTCTCAAAATGACCCGTAACACTTTTTAACATAAAATCAACACTTTAAACCTATATTTAAACACATGTAATCCAAATTTAATTAAATATACATTATAGCTTGTTTCCCAAAATTCTTGACCCGTTTGACCCAAAACGGGTTAAAATGAACCTTGTCCCAAACACCCCTTTTTTCCTGCATAATTCTTTAGTGCACTTTTGACCCATTTTTTGAAAAACGACTTGTATAATATGACATAACATCAAAACTTCCAGAAATCATTAACACATCATAAACTTAAATTTCATACATTAACTTGGTCATAACGACCCAAGGAAACATACTTTACAGAGTAACCGGTATTATGCCAAACACCCGTTTTGACCCATTTGCATGCTAAACTTTAACCCATTACTATAACATACAACTTGACAACCAAAATACTATAACAATTACGACATAAGCTTCGACACTTGACAACACATTTAGACACCATTAAATGACTCACGGGGGTGTCAACATTGACTTGAGCTCGGTATTATACCTAGCTCCTATTTCCTTACCCAACTTCTAGCCTTCTGCATAATTAACCTTACCTCTCATTCCAAGCCATCCACAATTATAAGAACCTACAAAAGGTTAGACAACTAAACTGTAAGCTTTCGCTTAGTAAGTAACTCGACATAAAACATATATCATACACATATTAGCACATAAGCATCATGATCACTTACATTATTTCCATACCATAACATTCAATTTGTACCACACAAACCTTCATCACATAAGCTATAACAAGTCTCATTAGCAATAGTCAAAAACATGCTTAGTTGGTCATAACTAGACACCACTTTCCTAACTTTCATCCATTACTCAATCCAAGTGCTAACTTATCACAATCATAACACATGTTTTAGTACAAGTACTTACCTTAGCATCACAGCTAAGCTACTATATCATCATCAACGTGGTCATTCTCCAAACTTGCAATCTAAGCCAAATCGCTGTAAGCATAAACACATGATCAATACACTATTGAATAAGGGTTTTCTTAGTAATCAAAGTGCGTCTGCAGTTGCAAGTTCTATTGGCAAGAAGTGTACGGTGAATATTGATGAATTGAATGCTGTTGATTTGTCAAAGGTGACTATGAGGAAGCATAAGAAGCCTAAGGATGTTAATCCTAGTTCTACTCAGCCTATACTTGCATCGTCTGGTCCTATTATTACTGAGTGGAGTGTTGATGATCGAGATATTGAATTATCTACGATTGTGGAAAGGAATAATCAAGTGAAGCCGGTTTCACTTGATCCTTTAGTTAATGACCTGAATGGTCCACATGAGGCTTCTAACAAGTCTCATAGTTCTGATAAGGTTGTTACGAATGCACATGGGGCTGTTGGTATTGAGAAGGTTGGTGTGGATGCTTTGAAACAACCTTCTACATCGCATGCTGGAGTTACTTCTAATGAACCTAAGCAACAGACGTCAAACTTTCGTACGTTGGAGTGTAGCAAGAAAGCAAATGGTGTGGATCTTTCTGTACCGAAGAAAGTGGTTGAAGAGGTGAACACTAGGTTTGAGAATACTTTGTATGGGTATTTCCTTGGTCAACGCCTTGCTTTTCCTGTTGTTGATTACTTTGTACGCAATGCGTGGGCTAAGTTTGGTATACAAAAGGTAATGATGAATGCAAATGGGTTCTTCTTCTTCTTTAAGTTCAATTTGAAGAAAGGTGTTGATGATGTTCTTGAAAACGGTCTTGGTTGATTAGAAATGTACCTATTATTCTTAAACCGTGGACATTGCACACCAATTTATTTAAAGAGGATTTGACTAACATCCAGATGTGGGTTAAATTCCATGATGTTCCTCTTGCTATGTTTTCTGATGATGGTCTTAGTCTTCTTGCCACATTGTTTGGTATGCCCAAACGGTTAGATGCTTATACCAGCCAAATGTGCAAGGAATCATGGGGCCGTAGTAGTTTTGCTAGATAAGTCGGGTGTGATTATTGAGAAGATACGGGTTGAATACGAGTGGAAACCACCTCGTTGTGATAAGTGTAAGATATTTGGCCATACACTGAATGACTGTCCTAAAGTTGTTATACCTCCTGTTCAGCCTACTAAGCCTGCTAATGATGGTTTCAAGACTGTCAATAACAAGAAGAAAGGTAAGCAAGGTGGTCCTACAATTCCCGGTCAAGGAGGGTTTACTAAACCAGTTGTGGGTAAGCAGTTTCAATATCGACCCAAAAAGACTTCTGCTAAACCTAAGAAAGTGGATGGCAATAAGAAGAATGATTCTAATGTTGCTAGTTTGAGTGGAACGAAGATCTCTACATCTAACTAGTTTGATGCTCTTAATATGGAAGATACGGATGCTTTTGATATACCTACTAATGACACCAACAAGGATGTGGATTCTGGTCGTACTCTGGAAATTGATGAAGATGAGTCTACTAAGACAGGTAATGCATCACAAGAACCCATTGTGAGTGATTTGAAAGAGAAGGAGTCGGTTGTGACTCCTAAAACTAGTGATTCTTGTATTCCGCCCACCTCTTCTACTAAGAGAGTTAACCCTTTTTCTAAGGTGGGAGAGATCGTGGTTTCTGATTCTGAAGATGAGGTGGTTGCTAACCCATTTGATGAGTCGGCTAACCTATTTGGTGGTGGCCAAGAGTTTGAAGATGATTATGATGACTATGACTACGATGACTATGCGAACCAGGTTTATGATCTTCCAAGGAATTTGGATGCGTTTAATGTCATGTATGGCACCAAGCTTCACGGTCTTAAGAAGTAATTTTATTTCGTTATGTCTTATGTTATCATTTGAGTAGTGGTTTATTTTCTTATGTAGAAAATAAGAAGTATCTTGTTATGTAAGCTTTTTGCCTATGTAACGGGCTGAGATATGGGATTTCACCCATATCCATTGTACTTAAACGTTTTGGTTTATATATTTACCAGGGTGCAGGATTACTCCCCTTTACCCAAAAAATACACTATACCATGATTACCATTATCATAGCTTTTCTTCAAACACCTCTTATTATCATATAACCATATTATGATTATATGATAATTAGTCCCACTAGATTCATTAACTTAAACTCAATATAAGCATCTCATAATTTATTTAATCTTTAATTAGCTTCAAAACACCATTTACCCAATTCCCCCAAATTAGGTACATAAACCCTAACCTCTCAATCATCAATTAAACACTAATTTAGATACTTACTTGGATAGCAATCATTACTAGGGTTTCATTCACTTGAATTAGAGCTTCAATCATTCATCAATTGATCACCAAAACCATCTTGCCTTTTCCCTCCATTTTTCTTCACGTCACATACACCCTCACTACACATTTCTGGAACTCTTATGAAGATAAGAGAAGTCTCTAGACAATTAGTAGGTGGCCTGTTTGCCTAATTGGTACATTAGGTCCCTCAAGTACTATTCTTTCTATTTTGGCCACATTAACTTAATAACACATTTACAACTTAACAACTTTAGCCCCTTGAGTTTAGCATCATATCTTCTATAACTATAATACACATTCGTTGACTATCAAATTGACCATCGGGTTGACTGGCCAATTAAGTCCTTAGTCAATTCCATCTTAGGTGGGGCCTATTTGTATTTCGGGAAACGGGTCTAACAACTCGGGTCCAGAAAATAGAATAAACAGGCTTCGCATGTCCCTATACCATCATTTATATTAGAAATTTCTAGTGTGTTGAAAGTTCTAACTGTTCACTTTCTAACATCTGAGTTAATTGTTTTTGGCTTCTGCCACATTACTTTCCCCTTCATCCAACAACTTGTGAGCCTATTGATCATTTAATATCACATAATTCTCATGTGTATTACAATAAAGTACATGATAACAACTATAAACATGGATACAAAAGATAACCTCTAATTTTTTATCTTCTAAGTGTTTCTCGCTTCCTAGAATTCCAAAAAAACCTGCTCCTTTTCCTGAAGTGAGCTATGAAACAACCTGCTACTTTCTGTAATATAGAAATAATATATCAGTGTAGTTTAGTACTATTATGCATAAATTGTAAAAGAAATTATATTCCATTTCAATTTTCAAATGAAGTATCAAGTACAACAAAAAATACTTACTCAGCATTCTATCATCTTATTAGGTAAATTATCTGAGGTTGTTGTAACTTCATCTCCAGGCTCCGCCTTATATTTTGGAAACAACAAATGATATTGTCATAGGGTGTTTGAATGGCAGCTTTAAGGGGCTATTTTGTTGTTGTATGGGGGTGTTTGGATGGCTGGTAAAGGGGTTGTTTTGTTGTTGTCAGGGGTCGTTTAGATGGTTGCTGTAAGGGTGTGTTTGGTTGGCTGATGTAAGTGTATGTTTGGTTGCTAGTATAAGGTGTCTAATGGAAACCAATCTCCTTATATCTTCTTCAACATTTTAGCCACTACAAAGTACAAACCAATTAACCAACTGCTATTACAAAAAACCCCTAACAATCATGTACTCAAAGCCAATCAGCCTCTAATCGCAAAAGCAAACAATATAACGGTTATGTACAATAACTGAAACTAATAACATAAAAGTACTCACTGGCTCATTGATATCCAGTAGCATGTAAAGATTAGTGAGATTAACATGAAGGGATATACCTTGACTTAAAGTAGCCCTAAATTTTACTCCAAAATTGTTGCCACATAAGTCGGGAATCTATAAAAGGGTGCACGTACCAAGTGCTTCAGATATAGCAATTCCGCCTCCTGACCAATTAATTAAAAAGTTATACCAACTCGCCATGTCATATGAAATACAGTTGCTCAACTGTGTTGCCTTGTTCCATAAAAAATATAAAAATGCAATAATTGTTTTACACTATTCTTTCAAGCATTTTTTTTACTTCAATTGTAACCCTCTACAATAGACTATCAAACCCAATGCAAGACTTAATCTTCTCAATTAAATATTAGGGTCGAAACTTTACCTCCAGGGATTATATTGTGAACGTTGATAAAACCAAATCAGTTAACTCCTTTTCAATTGACATATCTTTATCTGTTTCGAAAGCTTCACTCTTTTCTCCAGATCAACAAATCTATAAAAAGTCCCTGAAATCGATGCAAGATTTAATATTTTCATTTAAATATTGAAAACACCTGTTATTTGAATACTCTTTGCGATTAGAACACTACAAAGGGTAACTTTTAATTGCTACAATTAAAACAAAAATTGTGTTTGTATTGCTACATCTATTTTATCTAATATAATAAGGTTTTTTACAAGTCCTTTAAGCACCCCGCATTAAAAATTCGTTTAATGTAGTGATGTGGATTTCCTTACTTAGCGAGAATGTACAAGCAATCCACTGCACAAATTTTTTATAATAGTCAAATTGATTTATATGGTAACTTTTAATTGTGTTTGCACCTATTAATTCCTCCCATTGACCTTCAAAACAAACGCTCCATCGTTTAATGCGGTCCTTCTTCTCCACGCAAATAAATCCCTCCCATTGACCTTTTTTCTCCACGCAAATCTATTTGTGTAAACTATTAATTATGTTCATTACAATTCTGTTTCAATTCCAATATATCAATTGGCCATTACGCTCTTCTAATACACGGAAGTGTTTCCATAAATCAAAACAAGTCATTTGATGATAAGAATCAAAATAATCACTTCCTCCTTACGTTTCGGATCCATCGATTTTTGTAAGTTGATTGATATAGTTATTCTTTCGTTTGTAAGTTATTTGTTTTTTTAAAACTATTAATTATGTTCATTACAATTCCGTTTCAATTCCAATATATCAATTGGCCATTACGCTCTTCTAATACACGGAAGTGTTTCCATAAATCAAAACAAGTCATTTGATGATAAGAATCAAAATAATCACTTCCTCCTTACGTTTCGGATGCATCTATTTTTGTAAGTTGATTGATATATGTTATTCTTTAAATGTGTAAGTTATTTGTTTTTTTATATTTTTTTCAATTCAATTTCGTTTGTAATGGTTTGTTGATTGCATATGTTTGTAACTTGATTGCATATGTTCTTTTAAAATGATTAATTATAGTATGTTCATAAATTACTAATGCCTAAAATAATTCGCATTATAATCAATTTTGTATGAACCCTAACAATTTTAGTATTTGGGGAAAATTGTGAAAAAATGGATAAAATGATTTTCTTTTGCAATAATAATGAATTTGTGGTAAATTGGTTGAAAATGGGGAAAATAGTTATAAATATTAGGAGAATGATTTTCGTATGCAATAATAATGATTTGTATGATGTTGAGAAAAATTAGGAGAATACTTTCTTAATTTATATGTATTTAGACTTTCCTAAATGTAGTTACAATTCTGTCTATATAATGTATGTAATTTGTACTTTCTTTACCACATTAGCCTTTCAAATTATCAATTTCAACAAGCATAACAGCCATGGCTACATATGTTGCAGGGTTTATCAATGACTTATCAGCCGTTAAAGACAACATCAAACTGCGTGTTCGAATAGTAAGATCTTGGATGCAGGACGTTTATGGCAAACAAGGTTTGAAAAACATGGAATTAGTGATTATGGATGAGCAAGTAAGTTTATTATTATACGTTAAGATTAACAATTATTCCTACAACTCAGTTATTAAACTATTTGTTCTTTTGAATTGGATGTAAACAGGGCACTAAGATGCATGCTACAATGCGTATGGAATTGGTTAATGGCTTTAAGAACAAGGTTGAAGAAGGAACTGCTGTTACACTATCTCGATATAGTCTTGGGGAGATTCAGCCCAAGTATCGCATGGTCAACAAACCACTTCGTCTCAGTTTTTTGTCCAACACAATCATTGAACCGTGTCCTGATTTTACCGGTTCTGTTTATGGGTTTGATTTTAGAGCATTCAAAACAATAGCCAATCTACAACAGGAAGAAGACGGCCAATTTGGTAAGTAATATTTGTTCCTTTTTCTTATATTAGCCTCTATCTGTGTACCCGCATCAGGATATAAAAATTTACATATTGCTTTCTATTTATAATTTTTTAGATGTAATTGGACATGTGGTTGCTTGTGATGATTTGGACAATTACGATAAGAATGGCAGATCAGGCAAAAAGAAGCCGTTAACCCTTGCTGATGCCGAGTTAGTACAACATCTTTGTAGTGTTTTCCTTATTTTTTTTATTCCTATTTTGTGTTTTTCTTATTTTCAATGTTTTTGCAGTGGTAACAAGCTGACATGCACTTTGTGGGGTGCATATGCACAACAGTTACAAGATTTTGTTGATGCGTGCCCCAACTGTGGTAAAATCATGTTAATTCTTCAATTTGGCATGATGAAGATCTGGGACGGTATATACATTTCATTTTACATATGATACTGAACTATATGTTAAGACTCCGTTAATCTTATTCAATATTGTTTACAAATAGGCAAAATGGGAGTTCAAAACGCCTATAATGGGACAAGGCTTTTCCTGTTCAACGGCAACGAATTCATTCCAAAAGAAGAATTTATGGATGTGGAGTTCTATAGGCTAAAGTATGTGACAATTTACCGGGTTATACTATCCTTTAAATCATATACATTTGTTTTTATGTTAAAATGGTTAGTTATTTTGGTTGTTCAGATTGTTTGCTGATAAGGATCAATCCAAAAGTGAAAACACGGCTTCCCGTATCTCAACTCAATCTAAACATTCAACTAGAGATGAATTCCTGAATAAGTTGCAGGTCAAAAACATTGTGGAACTTCTTGATGTGGATCAGGTTTCATTTTCTATACCATCATCCTTTTATAAAATATACGAAATGCTATAATAATCAAAATATAAATTGACACCATTTTCAGGGTAAGGCAAGCGTAATTGTTGGAACAATAATTGCTATCCATGAGGAAGAAGGATGGTGGTACCTCGGTTGCCGGAAGTGTAATAAAAAGGTTGTTAAAGAAAGTCAGTATGTTGACCTTGAGGACGAAACCAAAAAGACAAATGGATATCAAATACCTAATGAGTGGAGATGCACCAAATATGATATGATCGTTACCGGCATCAAGACTGAGTAAGTTGCCTTTAATAGTAATACGACAAATAGTTGGAACCACTGCATTACTAATTTTGTGCAATTTTGTTCAGGTTTCGTCTTCAAATTAGAGTTCAAGATGAATCAGGAACGATATTGTTGTCGCTATTTAATGATGAAGTGCAAGCAATGGTTGGTAGGTCTGCCTACCAGCTTTGTGACAAGTATGGATGCAAGGTAATTAAAAAGTTTGATAATATTTTTAAATTAAAACGTTATTGGTTAATACATTATATAAAAATATAAATTATTGTGTTTTGTTCCATGTAGAATGCGGAAGATCAAGTTTTTCCAAAAGAGATCACCAACTTGGTTGGAAAGAAGTACGCTTTTAAAGTTGCCATCGACGAGCTCAATGCCAAAAAACTATTGCCTGTCTTCACTGTGCTCCGTCTTACGGACGATCCTGATATTTTGAACTCTGTTGTTGCCATTGCAACTCCGTTGAAGGTAATTATTTCTGCGACAAAAATTGCTATAAAGGATACTCCATGGCGATTGTTGTTCAATTTTTAACAATTAACTGTTACACAGGATGCCGATGCGACAAGTTCTGCAGTGCCTTACATAACTCCATTGGTATGTGGTTCATCTTTTTTAATAAATTCAGTACAAAATAGTCAGTCGTACCTAATATGTTTTGATGTTGTTCTCATATCCAGGATCTGGAATCTCAAACCGATGAAAATACTACGCCAGTTGGCAAACAAAATAGTTCCAAACGTGCATCCGATGTGGATCATGAGAGTGATGGTTCAAGCATGAAAAAACATATTCTCGATATTAAGATTGAGAAAGAAGCTGTGGATCATGAAAATGATGGTGCAAGCTTGAAAAAACAGATTCAAGATACTGAGATTGACATACAAGCTGATAAGTGAAGATCCGTGAGTCATAATAAATAAATGCAACTATTTTGCATTTACGGACATTTGTTTCAATCTGTTTTATTCTGATTATGTTTTTCTGCATATTTTCGACAAACACCTGCTACTATGTTAGACAATTTGGATTGCGTTTGCATATGGGGAGTCCCATTCATAATTGCTGAACATTATCATTTTAAATTTTTATGTCTAATGGTTGGTAAATTCTGCATATAACTTTTTAAATTGCAGGTAACACTTATCTTTTATGTATACAATGCATGATTTTCTTTTCTGCTATTTATTTTGCAGCTTTTTTTAGGCATCATTTGTCGTGCAAGAATACTCAACGCATTGAAGCCATACATCTCCTCAGTGCATAGCAGCTTATTCTATAAGTAGTTAGTTTTGTATAAATGTTGTTTGCAAGCAACAATCATTACATTTATATTTTTGTTAGTAGATTGGAGTGGTTGGTGTACTTTTGTTATACTCATATATATTTTTAAATAAATCATTTGTCATTTTCATCCCAATTGTGTAAAATTATATAGAATATGTTAATGTTTTTACATATTGCCCCATACGCGTATTACTTTGCTTTTCTGAATCCAGTGCACTTGATGAGCAATGCACTTTGCCTTAACATTTTGTGAGTATAAATGTGATCAAGATCTCTACATTATCTAAGATTGCACAAAAATTGGAAAAGGCCTTTATATAAATGTATTTTATAGTTGATGAATGATACTATATGGTATGGAAAAATTAATAAATAAATAAATATATAAATAATTTGAGACAGAATCTGTTTTTTAAAAACGTAATTGTTTTTTAAAGAATGGTTGATATTGATGCAAGATAATGATACTTTGAAACTCCTTTTTCTTTGCGATTAACAATTAGCTCTTGAAATTTATAAATAAAGTTGAATATCTACTACGAAAAGATGCAATAAGTAGATGGCCTGTGTGTTTAAAAAATATAAGACACAATGGCCTAAAAATTAATGTGTTTAAATAAAAATATGAGACATAAACAGGAAAATAAAGTCCACACCAACAATTAAAGTAAGCCCATATCCATGCACATAACATAATGGGCTAAAAATGAATCTGTTTTCAAAAAAATAAAGTCCGCACCACCAATTAAAGTAAAACCATATCCCTGGTCGTTTAACACAATGGCCTAAAAATTCATGTGTTTAAATAAAAATATTTTCATAAACAGGAAAATAACCATATTCAGAATTGTACAAACCATTGCCACTATTTCCGGCTGCTATGCATCACATAACACAAAACGCAAAACAACAAAGTCATTAATCCAAGTATTTAGAAGATCCTAACCATGATACCTTACTACATGAAAGAAAGACATAAAGTTTGAACAACATGAGCATATGTTTTAACACATGAGAAACACTGGAATCATAATTGGGTCACGGTTAGGCAATGAAACTCGATCGTCTTTCACATAGTCAGCAAGTTTGAACCTCACCTTTTTGTCATCATCCCACTCACACTGCCTAACTATGGTCTTCCAACTTGTCTTGATTGTCACATGATTTTTGGAGTTAGGTCGATCGTTGTGATATTCTAGATCGACGTCCACATAAAACTGTAGTCCATCATGGTATTGGAGCATAGCATTATGGTACTTGAACATGGAATGTGACTTGAAAAATTATGGGGTATGGTCTACAATGAAAATAAACGTAGTTATAGTAATGAGTATATTCTTTTAAGAATGTTTTCAAGTATATATCAATGCAATGCATGAGTAACAGCTGGAATAAATAAGGTTTCAACCACTTACCAAATGACCTTTGTCTGTCACATAGGCAAGAACCGGAGCATAAAAAACAGTGTTTCTCATCGTTGTGCTTCGTGCATCCATCCCTTTCACATATGTGCTTCATTCATTCATCTTCATTTGAAAAGGAAGAAAAAACAATTTTTATACTGATACTTCATGTTTAAAAGATTACGACAGTTTACATGTACACATTTATTAACATACCTTCATCTATCGGGCTTCTTTTGAAAGGCTTTCTCCAATTCAGCTCCATACGTGGTACAATTTCAGACCTCATTCATCCCGGACTCATCAAATGGCATCAGTGACAGAGTATTGTTGAGTAGATTTGTCAAAATCACTCTTGTGCCACCAATCAAACCTAACTCATGAACCAACAAACTTCATCCCTGTCCTCCCAATTCGTGCACGTGTTTCTTTTCTTCAACTAATTCAATTTCACGGTGAGTCAAAGCTGCTAACGGCACGCCAGCCACAAGAACTGTGAAATCTTCATTCTTAGGTTCTTTAAGGAAATGACAAGGAATGACCTTCATAAGAATGACATTGTAAAGAAAGTTACGAGCCAAAATAAAAAATAAACAACATTTTCAATAAACTCAAAGAATGTAATATATATAGCTTAAAGACTTACCGGTGATTATTGAGGTTGTTCCACACTGACCAAGCATCGACGTTGTCTGTAACCTGCCAAAGCAAGGTCGTATCCATTACATTCGTGCCCTTCATCGTAGTACCCTGTTACGTAGTAACAGTCTTCTTCCTCACGTACGAAATGTAATGTCGCGGCGTTGCTGTATCTGCTGTCTGTTAAAAAGTCTTTCCACTCATGCGAGTACAACACAATATCACCACCAAGCACTTTCCAGAAAACCTTATGTTTCGTTCCTCTATTATGTATTAAATATATCCATTTCTTTTTCGGGTACAATCTTTCCTTAAAGAATTTTGAGTCTTTCCACTCATGCGAGTACAACACAATATCACCACCAAGCACTTTCCAGAAAACCTTATGTTTCGTTCCTCTATTATGTATTAAATATATCCATTTTTTTTTCGGGTACAATCTTTCCTTAAAGAATTTTGGAAGGATCTGTAATTGAAAATATTAATTCGTATCTACATTTTAAGTTACACTAATTAAGTTAGAAGGTATCTACGTATTATTAAAACTAAATACCTGGAGTGTTCAGATGTTTTTTTTTTGTTTGCCTCAACTAAAAATTGCATGGTCATCCTGTTTAATAGAAACACGACGTTGACATTGTCAATATAGTGTTACATTCAAAACTGAATACTACATAGTATTTAACAAATCTAACCACGACATTTTTAACTAAATTTTACCTTATTCATACATCTATACTCATATACCTCTTTTATAGTACTTATACCTTTTAAGTAGCATTATCAAGTAAGTTCATCATATTTGTTAGAGACGTAATCTAAAACATGACACGTCTTCTGTTGTAGCATTATCACAAAGGTTCCAACCAAGTGAACGTAACTACTCAAGTAATATCATCACATGTGAACTTCTTTTGAAAACATTAAACACACCATATTACAATAGATACTTATAGTATTACATTCAAACCTGAATACTACATAGTAATATAGTATTTAACAAATCTAACCACAACATTTTTAACAAAATTTTACCTTATTCATACATCTATACTCATATACCTCTTTTATAGTACTTATACCTTTTAAGTAGCAATATCAAGTAAAATCATCATATTTGTTACAGCCGTAATCTAAAACATGACACGTCATCTGTTGTAGCATTATCACAAACGTTCCAAACAAGTGAACGTAACTACTCAAGTATTATCATCACATGTGAACTTCTTTTGAAAACATTAAACACACCATATTACAACAGGTAATGGATACTAACTACAGAACTCAAATGACATGATCATTTCTAACAACTACAGTTGTATATGGTGTTCCTGTAAAGCTTTCAACTTAAATATATACATCTCCTATCTCCCAATCTACTTAAATTTACAAAAAAATCAACCTAAATCAAACAATAACCTAATTATTGACCATTTTAACTTTGAACTAATAAACTATGGTTATGATCAATTACTTTGAATACATGTACAACAAATAATCACGTGATCATTGCTAACGTATCATAACCTTTTGCCTAAACATAATCTCATAATGTAGAACATCATAAATCTCTACTATTCGATATACTCGATTAGTGAAATCCCAAAATAGATTGATTCAAATCAATCATCTTTAAACTACTACATAAAAAAAACGCAATAATAGACTCACCAAACTCGATTTCGCTAAAACATATCCGATTATATACATGCAAATAGGTTTAGAGACTTTGCTACTCACTGAATATCGGTTATGACATTGGTAGCAAATGATCAAGAAGATGTATGAACCAGAAAAAAAAAAAAAAAAAAAAAAAAAAAAAAAAAAAAAAGAAAGAAAAAAAAAAAACTGTTGATGTGATCGTTCCAAGTTAGCAAGCGATTAGGCGGCTGTTTCTTTAGAGAGATGTAGTTATTGGTGGTTATGATCGAATGTAATAATGATAAATTTAAAGATAACATGAAAACTATAACCGAGTATAATATGTAATCAATGTTCAAAAAAAAAGTATAGCATGTAATCATTATAATTATAGAAACTATAACAAGCAATGTAATAAGATCATCTTTTTATTTAGTCTTTTAACATGTTCAAAGAACATTTTATATATTTTTATAAAATATTTGACTAAAATAGTTATAAAAAAATACATGTTTTAGATAGTATCATTATATACGTGTAAAACATTTGTTTCATATAATACATAACAAATTAGGTGTAATATACAAATAAAATACAATATTATATGAATCCATTCCTAATATATTGACATTCATTTTCTATAAATCCAAACAAATATTCATTGCACATTTGCAATAACATTAGGTTTTTTTTGTCACAATATGGTTAAGAATAACGATTCACCAAATGTAGTTTTTTTTTTTTTTTTAAAGCATTTTTAACAATAATTTGTTATATAGATACGTTTGCATGGATATATATATATATATATATATATATATATATATATATATATATATATATATATATATATATATATATATATATATATATATATATATATATATATATATATATATTGTGATTATTGTTATGTCAATGTAGGCAAGCAAAAATCAAGAGAACGATAAGGCATCAAATTCTGGAGATGAACCCGTGAAAGATATACCGGTGATTGACATATCAGATGACGATGTGGTAAGATTGACACTTTTATATTGCACTGAAAATTTGTCATCATATATTTTTTTAGATAAATAATATGCACTTTAATATAGATTTAATTTAAAAACAAATATTGTACAGGGTGAACCCGTTTCTAAAAAACGCGGAAGCTTGATGACAGATGAAAAAGTTGTTAACATTAGCTCTTCTGACGAGGTAAGTCCATAAGCAAAAAAAAAAAAAAAAAAAAAAAAAAAAAAAAAATTGTGACATTCAAAATATAGTACGAGAAAGTATTGTTTTTATCATTGCTATAGTTTTTTTTTATTGTATTTTTTTTCTAAGTATTTTAAGTGTCAATACGGAATAGCTATTATTTTGTTATTATTAATGTTAATTTTGTCTATTTTTTTTACATAGGATATTGTTGAGGATAAGCCTCTCACTTTCCGTCACTCGAACAAGAAACCAAGGACGTCATCATCCAATGCAAGTCCGTTTAGTTTGATTGACGAAGAAACGGATGATGACATTGAAGTAGATAACGCTATTCACATTAGCGATACCGTGGAAGAAGGTACGGATGAGGAAGATGGGATTGGTTTAGAGGACCTTGAAAGTGACCAATCTTCGGATGAGACAGACGATGGAGATGACTTAGCCGACTTCATTAATGATGATGATGCACCATCCGATGATGATACGGACGACGACAACGACGATTTTTGATATTCAAAACATCGTAAATCCTTTTATAAATAATGTCATCCTTTGGTATTCACTTTTACTACTTTTTATAATTACTTATTTTTGTTTTTTGGTTAATTTTTATTAGACATTTATGGGATTTTATTCTTTTTAATTTAATTAAAATATTTGCATGAAAGTATATATGGATGTCATTCACTTTCTATACATATTATCTTACTCACTTTTATAGTATAGATTTTATATATATAACCATATTTAACATATTTGTTATAATCATGGACCATATGTGTATATATACTCATCATCTATGTGTAAAATAAACCCTAATTATTTTAACAACCACCTACACCTAAGTATATATATACTCATCATCTATGTATATCTTCTTATACCAACACACCCCACGTTTTATACATGGCATCATCAAACCATCAAAATATTCAAGATACAAGGACACATCCGCATCACAATAACTCCAAATCCGGTGATCCAAAAGACGACCCTAAACCAAACAGTCAACATGGAGATGAACCCATTAAACAAGCAAGTTCAAAAGTGGACGCAACCTTGAGGTTTCTTAAATCGGTCTTTGAAGACGGTGATTCTTCGACGAATAAAAAAGGTCATTTTCTGATATTTGGTTTTCTAAAGTTGAATACATATGTGTTTTGATACTAACTATATATTTGTCAATTTTTTTAATGTCACAGATGAACTTGATGTTAACATTCTGCTTGACTGGCTTAAACTCAAATGTAGGTGATCATGATGAGTGTCAAAAGGTTTTAAAAGGTGTAAGCTCGAGACTTCAAAAGGCAGATGGGTTGATCAACGAATTACGGGCAATGGGTCATGAGTTAACAGATGATTATGTTGTCAATTTAAACTTCTTTAGTGAAGATTGAACTTCCAACATCTACGCATATGTTTCACCTCGCTTTTGTTAATCAATATATTTTCATAAAAAGTTGTCTATGTAGTAGTTTTATGTAATAGAATTACTCATAGGTTTCATTTTAATAAATCTTGATTATGTCCCGTTTTGATTATAACATCTCGGTTACAAGATTCAAGTTTTGGAAGGTTTTTCGTTTTTAATGTCATTAAATGTCAGTTAATGTTATTAATACAAAATAAATTGTTTCCGTTATTAAAATTTGTTATGCATTGAATACCATCTAATCAAATTGACTTTACAAAAATAGCCATACCTAATTTGATTTTCAAAATCAATTACAAATCTTTTTATTGAATGTATCTTATTATTGCAATTATAAAATACATGTAAATTCGTTTGTAATGAGAATTCGATTAACACAAGTGAAAATCACACAATTCTAAATTACATGCTCTTATAAAACTTGCAGCCTAAGAATGGCAGAAAACAAACAACCAGATACAAGGAAACGTAAAAAGGTAAGTTTTTCCGACCAAAACCATCAACCTTCGAAACAGCAAAGCGTTCCCTTAACCCATATACCGACGCCTCAAGATTCAAACCCACGAGCTCCATTGTCAGATCTACTCACACCACCTTCAAGCAAAAGAGTTTCTTTGGCCGAGCTTTTGACATGTAAGTTTCTGTATATATAAAAAACAACATAATATAGCTTTGTTGTGTGGTCTATAATATACTATGTTTTTTATGCATTAGATGATCCACTAAAGGAAAACGTCCATTCATTTTCGTTATCAAATACATCTTCAACGCAGCCGTCAAATAATTCAGGTTTGAAACGATTTGATATATTTTTTAAAAGTTTTTTTTATTAATTTTTTTTACGCAGGTTTTGCTTTCTACATATTAGAAACTGCTAATACAAGTATCTGTGTATTCATGGTTCGAATTGTAGGCTCATCTACGCATTTTACACACAAACAAAGAAGACCTTATAGTAGACTATCTCTTCAAGAGGTTACTAACCGTGAGTTACTTCTTCACTGAGTACATACAAAACTAATTTTTGCTCATCTTCCTATAGTTTATGTTACCTACTCAACCTATTCTAATTAGCCTATAAAACTTATATGATTTCAGGATTAAATTTTGAAACCAGAAACAACGTATTGCCCATAAATACTCATGTCCCGCTTGCAACTCAGTTATCACCGTTAACTCCAGTTGCAGCTACACATGTTAGGCGAACTGCAACTTCAACTCTTCAATCACAATTAGGTTATATATCTATCCTTTTTAGTATTATCCATGTACTTTTTAAACGACCATATGTGTCTAACGGCATCATTTACAAATAAATTCGGTAGGTCCTTTTTCACTTATGTCGAACCAACCACAAACGGTTATAACAAATCGTTCCTCTAACGCGTTCATCCGAACTTAACCTTCTGGAAACTCAAGTGGTATGCAACATATACTTGTGTGTTATACTATAAGCTTTGTCAAAATGATAGTTTTTTTATAACATTGTTAATTAAAATATTTATAGCATCAACTACTCCACTTGCTTCGAGCACGAGTTACACTATTAATCGTAGTAGAACCGTGTGTGGTGGTTTGCAAACAAATTGTGATCAAGTTACACCAGTTGGCAACACACTTAGACAACAATCTCCTTTGACTGATGTTTCAAACGGTAAGTTTTTGTATGTATAAAATATTAATAGAATGTTTGTTAAATGTTGAATTTGTTTTTAAGTATGGGCATGATGCTGTTTTCAGTATGTTTGCAAACACCATCTATTCATCGTGCTAATCAATACAACAACATAATATCAACGGCTGGTGTTACAACGACCACTCATGCTGTAACAAGTGATCATCAAGCATCAACGCTGGCTTCAACACAAAAACGACAATATCCTTTGAACGCCTTTTCAAATGGTATTTTTAAAACACTCCTTTTTTACCTAAATTTTTGCATCACATTTATTCAATATGTTTGTTACTTAAAAATTTTGTTGCACGACCATATATGTCTAACAACATCATTCACAAATAAATTCGGTAGGTCCTTTTTCACTTATGTCCAACCAACCACAAACAGTTATAACAAATCGTTCCTCTAACGCGTTCATCCTAACTCAACCTTCTGGATACTCAACTGGTAAGCAACATATACATGTGTGTTATAGTATTAACTTTGTAAAAATGATAGTATTTTTTAACATTGTTAATTAAAATATTTATAGCATCAACTACTCCACTTGCTTCGACCACGAGTGACACTCTTAATCGTAGTACAACCATGTGTGATGGTTTGCAAACAAGTTGTGATCAAGTTACACCAGTTGGCACAACACTTAGACAACAATCTCCTGACGTTTCAAACGGTGAGTTTTTGTATGTGTATTATGCAAATCGTGAAACTTTGTTACATGTTAAATTTGTTTTTAATTATGCCCATGATTATGTTTTCAGTTGGTTTAGAAACACCATCTATTCGTCGTGCTAATCAATGCAACAACATAATATCAACGCCTGGTGTTACAACAACCATTCTTGCTGTAACAACGAAAAAAATCAACATATCAAGTAGGTGAATCATCAAGAAGAACAAAAAGGTCAGCTAAGAGACCAGCTTTACGGTCTCAGACGCCTGTTCGATTTAATCTTAATGTTGACGGTGGGCATGTCAGGAAAGAATATTACAAGTAAGTTGGTGTATCTGAAGGTAATTCCTTTAACTCATATACCAACACCTTATACAAAAAAATCAGTATGCAAATACGCATTAACGGTTAGTAATAACATAATTGAATTTGCAGAGTACTTTGATCATGGAGACCCGACGTTTGAGTGCACAGAATGTCATGCTTTGGTATGGGAGGCTGAAGCGAGAAAAGGAAACGCCAATCCAACAAACAAACCCTATAGTATATGTTGTGGCAAGGGAAAAGTGTTTGTAGAACAACCTCCGCCTGCTCCATAGCCGTTGCATGATTTGTTTTTTAATGACGATGCTAACACTAAAAATTTCAGAAAGAATATAAGAACATACAATAGCATGTTCTCATTCACTTCTATGGGTGGCAAGGTGGACACTAAAATTAACAACCAAGGCTGGGCTCCATACATCTTCAGGCTGCATGGACAAACATACCATCGCATTGGTAGTTTGCTTCCTGAAGAAGGTGCTCCTCCTAAATTTGCACAATTGTATATATGTGACACGGCTAATGAAAATGAGAATAGAGCAAGAGCTTTAAGGTAACCACCGATTTTTTAATTTTTAATTTGTTTATACTTATTGAGTAAAAAGTGTTTTTTAATTTTCTTAAGTTATCTCTAATCATGTTAATTTTTTTATTTGCAGCACTTCTTCGTCGCCATCTGTTCATAGCCCTTCAGATGACCGTATTGATCGAAACATTATCGGTCAGCTAAGAGGTGTTTTAGATTCATCCAGTGATTTGGTAAAAACATTTAGAAGAGCGCGTGACCGGTACAACGAAGACAATGAACGGAATATAAAAATAAAGCTCATTGCAAAGCGAGGCAAAGATGGACGGAATTATAATCTTCCAACATCAGACGAGGTTGTTGGTCTTATTGTAGGTGACTTCGATACATGTATAGAAGATAGAGATATTGTGATAGAAAAGTATCATGAAGGTTTACAACATATCAATATTTTCCATCCTATGTACCTTCCTTTACAATACCCCTTGTTGATGCCACGGGCGCAAGATGGTTATTATTTGGGTATACCGCATAGAAAGAAACCTGGCACACGATCTGTTCGGTCTGACAACTCCGACCCTTCCGTCGATAAGATTGACAAAACAGTTAGTATGAGGGAGTGGTTTGCTTTTCAGATAATGGATCGTCCAAATCAAGAAAATTTGTTTACGCGAGGAGGTCGTTTGTTTCAGCAATTTCTTGTGGATGGTTACACTATGGTTGAGATGGAACGTTTGTTTTACCATCGATCAAAACAGACTAAACTTAGATGTGATACGTACTCAAACATCCGTCAGAGTATTGCTTCTCGTAATGACGACCCCACTACCCTTGGAAAGCCCGTCATATTGCCTTCTTCGTTTACCGGCGGACCAAGGTACATGAAACAAAATTATATGGATGCCATGGCGTTGTGTAGATGGTATGGCTGTCCCGATTTGTTTATTACCGTTACTTGCAATCCTAACTGGCCGGAGAATGCAAGATACATGCTAGAGCATAACCTTGGTCCTACAGATCGCCCTGATGTGCTTACAAGAGTTTTTAAGATGAAACTCGACCAGTTAATGATTGATTTGAAAGAGATGCGGTTATTTGGACGCGTTAAAGCAGGTAATGTACATAAGGTGTTACTGTACATTTAAATGATTACCATAATCAATTTATTATTATGTCACAAATTTTATACATTTCTATTCTTTAAACTAAATGTTAGAAAATTTTGCAGTTGTGTACACCGTTGAGTTCCAAAAGCGAGGGCTTCCTCACGCGCATGTTTGTTTATTCTTGCACAAGGACGACAAGATTCCAAGCTCTAATCAGATTGATAAATACATTTCCGCCGAGATACCAGATAAAGACGAGGACTCGGATTTGTACAAGTTGGTTTCTGATTTTATGATGCATGGTCCTTGCGGTGAAGATGAACCAAAACAGGTTTATATGGATGAGGGTCGATATACGAAACACTTTCCTAAAAAATTCACACAACGCAGTTCCGTTGACGCGGAGGGCTATCCCGTGTATAGAAGACGGGACGGCGGAAAGTATGTGGAAAAAAACGGTCATCAGTTGCATAACGGTTATGTTATTCCGTATAATGCTATGCTTCTCAAATGTTATCAATGAGTGGTGTAACCAGACCGGTTCTATCAAATATTTGTTTAAGTATATAAACAAAGGTCCGGATAGAGTCTCGGCACAGTTGTATAAGCCGGGTACCACAGCAGAGGGTGAACAAATTGATAAAGCTGTTGATGAGATTCAGGCGTACTTGGATTGCAGGTAAAATTTTAACTCGAATCTGATGTCAAGTTGGTTTATTTAAAATGAATATACAATGGTTTTAGGAATTAATAAATTGTTTGTAACATGTGACTGAGATTAAGTCGTTATTAGATTGTAGGTACCTATCTGCCTGCGAGGCGGCTTGGAGAATATTTCGTTTTGAGATTCATTATAGTATACCGAACGTTGAGAGGCTATCTTTTCATCTTGAAGGCGAGCAGCCAGTTATATATGATGAAAACACAGACCTTGAAGATGTTGTTCAAAAGCCAACTGTTGGTGTTTCTATGTTTGATGGTTGGATGAAAATGAATGAAGTCTATCTGCCAGCGAGGGAGTTAACTTATGCCGAGTTTCCTACAAAGTTTGTGTGGAATGCGCCAAAAAGAATTTGGACGCATAGAAAACAACGTAAGTCAATCGGAAGAATTCATAGTGTTCCTATTGGAACAGGAGATGCTCATTATTGTAGGATGCTGCTCAACAGTCCAAAAGGGTGTCGGACGCACGCCGAGATTAGAAAGGTTAACGGTGTTGTTTATCCTACCTACAAAGACGCTTGCTACGCAGCTGGCCTTTTGGAGGATGATAAGGAGTATGTTGAAAGTATCAAAGACGCAGCCCATTGGGCGCCCGCTGAACATCTTCGTGAACTATTTGTCACATTGCTTTCTCAAAAGGAACTTACAACGCCTTTGAAAGTTTGGCTGGAAACATGGCATTTGCTGGCAGAAGATGTTCAATACAAGAGAAGGCAGATTTTACGGATTCCAGGTAAATCTTTGAAACACGAATTGTTATTGTGGTCTGTTAATATTTGTTATCTTTTAAACTTACAATACTTTGTTATGCAATAGTTATTATGGTCTGTTAACAAATTAACTATTAACATGTTATATTTGTATGGCCTATTATAACAAAATATTTTGCTTTGAAATAACAAGTCTTATTATTGTAGTTTAACTACCACATGTTTTGTTATGCAAGAATTTTGTCACATCCTTTGTTTTTTTACGCTTATAAGGAATTAACTATTAACATTTCATTTTTTTATGCAGATTTGATACTTACTGACGACGAAAAAAAAATATCGCATTGTACTATATCGAAGAACTTTTGCGAGCTAGAGGAAGTAGTTTGAGGCGTTGGCCTGAGATGCCTTATCCGGATGACAGATATGTCAATGAATTTGGAAACCGACTTATATATGATGAAACTGATTATAACCCGGCCGAAATTTAATCTGAATATCAGCGTTTGTACTCCTTATTGACAACGGAACAGAAGGGTGTTTATGACACCATCGTAAGCTCCGTTGATAATGGAACAAGGGGTATCTATTTCGTTTACGGTTACGGAGGTACTGGTAAAACATTTTTATGGAAAACACTTGCAGCCGGCATAAGAAGAAGAGGTGATATCGTTTTGAATGTTGCATCAAGCGGTATTGCATCTTTGTTAATGTCGGGAGGACGAACAGCTCACTCCAGGTTTAAGATTCCAATAAACGTTGATGAGACATCTACTTGCTCAATAAGTGCTCAAAGTGACCTGGGAGCAATGTTAAAAAAGTGCAAGCTTATTATTTGGGATGAAGCGCCGATGACAAATAAGCTTTGTTTTGAGACCTTGGATCGGTCCTTGAGAGATATTCTTCGTGCCAACCGGTATGACCCTTGTGATAAGCCTTTTGGAAACATGACGATGGTGTTTGGAGGAGATTTTAGGCAGGTTCTTCCTGTCATTCCAAAAGGATCACGGCAAGACATTGTTGGTGCTTCTTTGAAGCAATCATACCTATGGGATTACTGCAAAGTCCTTAAGCTAACCGCGAACATGAGGCTTACTGTCGGTTCACGCCCGGAAGATGTTAATGAGATAAGAGAATTTGCATAATGGATATTGAATGTGGGAGACGGTAAGCTTGGATGACCAAACGAAGGAGAGGTTTCGATAGATGTGCCGGAAGACATTCTAATAGATTCTGCTGATGATCCAATAGCATCTATTATTCAGTATACTTATTCGAACATGTTGGATAACATACATGATCTGGCGTACTTTCAAGAAAAGGCGATTCTTGCTCCCACAAATGAGTTAGTCGACACTATAAATGAGCATTTGTTGTCCAAATTTCCAGGAGAAGAAATGCTATATTTAAGTTGCGACAACGTGGATAAAAGTGAGCGTGGTATCGTCGTAGATCATTCCGTTTTCTCGCCAGAATTTATAAATGGACTGAAATTCTCTGGTGTTCCAAACCACAGGCTTGCTTTAAAAGTGGGAGTACCGATTATGTTGTTAAGAAATATAGACCAATCAAATGGTTTATGTAATGGGACACGATTGCAAGTGCTTAAATTAACAAGAACTTCTATTCAGGCGCAAATCATTAATGGAACCAACTTTGGGAAAAAGGTCATTATACCAAGGTTGAGGATTACTCCGTTAGATAAGCGTTTGCCTCTTAAGATTGTCAGGAAACAATATCCGATATCAGTATCTTTTGCAATGACAATCAACAAAAGCCAAGGGCAATCGCTATCTAAAGTTGGTTTGTGCTTGCCCCGTTGATTGATGCTAAACCACCTAACTTATATTGACCAGATAATGGTCAACAAAGTCAAATAGCCTAGGTCAATACTCCGGGTAATATAATGTATCACCGGGTCGTGAAATCCCGTTGAAGTGTGAAATGTGACTTTAGCGTATTAGGGATCGGGTAATTATTCACAGGAAAGGATTATGATCAAAATTATTTGGATTTTATAAACTAATATAGCTTAGGAAAGCTACGTGAGTGATTACTGGAATTTGGATTACAAGGATTTGAGCTTAAACCAAAAATTATACGTTTAAATTAAAAACGTATACTGATGAATCGTACAAAAAGTACAACTGAAGAACTGAGAGGGGTAAAAGTGTAAATTTGATATTTTTACAATCCTATGAATTAAAGAAAATTTTAAGAAAAATAAAAAGTATTTTTATACTATTTAATTATTTAATATTAATTATTTTACTAATTATCTATTTAATACTAATTTAATTAATTAAAATTATTAGAAATACTAAAAAGGTTTAGAAAATTAAGAAAAATTTTATAAATCTAATTAACCATCATGGGAATCCTAAAAAATTATAAAAAGTTAATTCTAAGTATTTTTAAGCTAATTAAATAATTATTACTCTATTTATTAATTAATATCTAACTAAACTATTTAAATTATAAATACTATTAAATGAACAGTAAAAATTTTAGAAAAATTTATAAAATTATTTTAACTAAAATAAAAGCTATAAAAATTATAAAAACTAGGTTATACTATTTAAAAACTAATTATGCTATTTAATTGATTAATATTAATTAAAACTAAATTAAATTAAAATTAATTAGTAATACCACTAAAAGACAAAATAAAAATCTGGAAAAATTTGTAAAATTACTTTAACCTAAATTATAATTTCTAAAAATATAAAAGTGATATATTATTTAGAAATTAAATAAAAAAGAAAAATAAATAGATAAATCCTATTAAATAGAAGCTATCACTATTCTTAAAAGTTGGTTTTTTGGTTTTTTCTTTTTTCCAAACTAATAATAAGATAAAAATGAGCACTTTTAATTAAGACAACTTTTTTACACCCCTGGAAATAAGCACTTGGAGTGCTTATTCACCTCACAGTTGACTTTTGTTGACTGTGATGGTTAATAAGCTCAAAATGGAAATTTGGGGGTCCACAATGATGATTCTTGGTTTCTCTGAGTTTAAGGAACACAATTAAGCAAAACTTGAGCCAAAAAGTAGCCTGAATAAGCCAAAATTAACAAATAAGCACTTAGCTTATTTGTTGACTGAGCAGTTTGAGGGACAAACTTAATAGGCCAAATTAGGTAGGGACCACAGATATAGGGGTCAAACAAAAGGTCAATCCTACTTACTGGGTAGGAGGGGGGTTGAGAGATGCAAGGCCAAGGCTGTGGGACCCACTGGGTCAGTCACAAACCACCAATGAAGTGGGGTGGTTGCTGAGGCAACTGAGAGCAGGGCAAATAAGTTGCCCTGCAGGTCACTTTGAGACCTGTTTTGACCCACCAAACAAATTGAATAAAATCTGGAAAAAATTACAAAAATCTACAAGGTGGTAGAGTATAAGCACACCAATTTTCAGCTTCTAATAGCTAAAATCAAATAAGTTACAACCTTCCCAATATTGCTCAAAATGACTGAGCAAAGTTTTGACTTTGAAGAATTTTGAGCTAGTTTGACTTTTATGAACTTGTGATTGATTTAACTGACTCAAATCATGTTTGTAGGTTAAGTGTAAACTGAATTAGACTAAAATTCCAACTTGTGAACAAGATTTGTGAGATTTGGATTCAAAAATCACCACAGTGAACTGTGGTGATTATAATTTTGTGATTTTGACTTTTGAAGTGTTTTG
Source organism: Artemisia argyi (assembly GCA_030686995.1). NCBI lineage: Eukaryota > Viridiplantae > Streptophyta > Magnoliopsida > Asterales > Asteraceae > Artemisia > Artemisia argyi. The sequence continues at coordinate 138,987,873 of CM060705.1, forward strand.
GACCAAAAAAACTTGTTTCCCTGAGCTATATTACACCCAACAAACAATTGCAAACAGATAGATACTAAGTTGAACAACTACAACACCCTAGACAAACTAGAACCAAACACCCTCTTAAAAACAGTTATAAGAGAGATTAGCACTTAAACAAGTGATCAACACAAACAGATGATTACAATTAGTCAATAAGCTATTAAATAACTGTAATGCACTTAAATTAACAACCTAAACTACTTTAAGAGTAAAAATGAAAAAGTAAGTAGCTTACAAAGCCTTCCAAGCTATTTAGTGAACACCAAAGACCAATCCAAACAAACCTATGCCCTCCCCTGAGGTTCCTAACCCACAGCCTTCCAAAATGCACTGTGCTCCATGCTTTTCCAACCAATGATCACACTTTTTTATTTTTATTTTTATTTTTCTTATTTTCTTGATTTTTGTTGAAAACTGAGTTGTAGGAGTTCAAATGAGCTTATGAAACTTGAATTATCTTATTTTTGAGCATACAAGAGCTTCTGAGTACTTTGAATACAAACAACTTAACTTAATTGAAACTTGAAAACTTAAAGTAAGACTTGAAAGATTGAAATTGAAAATTAAACTTTAAATTGAACTTTGCATTAATAAAAGAGTTACATTACATAGAAAATAAACTGAAAATACAACTTAACTAAGAAAATTACACACTTTTAGCTTCTATGAGCTTATCTATATATACCGACCTAAAAATTAATCCCATCTCCTTTCACACAGCTTCCTTTTGAATTTTAAGAGTCCCACATGCTTTGTCTTTGACCTCTGACCAAATCCCCATCGTTGAATTGCTATGAGATCAATCCTAGCCCTTGATCATGATTTTGGCGCCAAAAAGGGTACGGGGCCAAATTGGGTGGAACTGGTGAGGGAAATGGGGAGCATTTATGGTGGTGGAGTTGGTGGGTGAGGGCATTAATGGTGGGGGAGATAGTAGGTGAAAAAGGCGAGGGGGGGGAAGGATTTCTCCCTGGAAATGCGCAGCTTGGTTGGGGGAGAAGGTGGTCAACGCGGTCAACGCGTGTATTATTTAAAACGGTTAAAGGCTTTGGGCTAAGTGGGATTGGGCCTGGGTTGTGTTACTGGATCAGACCATGCTTGGGTGGGTTTGGTTTGTTTTGGGTTAAATGGGGTCCGGTTGGTATGAAGTTAACACAAGGACCATTTTGCAATTTTTTCAAAACCTTAAGGACTGAAATTGCCAAACTCCCAAAGTTCTCAAAGTGCTATTTTTTTCACATGCCAATAATTCAAGGACCAATTTTGCATTTTCCCATTTTTTTCAAAATTTCAAAACATCCCAGGGACTAATTTTGCCAACTTTGGATTTTCAGGGACTAATTGTGTAATTTATGAAATCTTGCAACCCAATTATGAAATTTTGACTTTATTTGACTTTTAAGACCTTGGGTTGACTTTTCCTTAAAAATAAATGCATAGGGACTAAAATTGACAAGTTTTGAAACTCGGGGGACTGAAACTGCCAATACTGCAAACTTTGTACGTTTTTTCTTTGTTTTTGCACATTTTGCTTTTAAAACACATAAAACACAATCCCTGGGATAATTTAAGTATTTTGATATCTTTTTGATTGTTTTTGTGCGTTTTGGCAGTTTAAATATATCGAAAACGATGAGTGTTTGAGCACTCATCAATCCCCCACACTGAACTATTGCTAGTCCCTAGCAATCTTTTTAGAAAACTTGATGGATTTTAAACTCTTTACCAAAAGCCATCACTTCTGGAGTAGCCAGGTGTAAGAACTGTGGCACACCTGATAACCGTGTGATTTTGAGCAAACCACCAGCTTTCAACGGATTTGTTAAGTCTTTACCAGGAGCCGTTTGCTCCTGGACTAGCCAACTCTTGATGGACCTAGTCAACATCTTGGTGAGCTGATTACCAATTATGGATTTTTCCACGGCCTTTACCACAAGCCATAATCTTGCGGGCTAGCCAACTCATTTGTTTTCGGGGAGTTGATGACCCACACAATTTTGGGCAAATTGCCAGCCGTCAACGGATTTGATTTATCTTTACCAAGAGCCGTTTGCTCCTGGATTAGCCAATCCCTTTTGTCGCTTAGACGAGGCGGACTGATTACCCTAAAAATTTTGAAATAAAGTAAAAAATTTTTGAAAATTTTGGCCAAAACGGGGGGTACTTGAAGGATATTTTGCTAAAATTCAATAGAATTTCCCCCCCACACTTAGAAATGAATATTGTCCTCAATATTCCAAGTCCCGGCTATTATGCCGAAACTAGGAACGTAAAAAGCCAAGATTCGAATCTAACTGCGGAAATACCAATTTCACTTTATTTCCATATATACAACTTTTTTTTTTTTTTTTTTTTTTTTTTTTTATACATATATACATTTTTTTTTTTCAAACAGCGGGGGGTTGGCCATTCCCCCACACTTAGTGGTAGAAAATAGAAAGAATCAGAGATACGGGTGAAAACCCGTATTGTTGCTAATTTTTGGTCATCGAGTCGTTAGCTTGACTCTATCCCCGTATTCAATTGTCCTTGGGGAAAGTTGGAGATCCGGGACAACCATGGATGGTACGTCCTCTCCAAAGTAGTGCTTTAACCGATGTCCATTCACTTTGAAATTTGGACCGTCATTTTGAGATAATTCGACGGTACCATAAGGATAAACTTTTGCGATAGTGAATGGACCAGTCCATCAGGTTTTGAGCTTTCCCGAGAAGATCTTGAGTCTAGAATTGAAAAGAAGGACTCGATCACCAACGTTGAAAACGCGGTTTTTGATTTTTGAGTCATGAATCTTCTTTGTCTTTTCTTTATAGATCAAAGAGTTCTCGTAAGCCTGATCACGCAGTTCGTTTAATTCATTTAATTGAACTTTTCTATGATCACCCGCCGTTTTGAGGTCGAAATTGGCATGCTTGAGAGCCCAATAGGCTTTGTGTTCAAGCTCGATCGGAAGATGGCACGCTTTCCCGTACACAAGTTTATAAGGCGTACACCCAATGGGTGTTTTGTAAGCCGTACGGAAAGCCCAAAGTGCATCATCTAATTTGTCCGACCACGATGCACGATTTTCACCTACAGTTCTCTCCAATATTCTTTTAATGCCCCGATTGGACACTTCGACTTGTCCACTTGTTTGAGGGTGGTACGCAGTGGAAAGACGGTGAGTCACACCGTACTTTTGCATGACTTTGTCAAACTTGTCATTACAGAAGTGCGTACCACGATCACTAATAAGAGCACGTGGAGTTCCAAATCGGGCAAAGAGAGCTTTTAAAAATTTCACCACTACTCGGGCATCATTTGTGGGTAAGGCTTTTGCCTCAACCCATTTTGACAAGTAGTCAACTGCCACGAGTATGTATTTGTTACCGTGAGAAGATGGAAATGGCCCCATAAAGTCGATGCCCCAGATATCAAAGATTTCACAAACTTGAATTGCATTTTGAGGCATTTCATTTCTTTGTGAAATATTCCCGTGGCGCTGACAAGCGTCACAGGACTTGACCAATTCTTGGGCATCCTTGTAGATCGAGGGCCAATAAAAGCCGGAATCAAACACCTTTTTGGCGGTGTAGTTGGGATTGTGGTGGCCCCCCGTGGGACCAGCATGGCAAGCCTTTAAGATTTCAGCGGCTTCCTGACCATACACACACCGCCGGATGACTTGATCCGCGCAGATCTTGAACAAATAGGGGTCGTCCCAAAAGTAATGTTTTACGTCTTTGAAAAATTTATTTTTTTGTTGGGACGACATCCCTTTCACAATGAAATTACCCGCAAGATAGTTTGCAAAATCGGCAAACCATGGGGTAATCGAGTCTCCACGAAATGAAACCGCATTGAGGGTTTCGAGAGGAAATGTTTCATTTATTTCCTTTTTCTCGAAATCATTTTGGTGAGGGTTTTCAAGTCGGGAGAGATGATCAGCAGCTAGGTTCTCAGCTCCTTTTTTATCACGAATAATGATATCAAATTCCTGAAGGAGGAGAACCCATCGGAGGAGTCTTGGCTTTGCATCCTGTTTTGCAAATAGATATTTCAAAGCCGAATGATCCGTATACACTATGCTTTTAGTCAGAATCAAGTATGGCCGGAATTTTTCAAAAGCATACACCACAGCTAATAATTCTTTTTCAGTGGTGGTGTAATGGCTTTGTGCCTCGGTCATAGTCTTGCTGGCATAGTGTATAGGCTGAAAATGTTTTGTTTTGCGTTGCCCCAAGACTGCCCCTATAGCATAATCACTAGCATCACACATGAGCTCGAAGGGCAAGTCCCAATCGGGGGCAACAAGAATCGGTGCCTCGGTAAGCCTTTTCTTTAATGTTTCAAAGGCTTCGATGCACTCAGGGGAGAAGATAAAAGGAGCATCCTTCTCGAGGAGATGGGTCATGGGCCGGGCAATTTTTGAAAAATCTTGAATAAACCTACGATAGAAACCGGCGTGACCCAAAAAGCTCCTAACACCTTTCACGGTTGTGGGATGAGGCAATTTTGCAATGACGTCCACTTTGGCACGATCAACCTCAATCCCGTTTTTTGAAATTTTATGGCCGAGGACAATGCCCTCTTTGACCATAAAGTGACTCTTCTCCCAATTTAGACATAACTTTGTGTCTTCACAACGTTTTAGCATGCTGTCTAAATGGGAGAGACATGATTTAAACGAATCCCCAATGACCGAAAAATCGTCCATAAAGACCTCCATGCTTTTCCCGATCATGTCGGAAAAGATGGCCATCATACATCTTTGAAACGTGCCCGGAGCATTACATAAGCCAAATGGCATACGTTTATATGCGAAGGTTCCATAGGGGCACGTAAAAGTGGTCTTTTCTTGGTCTTGCGGGTCAATGGGAATCTGAAAGTAACCCGAGAAACCATCGAGGAAGCAATAGTACTCATTCCCCGCTAATCTCTCGAGCATCTGATCCATAAAAGGCAGAGGAAAATGATCCTTACGGGTAGCGTCATTCAATTTACGATAATCAATGCAGACGCGCCAACCCGTAACCAAACGAGTTGGAATTAACTCATTCTCCTCATTTGTGACAACGGTAATGCCACCCTTTTTTGGAACACAATGGATTGGGCTGACCCAAGGACTGTCTGAGATAGGGTAAATCAATCCGGCATCAAGAAGTTTTAAAACCTCTTGTTTGATAACCTCATGGATTTTTGGATTTACCCTTCTTTGTTGTTGGACCGCAGGTTTGAAATCGTCCTCCATTAAAATCTTATGAGTACAAAACTCAGGGTCAATGCCCTTGATATCTGAGAGACGCCAAGCAATTGCTTGTTTATGAGATTTCAAAACTTTGATAAGAGCAGCCTTTTCCTCATCGCTTAAGTCTTTGGCAATTATGACGGGTAATTTATCATCACCCTCCAGAAATGCATATTCAAGATGAGGCGGCAAGTCCTTAAGTTCAACCTCGGGGAAGTCATCAGTTTTCTCAACATGTTTGACCTCCTCATTATGAAGTTGTTGTGGTAGAACCTGAAGATGAGAGGGATCCTCGTTTAACAATTTTTCAAGCAGGAGAATATCCCTCTCAAGGTCGATCTCTTGGCTATCGACTCCATCGGGAATCGAATCACTTTTGAGAAACGCTTCCATTTCTTCTAAGATGAAGTCACTTCCCTCAAACGGTGTGAGGGAAGGAGAAGAATTGGCTATGATGGGGTGAGAAGTCTGAGTGAGATTTTCACTCGAAGAATCATCAATGAAACCTAAAATCTCTTGAGCATACTCCTCAGCAGCAACATCGATGACATCAATTTGATTCACCGACTCACAATCATAATTGGAAGAGTATCTCGAAGTTTGATTTAGGTTGAAGGTAATAGCTTCCGTTCCAACACGCAATGTGATCTCATGCTCAAATACATCGATAAGAGTGCGCCCAGTTCTAAGGAATCCCCGCCCAAGGATGAGAGGGACCCTAGAATCGGCATCAAAGTCAACAATCACAAAATCTGCTGGAAAATGGAACTTTCCCACTTTAACGAATACGTCCTCGGCAATGCCAATGGGACGAGAAATCGAGCGATCGGCAAGCTCTAAAGTCATGCACGTGGGAGTGAGTTCTGGGAGAGAAAGTTTCTTCCATACAGAATATGGCATCAAGTTGATGCTAGCACCTAGATCGGCTAGGGCGAAGCAATCAACCATTCCCGGGAAAGTACAAGGAATGAGAAATTTCCCGGGATCTCTAAGCTTTTCAGGAAGCTTTTTCAAAAGAACCGCAGAGCAGTTCTCATTCAGAGGAGTTCTTGCCATCTCGAATAACTTTTCTTTATTACTCAACAGATTTTTGATTGTCGATGCAAACTTAGGCATCAAGAGAATAGCATCCGCGAAGCTGATATCAAAGTGCAAATCTTGGAAGATTTGGAAAAATTTATCCATTTGGTGATTAGCTTTTTCGCGGAGCTTTTGTTCACTGAGACGTGAAGGATATGGAATAGAAGTTTTGGATTTCGGGTTGTCCACTGGAGTTTCTGGTGGTTCAAAGACAACTCCAGGCTTACATCTGGTTTCAGGATTATCCTGAGGTTGGACATGTGCTGTACTTCGTGTGCTAGGAATTTGCACCTTGTCCTTTGTTACCTCAGGCTCACGATTCACTACCTTAGGAGGAGAGGAAGAAAAGGTAGTAGGAATCGCGGGCTCATCATATGAAGCACCACTTCGTGTTGTGATCGCCTTAGCATCGCCCCTCGGGTTAGCGATCGTGTTGCTCGGTAAAGTAGTACCTGAGCCCGAGGGTCGATCATTTAAAGACTTCTTAATGTCAGAAATCTGGCTGACCAGCAACTTGTTCAACTCTTCTTGGGACTTCATAAATTGCTTCAACAATTCATCAGATGAAGGCCCGGTTGGAACAATGGCTTGATTCGGATTAGGAATATTTGGGGCTCGATTGTTCGGGTTGGGGCTATGATGGAAATTTCCTTGATTTTGTTGATGGAAATTCCCTTGATTCTGGTGATTGTTTCCATGAAAGTTCCCGGTGTTGAAATTACCCTGACCTTGGTTCCGGTTAAAGTTTCCTTGATGTTGAAAACCTTGATTTTGAAAACTTTGGTTTTGATTTTGAAAACCGTGACCCTGATTGAAATTATTTTGATTTTGATAACCTTGGTTAACTCTGTTTTGGTTTTGGCCACGGTTTTGAACATTTTGGTTTTGATTAAAACCAGGAGGTCCAGGATAATGGTGAGGACGATAGTTCGGGTCAATAGGAGGACGGTATTGATTTCCCCCTTGATTTTGGAACCCGACAACAGCATTAGCTTCATATGGAGTACCATCAGTAGCTGTGCAATTGTAGTAGGCATGCGGCCCACCACAAGTCACACAGACTTCCACTTTTTTAACCTCAGCATGGGGAGGATGTTGTGGAAATGAGACTTTCTTTGTTTGGGCGAGAACCAAAGCTTGGATCGCTTCAGTGAGCTTGTCAAGCTTAGCATCCGTGCTAGATTGACCCACAGAAGATGAAGTAGAAGGACCCGCATTAATTTGGGAAACAATCGGTTTGCTTCTTGTGGAGCGGACCTTAGACTTGTTTTCTATGATTTGCAAAGCTTCTTTCGTGGTTCTACTCAAAAAATTTCCTCCCGCGGAGGCATTGAGAGAATCCTGATCAGCTTGGCTCACGCCATTGTAAAACGTATCGAGTTGCATCAACTCAGAGAAACCATGATGTGGACACTTGCGAAGTAATTCTTTGAAACGATCCCACGCTTCACCAAAAGATTCATCGTATTTTTGAGTGAACTTGGTGATTTCGTTTTTAAGACTCGTGGTCTTGGAAGGTGGGAAGAATTCATTCACAAACTTTTTGACGAGATCTTCCCAAGTCTCAATAGATCGTGGAGGTTGTTTTTCAAGCCAAATCCGGGCTTGTCCCTCCAATGAGAATGGGAAGAGAAGGAGTTTGATTGCTTCACACGGGACATTTTTGTACTTGATGGTTGATGTGATTTTGTTGAACCATCGAATATGAGCATGAGGATCGTCCCGCTCAAAACCATAGAATTGGCTTGAGGTTACAAGATTGAGTAACCCGGTTTTGAGCTCAAAATTATCAGCCACAATGGCTGGGACAACAATGGCATCTCCGTAACCCTCGATGGGTGCTTGGAGAAGTTCACACATGGGACGGTCTTCCGCCATGGTGACAGTGGGTGTGGCAACAGTACGGATCTCAGATCCGACTGTTGGTGCTGAACGTCGTCGAGGTCTTCTAGGTTTCCGAACAAGCTCACGTAATGGGCTCGTGGACCTTGAAGAACGAGTGCGCATGCACTAAAAACCAATCAAAACAAAAATCGAGGCAAAACAACAGTGAACTTAAACCAATAATCGCAAGCAAGTGGCTTCTTTAAGAAAGGTACACCACCCACAAGGATACAAGGCAAGTTTTAATCTTTTTGATTTGGGAACTTATTTGTTCACACCTCCAGTTGGAAAGTGTTCTGTCTTGGTTTGCGACGGTCTATTTTTATGTAGAGTTTTTATACACAAGAAAGAGACGGATGTTTTGTGTTTTTGTGAATGGGTTTAAAAACTTTTGGGAATTATTTTTGATATCGTCTCGTTTACCAAAATCGTTTTTCTTTAAGAATCACCTTAAAAGAAAACCGAATCAGAAAACGTTACGATTTGTTTTGTTGTTTTTATATTTTTTTTTTTTTTTTGGTGTTTTAACACTTTAGGAAAAGTGTTAATGACTTTTTTGTATTTTGATTATGAAAATATACACAAGTGATGGTATTTGTACAGTGAAAGATGTGAGATAATACTAATCTCAAATAACGCTAAAGATACGCGCACACTTCCCCGGCAGCGGCGCCATAAATTGATTGATGCTAAACCACCTAACTTATATTGACCAGATAATGGTCAACAAAGTCAAATAGCCTAGGTCAATACTCCGGGTAATATAATGTATCACCGGGTCGTGAAATCCCGTTGAAGTGTGAAATGTGACTTTAGCGTATTAGGGATCGGGTAATTATTCACAGGAAAGGATTATGATCAAAATTATTTGGATTTTATAAACTAATATAGCTTAGGAAAGCTACGTGAGTGATTACTGGAATTTGGATTACAAGGATTTGAGCTTAAACCAAAAATTATACGTTTAAATTAAAAACGTATACTGATGAATCGTACAAAAAGTACAACTGAAGAACTGAGAGGGGTAAAAGTGTAAATTTGATATTTTTACAATCCTATGAATTAAAGAAAATTTTAAGAAAAATAAAAAGTATTTTTATACTATTTAATTATTTAATATTAATTATTTTACTAATTATCTATTTAATACTAATTTAATTAATTAAAATTATTAGAAATACTAAAAAGGTTTAGAAAATTAAGAAAAATTTTATAAATCTAATTAACCATCATGGGAATCCTAAAAAATTATAAAAAGTTAATTCTAAGTATTTTTAAGCTAATTAAATAATTATTACTCTATTTATTAATTAATATCTAACTAAACTATTTAAATTATAAATACTATTAAATGAACAGTAAAAATTTTAGAAAAATTTATAAAATTATTTTAACTAAAATAAAAGCTATAAAAATTATAAAAACTAGGTTATACTATTTAAAAACTAATTATGCTATTTAATTGATTAATATTAATTAAAACTAAATTAAATTAAAATTAATTAGTAATACCACTAAAAGACAAAATAAAAATCTGGAAAAATTTGTAAAATTACTTTAACCTAAATTATAATTTCTAAAAATATAAAAGTGATATATTATTTAGAAATTAAATAAAAAAGAAAAATAAATAGATAAATCCTATTAAATAGAAGCTATCACTATTCTTAAAAGTTGGTTTTTTGGTTTTTTCTTTTTTCCAAACTAATAATAAGATAAAAATGAGCACTTTTAATTAAGACAACTTTTTTACACCCCTGGAAATAAGCACTTGGAGTGCTTATTCACCTCACAGTTGACTTTTGTTGACTGTGATGGTTAATAAGCTCAAAATGGAAATTTGGGGGTCCACAATGATGATTCTTGGTTTCTCTGAGTTTAAGGAACACAATTAAGCAAAACTTGAGCCAAAAAGTAGCCTGAATAAGCCAAAATTAACAAATAAGCACTTAGCTTATTTGTTGACTGAGCAGTTTGAGGGACAAACTTAATAGGCCAAATTAGGTAGGGACCACAGATATAGGGGTCAAACAAAAGGTCAATCCTACTTACTGGGTAGGAGGGGGGTTGAGAGATGCAAGGCCAAGGCTGTGGGACCCACTGGGTCAGTCACAAACCACCAATGAAGTGGGGTGGTTGCTGAGGCAACTGAGAGCAGGGCAAATAAGTTGCCCTGCAGGTCACTTTGAGACCTGTTTTGACCCACCAAACAAATTGAATAAAATCTGGAAAAAATTACAAAAATCTACAAGGTGGTAGAGTATAAGCACACCAATTTTCAGCTTCTAATAGCTAAAATCAAATAAGTTACAACCTTCCCAATATTGCTCAAAATGACTGAGCAAAGTTTTGACTTTGAAGAATTTTGAGCTAGTTTGACTTTTATGAACTTGTGATTGATTTAACTGACTCAAATCATGTTTGTAGGTTAAGTGTAAACTGAATTAGACTAAAATTCCAACTTGTGAACAAGATTTGTGAGATTTGGATTCAAAAATCACCACAGTGAACTGTGGTGATTATAATTTTGTGATTTTGACTTTTGAAGTGTTTTGGACCAAAAAAACTTGTTTCCCTGAGCTATATTACACCCAACAAACAATTGCAAACAGATAGATACTAAGTTGAACAACTACAACACCCTAGACAAACTAGAACCAAACACCCTCTTAAAAACAGTTATAAGAGAGATTAGCACTTAAACAAGTGATCAACACAAACAGATGATTACAATTAGTCAATAAGCTATTAAATAACTGTAATGCACTTAAATTAACAACCTAAACTACTTTAAGAGTAAAAATGAAAAAGTAAGTAGCTTACAAAGCCTTCCAAGCTATTTAGTGAACACCAAAGACCAATCCAAACAAACCTATGCCCTCCCCTGAGGTTCCTAACCCACAGCCTTCCAAAATGCACTGTGCTCCATGCTTTTCCAACCAATGATCACACTTTTTTATTTTTATTTTTATTTTTCTTATTTTCTTGATTTTTGTTGAAAACTGAGTTGTAGGAGTTCAAATGAGCTTATGAAACTTGAATTATCTTATTTTTGAGCATACAAGAGCTTCTGAGTACTTTGAATACAAACAACTTAACTTAATTGAAACTTGAAAACTTAAAGTAAGACTTGAAAGATTGAAATTGAAAATTAAACTTTAAATTGAACTTTGCATTAATAAAAGAGTTACATTACATAGAAAATAAACTGAAAATACAACTTAACTAAGAAAATTACACACTTTTAGCTTCTATGAGCTTATCTATATATACCGACCTAAAAATTAATCCCATCTCCTTTCACACAGCTTCCTTTTGAATTTTAAGAGTCCCACATGCTTTGTCTTTGACCTCTGACCAAATCCCCATCGTTGAATTGCTATGAGATCAATCCTAGCCCTTGATCATGATTTTGGCGCCAAAAAGGGTACGGGGCCAAATTGGGTGGAACTGGTGAGGGAAATGGGGAGCATTTATGGTGGTGGAGTTGGTGGGTGAGGGCATTAATGGTGGGGGAGATAGTAGGTGAAAAAGGCGAGGGGGGGAAGGATTTCTCCCTGGAAATGCGCAGCTTGGTTGGGGGAGAAGGTGGTCAACGCGGTCAACGCGTGTATTATTTAAAACGGTTAAAGGCTTTGGGCTAAGTGGGATTGGGCCTGGGTTGTGTTACTGGATCAGACCATGCTTGGGTGGGTTTGGTTTGTTTTGGGTTAAATGGGGTCCGGTTGGTATGAAGTTAACACAAGGACCATTTTGCAATTTTTTCAAAACCTTAAGGACTGAAATTGCCAAACTCCCAAAGTTCTCAAAGTGCTATTTTTTTCACATGCCAATAATTCAAGGACCAATTTTGCATTTTCCCATTTTTTTCAAAATTTCAAAACATCCCAGGGACTAATTTTGCCAACTTTGGATTTTCAGGGACTAATTGTGTAATTTATGAAATCTTGCAACCCAATTATGAAATTTTGACTTTATTTGACTTTTAAGACCTTGGGTTGACTTTTCCTTAAAAATAAATGCATAGGGACTAAAATTGACAAGTTTTGAAACTCGGGGGACTGAAACTGCCAATACTGCAAACTTTGTACGTTTTTTCTTTGTTTTTGCACATTTTGCTTTTAAAACACATAAAACACAATCCCTGGGATAATTTAAGTATTTTGATATCTTTTTGATTGTTTTTGTGCGTTTTGGCAGTTTAAATATATCGAAAACGATGAGTGTTTGAGCACTCATCACCCGTCCTGTTTTCACGTACGGACAACTGTACGTTGCTGTTTCAAGAGTAAAAAGCAAGCAAGGTTTGAAGGTTGTAGTATGTGATCAGGATGGTAATGTGTCCAAAACGACAACAAATGTCGTGTATAAAGAAGTACTTGAAGGTCTATGATTGAAACTATAAAAAGGTATGTAAAATACACAACTCCCTTTATCTTTCTCACATTCTCAATTGTTGACTTATTGTTTTTACTGACATCATATTTGGACTATTAGATGTGCAGGCCACGGATATTGGGTTTCAGCAACGTTAGACACTCACGCACACCTTTTGATACTAAAGACAGTCTGTTTTGGAGACCACCAAGCTTTTAGCCTTTGTTACTTTATTTGTAAGAAAAGGATTTGCTTATTGCATAATGGACGGATTGTCACATTTTTTTTATATGTTAAGTAGAACATGCTTACGTTATCAAATTCCTTATCATCCCATTTATCTACTTCTTTAAAATATTACCCGGTGTCAACAGGTCTCTAATCTAGTTGTGAATACAATGAGGTACAAATAACCATATAAAAATGATTAGTAACTTTATTACAAACGATATAAAAATGATTTGTGATATTGGAACCAAAAAAGGTACAGCCAATATATAGGGTAGGATTAGGGTTTTATTTAAACACAGTCTTTGAAAAAGATTTGGGAAAATTTTCAAAAATTTTGAGTTTTCAAATTGTTGATTCACTGTACCTAAAATCATTCCATAATTATTTCATATTAATCCCTTGATTTTAGGTGGCCATTGAAGTGTTTATAACATAAAATCAAACTTACATTGCTTATCCCTTGATTGTAGCTTATGCCAATAAATGAAATTACGGATTTTAATTGTAATTTTGAAATGAATATAGATAATTGATATGCCTACTAAGCAGTGAGTGTTTGTTGGACATTTATTTTAGGCATGTCTATTTTGTTTTGAAAGCTTTCAACACAAACACTCAAGTGCTCTAGTGGTTGAGTATTTGTTTGTTGTTCAAGAGGTCATGGGTTCGAGTCCCATTAGTTGCAACTTTTTTAAAAATGATAATTTAATGCATGAAAAGTGTGTGCCTAGTAGGCAATGACATGGCATAGAATTGAATATTTGGCATTGAGGTGGCATTAGTTAGAGGTTAATGATGTGGCATGTTAAGCCTCTTATATAGTGTAAGATATATATATATATATATATATATATATATATATATATATATATATATATATATATATATATATAACTCATAACCTATAATTTAATATAAAAACACACACCTTCCATCATTCAAGTTATCATGATCTACCCATAACCTAATAAAACACAAATATAACAAATAAATAAATAAAAGGAAATGACATTGGCTTGGCTGGTGAAGATGGTGCCAACCTTTATAACTCAAGGGGTTGTCTTGGTTGAGTTATACGTCCGTGTCATATGCAATAAAATAAATGTAACAAATAAATTTGTAAGTGTCACTAAAAAGTTTATGTGATTCACCTGCACTTTGAAAAGAATAGGTGGAAGTCGAGTAGGTAAAACCATAAAAGTCTATTTTTAGTGACACAAAAGGTGTGAGTACATAATTCTTGTCTCGTGGCACATATTGTTAAATAAAAGTGTTATTAAATCTCAAAATTTTAGGTTTTTGCCAAAACTTTCTAAAAAGCGTCATTAAAAGCTTAGATTTAATGACATTATTTTGTGTCATTATAACCTTTGTCACTAAATGTCTAATTTCTCGGAGTGACTCTTAGTTTGACTTATGTCAAAACCATTTGCGTGCAGAATCTAAAACTATTATATATTTAAATTATAACATTATTTATATTATTTATTTATTTTCTTTTTAAGGAATTAGTTAAAAACCTTGTGTATTATATGATAATGGAAAGCTTTCACATTTATCAAGTTTAATTAATTTATTCATTCATGATCAACACATAATTTCAAGTACATGTGCACTTCTTGTTGATGTTTTGATCGACGCCTCAATTGATATTAGGAGTTGATGTAGGTGCACGTAGATCTCTCTTGGCAATACAAACACAAAAATGCTTGATGCAAAGAGGAATTGACCATGGTGGACAAGGGGTAAATGGCCAACAATCTCCAACCTTTTTACATGGATACTCATTTGCATGTGAAACTTGAGGAAAGTTCATCAAACCTGTTACGTAAAGCAAATAAAAATCATTCTTAATTAGCATTTACAAATTGTATCAAAACATGCGTGCTTCGATTAATGCGAGCCAGATTTGAAATTTTTAAGACCAAATGCATAAATAAACTTAGGGTCCGCTTGGTTCAAAGTAGGGAAAGGGAAAGAAAAAGGGAATGCAAAGGAATGAGTGAGGTGGGAAATCAATACTTTACCCCCCAATTTATTCTATTATGGTTGATTACCCACTACGGGGTAATCAATACATTTGCACTCCCTAACGAAGCACCATATATTGAGTGATGTGGGCCCTTTTAAATATCTTACCCATTCCCCACCCCCTTTAACCCCCTACCAAGCACCCCATTAGTACTGTTATATACAAATTCATAGGTTTGTTTATATAAACGATAACTACATACAAAGTAATAAAATGCTCAAATGGGAAAAGATTGATTTTACCCAAAACGAAAATGAACAAGACGAAGAATGTTGTCATCTCCATTGATACCATCTTCATCTTCACTTGGAAGAAATTGAAATGTTCTTTTTTTTTTTTTTTTTTTTTTAATTAGATATGCAAGTTTATGTTATTTCGTTTGCCATTTATACACAAATCGTGGTCATATCAGTCATGTAGCATTTAATGATTTTTACTTTGTTGAATAAAATCAATGAATTATATAATTCAATGGTTTCAACTTTCAAGACTACCTATTTATAGGCTATACTATACTGTTTTCGTTGTAATGTTATTCTCTATATTTTCATATTCATATCTTTTCTTTTTGACATGTTTTAATGAATTGGATTTGTAATTCCAAAAAGGCTAGTCGCGCAGTTTGTTGATCGTTTGCCTTGCACCTCTATATAAATTGAAAGAATTAATATACAAATAGACAGTATTTCAAATTTCAGTTAACAAAACAAAATTTTGAAAAATAAAAAGAAAACTTGATTGATGGAACAATGCAAATTTGCACTTTCTCTTAAACCATGTGTTTTTGTTTACCCACTATAATTTCAAAAACGATAAAATAAAATTTTGTAACAATTGAATGCAATTTAATAGCTTCCATGAACTGTGTGATTAAATGGTTACAATACTGCCTATTTTTAGACTATATTTTATCTCATGTTAGTAAGTTTGATTATTCACGGCAAATGTATACTTATGACGGTGTAATACTAACAATGGTGTATTACACAAGTCTATCTTTTCTCCTAGCTTTATATGATCAAAATAAGCCGTAAACGAACCGGACGAACACGAACGAAGCTTTGATCATGTTTGTTCATTTAATTTTAACCGGACAAATATACGGACACGGACGCTTAAACAGACGAATTTTCTTGTTCATGTTCGTTTATTAAGAAAATGAATTGTTCATGTTCGTTTATGTTTGTTCATTAAGACACTAAACGAATGCTAAACGAACATAAACGACCAAACATAAATTGTTGATACAAAAGTTGGGCGTTCCTTGTTTGGGTTCCTGTTCTCATACCAATTAGATCAATGCTTGAAACCTGCGCACTAAGAAAGTAAACAAACACCGTTAGGCTTATCGTGGGATTGTCTCCCACGATTATCCTCCGGCGTGAGAGTAAGTAATCGATTTTAGGGTTATGTAGTAGAGTTTTAGGGTTGTGAGTCGTACCTTTATCGAGAGTTATGATATTGTTTATATAGGCACGGAATCCTTATTGGATACGTGCGCCTTACTTTTCGGTATATATCCAATTTGGATATATATCCCTTAAATAAGAGATATCCATATCACGACTATAAATAACATTGGGCTTGGGCATTCGTGAGCCCAAGCCGTTAGCGAACCGGCCCAAATCATTGTTATGATAGCCCACTCATGGCGGGCTTGGGCATTAGTAATGTGTATCATTTGGGCTCGTGACCCGAATATAGACTATACGTCATCATGTCCCCCCAGTCTAGTGTGCGCGGGTTGTGGCTGCGTATACTAGACTAAAAAATATCAGCGGTAAGCGTGGCGGGAAGAATTCAAAATATCTACCGCCAAAAATTGGGACTATGTATCTAGTCCCAAAATATCATCCACGTGTGCTTTGAAAAACGTGAAAAAGTGTATGTACCTCATGGTATTCTAGCCACACGATGAAGATAGTGGGATTCACGTGGCATACATCCAAGGTAAGAGGAAACCCTATATAAGGGGTATTCATTTTCACTCTGTTTACCACAGTAAAAAATACAACTTCCTCTCATTTACGAATCTTTGTGCAAGAAAAACTTAGTAGCGTCAAAGGTAATTGCGTGTGCATACCACTAGGAAAAAATGGTTCGTCAATTAGAGGAGTTCCACTCCGAGATGGACGAGGATGAACTATGTCAGTTCTCCTCGGATTACTTTATTCCGCTGGCGGTGCATCCGGAGGTACCGGATGCGGACGCATGTATTGCGGACATCCCTGAGGGGAAGTTAGGGGTATACACGCGCTTTTTTTGATTTCGCAAACCAGCGCGTGCCTATATCCCTATTTTTGAGCGACGTGCTCAACTTTTATCACCTCCATATTTCACAGCTGCACTGTATATGTGCGGCAAAAATAACGAATTTCGAGATAAACTGCCGATTACTCGCGGTCAGACCTACTATCAATCTTTTTTGTGCGTTTTACCACACATCATGGTCGAACGGGTAGGTAACGTTCTCCAAGCGCTCAGGACCCTATCAGTGCTATGCTGAAAAGGTAGATTCCCTTAGGGATTGGAGAGAGAAGTTTTTCCGGATAGACGATAGGGTATTCACCACGCTCTCTAGGTTTTTTTACCCAAGGGACGCTTCTAAAGGATGAGCGCCCAGATCCCGGTACATACAGCGTGGGAGATGCGAAGACCTTTAATAGTAACCGTATCCCCATCAGCCCCTATCCCGAGGAATTTTTGGTTCATATGGGGATGAGTCGCAATTACTTCGGGACAAGCGACGAGGTGCCTACGTTTTTGGATGAAGATGGCCGGGGTGGGTGCTTGTCCTTTCTTATCCTCGCCTTTATAATGTAAGCTTTCTTGTATATTTTAGCTTTATCAACTAACTTTGTTCTTCTTTTGTTTGTTCATGTGTCGCGCAGAAATGGATCTATTCGCTGTGGTGAGATTGAAGAAGCCTATGCAGGTGACTGTGGGCGTGCGCCCCTTGAAGGAAGGCGAAGTGCCTGTCTTAGAGGCTTCTGCTGGACGCCTTCTAGAGTTTGCTCGGGAAGAGTCTTCTGACGCCTCACGGCCTATTTTGAGAGCGACACCAGTGCAGACTGTTCCTGCGCAGGGAGTGGTGGCGCCTGAGGTTGCGCATGCTGAGTCGTCCACTTGTGCAGGGATTCTGAGAGTGGATACTGACTCTGAAGAGGAGCACCAGGGTGTGAAGCGCAAGGCCGTTGTTGATGATGGTGAAGGGACCTCCAAGCGCAGACGTCATACCATCATTGTGGATGAATCCACAGAGGAGGAGACGTCGTCGTCTGTTGTTGTGCAGGAGAATGATGGGACTGCACCTCCTAGGTGAGTGACATTTACTTAAGTATTTACATTTATATGTGTTACTTCGCAGTACTTATCCTTGACTTTTCTGTTTTTGCGTATAGTGGCAGTGCTGCAGGGGGTGATGCAGGGTCCGTTGAGGGGTTGGTGCCACCTCAGGCGACTCATTTTCATGTAGAGGAGCCGGTGAGTACGCATGAAGGGATGTCTGCGCAACAACTAATGGAAGAGCTTGGTACTGCTGCTGAGCATCAGGCCGAGTTAGTTACTCAACTGAAGGCGCGGTATGTTGGGGAAGGTAGCAGTCTCGCTCAGAAGGATGAGGAGATTGCCTTGCTCAAGGCGCAATTAGCTGATGCGCGAGCAGAGGTATAGTCTACCACTGCGCATGCTAGGAAGGTTGCTGATGAGAAGCTATCCTTGATGGTGGATCTGAAGCGTGAACGTGCTGCAGCTGAGCAACATAGGTCTAGCTGTGCCTGGGCATTGAAATACTTGCAGGAGAATCGGAGCAAGCATTTTGCTCAGCTTAATGAGTTCTGCGAGCGCATAGAGGAGAAAGTGAAAGTGCAGGAGAGCAAGCTGCGGAAGCTAAATATAGAGTACGATGAGGAGTTATATCCTCATCTTATGTCTACCATTGCTGAGTGCAGGTATGTATCTTCTATTTTGAAGTCTTTATTTACTATATGCTTTAATGCTCTTTTTACCTTCTAACGCGTGCGTTGTTTCATGTGCAGGTGGTTTATTATCCATGGTTTGCGCTTAGCTGCTATGGGCACGTTGGAGTCCCCTGAGGTCGTAGAGGACTTTGGGAAGGTCGAGGAGTGCGCTGTGGCACTCGGCAAGGCCCAGGCTATGGAGGAGCTTCATGAAAACAAGATGTTGACCATGCCACTTGCAGAAGTTCCTGGGTACAGCGCAAATGCTTTTGATGAGCTGGTGGAGGCCATGGAAAAGATGAAGGTCTTCGACTTTCCTCAGATTACCCGCTTGGAGCGTGATCAGGACTATCCTATCAGCGTGATCATGCAGGGCCTAACTCTGTCCAAGCACATAGCTGAGGATGCGGAGGCGCACCCTGACTTCTTTTTGAAGCCATACGAGTCGCAGCTGAAGGTGCCTGTTTTTGTCCGCCCCCGCCAAATGCTTAATCCCTTTGCTCTTGAGAAGGAGATTTCTTTGAAGAAGTGCTTAGAGGCGCAAGAGACAAGAGCTGCTCATAAGAATGGCATGAAGGGGAAGGCGATTCTTTGCGGTGTTGGCGCAGCCCATCTCCCCAGGTCTGATAGGATCCCCGTTAGCGTACCAACGGTGTCTCAGGAAGATATCAGCCTTTTAAGGAGGCTGAGTGAGGCTGGGAAGTTGGCCTCTACAGCTAGTAGCTCAAGTCACAGGTGTGCTCATAGCATTTAGATATGTATTTTTGTAATTATAACTTGTATAAACTCGTAGTTCTCATGAATAATAATTTATGTCTTTTTTTTCGTACGCCTTTTTATTTGTACTTAGAGTGTTTCTCATTTTGTGAAAGATCATCCAAGAGTCAAATTGAAACCATGAAATACTTAAAACGACTTATATTAAGTGCGTGACTTAAAAAATCATAGACTTGCGTTATTTTGCAAAGACTTTATCAAATGACCAAGAGTATTGGCTCATAAATTGCTAAGCATGTAGAGTGTACGTGATATTGCGCATCCTTCGTGGAATGCGCATTTAAACTTACTTCAACGTCTTGAAAATAAGGCACTTAGCAAGGATGCGTGATCCAGTGTTGATGGGTTTGCAACCCTCTTACTCAACGAGTTAGTTAGTAGGTTTACTCATCCTTTCTGCCATCGTAGGTCTTAATAAGTGCATGCACGCCATGTAGGCAAAATATAAAAAATAACGATATTGAGACATAAGAATATGTAAGCAATAAAGTTAAATGTGTTATGGAGTTAGCTAGAAACCACAACATTTTATTAATTCTTGCAAGTTTTTTAAGATAAAAGACAATTCCTAAAAAGAAAAGAAAATTCAAATACAGACATTTATTGGGCACGTACTAAAGTGCGAGGTTGTCTGCGTGTGGGCTGTAGCCTTTCCTAAAGATAGCATCTCTTGAGATTGCAGATTTTCCAAGTGCGTGCCAGCTCATGGCCTTCCATGTCGCACAACTTGTATGCACCATTGCCTAGTGCATCTGTGACCTCATAGGGTCCTTCCCACTTGGGTCCAAGCTTGCCTGTATCTTCTGCGTGGCTTGCATCATTGGCGCGGTACACAAAGTCTCCTGGCCTGAAAGAAGTATGTTTGACTTTTGCATCATAATACTTCTTCATCTTTGCTTTAGCCTTTGCTTCACGTATAGCTGTGCGTTCACGCCTTTCTTCTAGCAGGTCCAAGTCTATGCGCCGCTCATCGTCATTTGTTGTGACGTTTATTTTCGCTGTACGGATAGTTGGCATTCCAATTTCAGCTGGTATGACGGCTTCTGTTTCATAGACAAGAGAGAATGGTGTGTCTCCTGTACTTGTTTTAATTGTCATGCGGTGCGCCCATAAAACATGTGATAATTCATCCACCCATCTTCCTTTGTGTCTGTGAAGGCGCGCTTTTGTTCCTTCGCCCAAACTGCGATTCGCGCGTTCAACTAGGCCATTGGTTTGTGAGTGTTTTACTGAAGCAAAGTGTTGTGTAATGTTTAATTGCACACACCAGTCTTTGAACGGGTTATCACAGAATTGTTTTCCATTGTCCGAGATAATCTCTCCAGGTAGTCCAAATTGACATACAATGTTGTCCCACACGAAGCGTTTGACTTGGTTGCCTGTGATGATTGCCACTGCGTTTGCCTCAATCCATTTAGTAAAATAATCTATAGCTACAATGAGGAATTTAAGCCCTCCTGCTGCAACCGAAAAAGGGCCTGCAATGTCAATGCCCCATTTATAGAATGTCCATGGTGAGGTGATGGGGGTTAGCTCTTGTTGTGGTCGGCGCGGAATTGGCCTATGGACTTGGCAATCGCTGCATTTTTTATCATGTCACGCGCGTCACGGTGCATGGTAGGCCAATAGTATCCTGACCGCAGGGCGCGCGCTACTATGGACCGTGGTCCTGAGTGCATACTACATGAGCCAGCGTGAATCTCTTGGAGTACATAATCTGCCTGAAGAGGTCCAACGCACCGGAGCCATGGTTGTAGGAATGAATGTCGATACAGGACGCCATCTCGGAGTTCAAATCTCCACGCTGTGCGCCGTACTCTACGAGCATCTTTCTGATCTTGTGGTAAGATTCCTTTGCTTATAAATTCAATGATAGGTGTCATCCATGTAGGGTTCTGTTCCTCTATCACTGTGGATATTTCCATCTCCGAGATTGATTTGCTTTTTAGAGTCTCCACCAATACCTGTTTTGAGAGATGCGCAAAGCTTGTAGATGTGATCTTGCTAAGCGCGTCAGCTTTCCTGTTTTCTCCTCTAGGGACCTGTTTGATGGTGAACTTATCAAAATTCTGAATTAGAGACTTGGTTTTTTCGAGGTATTGGACCATGTGTTCATCCTTGGCCTCATATTCACCTAACACGTGGTTAGCTACTAGCCTGAAATCTACATTCGCCTCTAGGTTGCGTACGCCCATTTGAGTGGCAATGCGTAGTCCAGCGAGTAAAGCTTCATATTCTGCTTCATTGTTTGTGGCTGTGAATTCAAAACGCAGTGAGTAAGTGAATTCCACTCCTTCTGGGTTGGTGAGGATGAGGCCTGCGCCTGATCCATCCACGCACGAGGATCCGTCTGTGAATAGAATCTATGGTTCTTGTAGTGTTGTTTCACTTTTTGTAGACGGAGTGTCAGTATCTGGCTTTTCGCTGATGAAATCTGCCAGTATCTGTCCTTTAACTGCGGTGCACGGTCTATAAGAGATGTTATACTCGCTCAATAACACACTCCATTTTTGTAGCCGTCCTGATGCGTCAGGTTTAGAGATAACTTGCTTGATTGGTTGGTCCGTGATTACAGCTATTGGGTGCGCTTAGAAGTATCGGCGCAATCTCTTAGCTGCAAAGACTAGAGCTAAGACCAGTTTTTCCATTGCAGTATAGTTGGTCTCTGTCTTTTTGAGTGCTTTGCTTATAAAATATATTGGTGTTTGAACGGAGTTTCTATCTGTTAGTAGTACCGCGCTGACTGCTCCATGGGTTGCAGATAAGTACATGATCAATTCTTCCCCTGGTTGGGGTGCAACGAGTTTGGGAAGCGCTGCGAGATGTTGCTTAAGTTGTTGGAAGGCTTCCTCTGCCTCTTCCGTCCAACGAAAGTCTCCCTTTTTTGTGCACTTCGTGAGTGTTTTAAAGAGAGGGAGCGATTTGTCTCCTGACTTGGGCAAAAAATGGTTTAGCCCAGCTAGCTTTCTGTTTAATGAATGGACTTCTTTCAATGTGCGCGGTGAGGGGAGATCGATGACAGCTTTTGTCTTTTCTGTGCAAGGCTTGATGCCGTCAGGTTCTATTAAATATCCAAGGAACATGCCTTCTGTTGCGCCAAAGGTGCACTTCTTGGGGTTTAACTTCATGTTTATCCTTCCCAGTGTTTTGAATGTCTCCTCGATGTCGCGCACCAATTCCTCCTCAGTATGACTCTTTATAACAAGGTCATCGACATAAACTTCCAGGTTGCGACCTACTTGCTTTTCAAAGGCCATGTCCACTAATCGCTGGTATGTTTCGCCCGCATTCTTTAGGCCAAAGGGCATTTTCGTGTAGCAATATACCCCTTGACTTGTGTGGAAGGCTGTTTTTTCTTCATCCTCCTCTGCCATCTGAATTTGATGGTACCCTTTGTATGCATCTAGGAAACATTTAAAGGGATATCCACACAAAGATTCTATCTTCCAGTCTATTTCTGGTAGCGGGTAACAGTCTTATGGACATGCTTTATTAAGATCAGTAAAGTCTACGCACATTCTCCAACTGCCATCACTCTTTTTTACCATTACTGGGTTAGAAAGCCAGTCATGGTAGTAGACTTCTCGCATAATGCCTGCGTCTACCAATTTGTGTACTTCTTCCAAGATGGCTTTTGCGTGATCCGGAGCTTGGCCGCGCTTTTTCTGTCATATTGGAGGAAATCCTTGTCGGATTTGTAGCTTGTGCTCTATGATAGATCGTGGTACTCCAGTCATGTGCTTTGGTTCCCATGCAAAGATGTCTAGGTTCTTTTGCAAGAGTGCGCATATAGATGCTTTGCCCTTGTCAGATAGAGACCCTCCAATTGATATTCGTTGATCTGGGTAATCAGGGTGGATGGCAACCTTTAGGTTTGGTATTTTAGCTGAGCGCTGTTCTAGAACATTCTCCACTTCACTAGTGACCGTGTTGCATTCTTTAGGTGGCACTGTGGTATTGTAGAGGGTGACAATGCCTCCTTCTACTGGAAATTTGAGCATCCCATGTGCTGTGGATGGTACAGCGCGCATGGATGATATTCCAGGTCTCCCAATGATGTCGTTGTACGGTGAAGGAGACTTTATTATCATGAAGTTTATCCATGTTGCTATAGAGTGTTGTTCATCGCCCATAACAACAAGTAAGCGTAATTGCCCCATAGGTCATATCTTTTCTCCTGTGAAGCCAGTCAGTGACGTCGTGGCCGGTATTAACTGACTTTGTATCTCAGGTCACAGCCTTTTGAAGCAGTGCTCATACAGAATGTCTGCAGATGCTCCTCCATCAATATACATGCGGCGAATATCGTGTCCCCCAGTATGTATCTCAATGGTTAGTGGCTCTACTACTGCGTTGTCCGCAGCTAGAGTGGGGGAAGATATCTCATTCCCTGAAGAGAATTTTTGACTGACCCTTTGCTTCGTCTTGCGCTGCCATGACTGTATCATGTAAATAATGTCAGCGTTATCTTTGGAAGGTTCTTTTTTACCTCCATTCTTTTGTTTATCCTTCCCTTCTTTAATATTTTTAACGAGATGATCCATTCTACCCTCCTTTACTAATTTGTCAATTAGTTGTCGTAGCTGGACACACTCGTTGGTGGTATGGCCCTTTTGTCCATGGTATTCTCAGTATCCGTTCCCTACACGCCGGTCCTCTGGAGTGCGCATTGGTGGGGGTTTTGGGAAGTTTGCGCCTTCTGTTACAAATATTTCCCTCGGAGTCTTTGTGAGGGGGTATACTTGTCATTATCTCGTCCACTTCCCTGACTGCGATAATTCTTGCTGCGATTGCTGCTCTGATCATTGGATTGTCTCCTAGGCTGTTCTTGCTGCCTATAATTTGAGTAGCCTTTTTTACTGTCCGCAGCGGCTGCTTCTCCTTGGATGAAGGATCTTGTGCGCTTCATTAGTTCATCGAAGGTTTGGGGAACCTTGTCATTTAATTTCCTAATGAGTTCTAGGTTATTAATCCCATTCATGAACCCTGAAATTTTTAGGACTTCAGGACACGCCTTGACGTGTATACATTCATCTTTGAAGCGCTCCACGTAAGCACTGGTTGATTCCCCTTGGCGATGTTTTACTCTGGCTAGTTCAACAGGGTTCTTAGATCACTTCTTTCTCTGGGTGAAGTTCAAGCGGAATGCTTTTCGCAACTCTTCAAACCCATCTATGCTCCTTCGTGGGAGCTTGCTAAACCAAGTTCGCGCATTCCCCACTAATGTGGAGTTAAACATATGACACCACACAGGTTGTGGCCAATTTTCGATAGTAGCAGCAGATTCGAAAATTTTTAGGTGGTCATCAGGATAACCCGTTCCATCATATGTTTTAATATTGGTGGGCATGCGCCTTTTCTTATGATCGGAGTAATCGCTGATGCGTCGTGTGAATGCATCAACTTTCTGACGACGCCAAGGAAGAGATATGTCTTCATCAGTGTCCTGTCTATTTGTCCTTGTTGTCCGAGGAGTCACTGGAGGAGAAATCATCCCTTTTGCGGCGCTTGCGCCGTTTTTCCTCAGAGGAAGAACTTGAGGGGCTTTCACTTGGGGAAGTTCGTCTTCTCAACCTATCGTGAATTCTTCTGCTCCCAGACCTTGAGGAGCCCTCGCTTGGTGAGTGTTGACGTCCAAGTCTATCTTGCATCCTGCGACTACTGAGTCTGGAGTGAACATTGGCACGCCTCTCGCCGTCTTCGTATTCCTCCGAGTATTGTGAGTCAGATGTTGTACCAAGTCTATCATGGACATTGGTACGTCTTTCATTATTTTCGCGCCCCCCTCTTTGGTAGCGCAGTGGGGATGTTTCTGGGTTAAAGTTAAGTCGGGCTTGTAGGCTCTGGCTTGATCTTCTCCTTGCCTCCTCTTGCATGAGGTTAGTTAAAGCTTTGTAATTTTGAGATACAAAATTACTTAGCGTTAATTCAGGCGCGTCCTCTTCCAGTGCAACAATATCTGCTTCTGGGTTAGGTCCCCTATCTCGATTAGGCGCGCCTGGTGGCACAGTGTTGTCCACAATAGGTGCCGTTTGATGGGGAGTGTTGAAGAGGGTGCGCTGAAGTTCTTCAGCGCTTGGGACCACTGCGGTGGTTTGAGTAGTCTCTACGGGTAGTTCCACCATTGAAAGAATTAGGGTTGGGCCCGATCCTTGGTGACCAGGCGCACTGGTTGTTCCAGAAGGCTGCCTAGAGGTCGAATCTTGGTGATTCCTCCTCTGGGGATCACCACGTGTTTTTTCCAACTGTGGAGTCCGTTTGCCTGAGTTTTTGTGCTTTGTCATTCTAGTTCTTAGTGTAGGGTCCCACGGATGGCGCCACTTGTTGATACAAAAGTTGGGCGTTCCTTGTTTGGGTTCCTGTTCTCGTACCAATTAGATCTTAATGCTTGAAACCTGCGCACTAAGAAAGTAAACAAACACTGTTAGGCTTATCGTGGGATTGTCTCCCACGATTATCCTCCGGCGTGAGAGTAAGTAATCGATTTTAGGGTTATGTAGAAGAGTTTTAGGGTTGTGAGTCGTACCTTTATCGAGAGTTATGATATTGTTTATATAGGCACGGAATCCTTATTGGATATGTGTGCCTTACTTTTCGGTATATATCTGATTTGGATATATATCCCTTAAATAAGAGATATTCATATCACGACTATAAATAACATTGGGCTTGGGCATTCGTGAGCCCAAGCCGTTAGCGAACCGGCCCAAATCATTGTTATGATAGCCCACTCATGGTGGGCTTAGGCGTTAGTAATGTGTATCATTTGGGCTCGTGACCCGAATATAGACTATACGTCATCATAAATGAAAATAGACAAACAAACATAAAGTTTATTGAATTCTTCACAATATATTGTTTTATAAGTGTTGTTTTGTTTAAACAAACCAATTTTTAAAATTATAAAATTAAAAGATATGATATATGAACATAAATAGATAAATAAACATAAACGAACATTAACGAACGCCTAATTGGACGTTCACGAACATAAATGAACGAACGATACTTTTGTTCATGTTCGTTCATTTAACTAAACGAACGTAAAATACTGTTCATGTTCATTCATTTAATAAACGAACGAACATAAACGAACTTTTTACCGAACAATTTATGAAATGTTCACTGAACATTCAGTTCGTTTACAGCCCTAGATCAAATCAATAAATAGCTTTCGCATTTAAGCATCTGATATCTCAATGTTTATTTTTCCCACCCATAATGAAATGGTTACCTATAATTAGCATAGTAATGATGCCTTTACATATATCACTATCTCTTCACTTTATTAGACGTATTAAGTTGGCCTAAAAATGAAATGTGGGCTTTGAGTCAATTAGGTTCTCTCTATTTTTGTCATTATAAACATTTTTTTTTTTTAATTTAAGAGCATCCCTAATGGTTAACCTTTGAAAATGCTTATATAATTTTCATGTCATATATTCTTAAATTTCTCATTTTATAAACCTGTTATCATCACGCTTAAACTTGTTAAAACTTTATAACTTGATGAGGTATTAAATGAGTTACATGTATTTAGTTGCAATGAAAAAGGTCTACAAACTTACACCCGTTTCATTTTATTTCATTATAAACCTCATCTCTACCTCTATGACGGTATTGATATTTTATTTTTTTAACCATCAACAGCTAAAAGCTTAACTAAACACTAGTACAAAAAGAAAGGGGTGTCGGTGACAAATTCATAAACTTAAGGAGCAAAACCAAAATATAAAAAACTTAAAAACAAGTTAGTCAATGAAGCATGTTTTTTCAAACTAGCCGTTACAACTTTACAACCTCAGAAAACGCTCTTCACTTTTGTCCTCTATCTCTTCATCTCTCATTAAACTCATTCATCTGATCAAACCCATATCACAGATTTCTACTTTTATTTGTTAAAATGTTTACTGAAGGGTTGGATGAAAGTGCACTCAATTGGGTCAAACAGGTAACCTTTTTTCTTAGATTCTTGAAAATATACCCAATTGGTTTTTTGTTAATCTGTGTTTTTTGGAATCAGTTTTATGCAAATTACTGGTGATTTAAGGAAAAAAGTTTGAATCTTGAATGTTGTTTCTTTGTTTTTGGATTCTTGATCATGTGCCCATAAGTTAGTTTTGTATATTTATTGATGTTATGTATTTGTGCATTGTTTCTTGATGTTATTAATGTAAAAGACTGAATCTTGAATGATATATTGAATAAATCATGTGATTTAGGATTTTAAGTAGTAACTAGAGAAAGAAATAGCGAATTAGTACTTGTTTACTTGATTTTGAGATTCTTGACCATATGGCGACATAAAATTGTACATGTGTGTAGAGGTTAATACTAGTAATATTCTTGCAACTCTCAGTTATTTGTTTTATTCGAAAACTGAATCTTGATTATGCTAACAGAATTTGAGTAGGAATTCGTCGAAGACTGTTTGCATATTGTTTTTTGTTTGCATAATCTGTTTTAATTGATGTTTTCTTATTAAAAAAAAAAAAAAAAAAAAAAAAAAAAAAAAAAAAAACTAGTTCTTGAATATCATGTTTATAACAATGATATTAATAATCGTGTTTTCACAAAAAGTTGTTAATAGTGTATTAGTATGTTGTGTGTTTCCTTGATATTTTGTCAGTGTAAAACTGAATCTTGAATGCTGTGGTTTGAAATTATGCAGGGGTCAGATAAAGAACTTCTTCAGGTTCGTTCGCCTTTAAGAGAGACATCAATTGATAATGACTACCCAATGCCCAAATCGCCTCTTTCCTTTAATTCTCCAACCTATAAATCATCTAACACATTGCCACCACTTAAATTCCACTCTGGCCTACTTCCATCACATAATCTCGAGATAAATAGTTTCAATGATTGCGAAGATGATTATGATTTTGATGAATATGATGGTCATGATGGTCATGAGAGTGTGGGATCAGCTTCGGATGATATGGACTGTACTTACTCTGAAGAAGAAGAGCTTAATGAAGTAATGCTAAATGATAATCCAGTTAACGTATCAGGACCGGTTGGACTTAACAAGTCCACTTTGAATAGAGGGACGATTAAGGAGGATCTGTGTGTTGAAGTTCCTCAAAAAACTATAAAATTTGCGGAAACTGGATGGCATGGCGGGGCAAGCACAATGCCTAGTTCTGTTTCTGCTGCCAGTCGTTTGCGTGATATGTTACAGCCTCATAGTGCCTATGTAAGTTTAAGCTTCTTAATGTCATTTCTTTTTAGTCTTTTACGTGTATAAAAGGGTAGCTTTTAGGGATGAGCACGGTACCGATCCCGTACCGAATTAGTAGTACCGATTTTTTCCCGAGTATAAATTAGTAGTACCAGTACCGTACCGAACGAGATTCGGATACCGGTACCGAAAAATCGGGAAATTCCCCTTTTTTTTGGAATTTCCCGATTTGGTACCGGTCCCGTACCGAATTAGTGGTCCCGATTTTTTTTTCACCTTATTTCGTAGTCCCGGTAGCGTACCGTATATCGGGATCGGTACCGTTTTGGTACGGTACCGGTATGGTTCCGGTTCGATTCCGGGATTCGGGTCGAAATGCTCATCCCTAGTAGTTTTCAATAACTTGGAAAAAGTCAACATAGTCAAAGTTACCTACACGTCCTCATATCTTTTAGTCTTTCCATAGTTAGACGATTATTACACAACGAATATTTCTGGAAGTTGGTTACTTAAAACCGAAACCAGACTAGATTTTTTCCTTTACCTGTTTATGCGAATTATCCTTATAAAAGTTCAGTTGTAATTGACACTAGTGATGAATACAGGGTACACCAACAGCTGACTTGGGGACTCCAAGTGCACCTCCTATATTTGAAGGTGTAGAACATATTATTCCTGAGGTTGAAGGTGAATCAAGTAAAGAATATTCACCGTTTTCAGAATCACACAATGAGGTAAATATGCCGGAAAAACTCATTGGTGATGATCAACTTGGTGACAGGTGAGAATACTCGAACTCGGAACTTTTTCTATTTATCGCTTAAAATTGTTACAAATATGTTGAGATGTATAATAACCTATATCAATATGCAGGGAAAATGAAGCCATTCATGAAAAAACAGATATGCCAGTGCCTTGTTTGGAAACTAATCTATTAGATCAAACAACTTACTATAACAGGTAATACATCTAATGAGCTATTAGTGTACACCTTCTTTTAAGGCATGATTCAGTTTTAATTAACAGAACACTGACTTTTGGCAGTGGTCAAAATCCATGGCAAACTTTGATTACTTATGATGCGTGCTTTCGGTTATGCCTAAACGCATGGGCACGAGGCTGCACAGAAGCACCCACGTTCTTAAATGATGAATGCCGCCTTCTGCGCAATGCCTTTGGGTATGTTATTTTGTGCTTTTGTCTCCTTTGCTTATGATTTTGTTTATTTCAAAGCCTTAAAAGGATCCCATTTTTCTTACTTTTTCAGACTTCACAAGCTATTGTTGCAACCTCGAGGTGTTAAACCAGTAGCAAGCGAGAATACAGATAAAGCATGTCCTATGAAAGTAAAGAAAGTCATTGGAAAGATTAGGGTTGAAGGTATGGTAGTTAACTTATTAAAACTAAAATTGAAAATGTGTTTTTTTTACTCAAACTAACCTAATTTATTGATAAAAATTCATGTTTGATTTGACAGTGAAAAGAGTAAGAATCATCCCACAACGAAAACTTAAGGACACATACTCTCAGCAAAGTGCTATCTACATGCAAGCAGGAGTTGAATACATTCGACATGTTTCTTCAGTTGTAAAAAACAAGATTCACAAATTAGGATTGTCTTCATTTTCACTTCCATGTGAAGGTTTGTTCTTTTTACC